>PYHW01009979.1:21546805-21572123 GCA_013186435.1 Turdus rufiventris | reverse complement strand
CCCTTCCCTTCCCTTCCCTTCCCTTCCCTTCCCTTCCGTTTTTATAAAGGATGCTGTGTTGCTTGGCTTGTGCTCTTGTGATCTGGAAGATATTTTCCAGCATCTGACTGGTTCACTAGGGAGTTCCATGAGCATTTTGTAAGAGTGTGAACTGATGCCTTAACTGAGCTAGTAAAGCATCATTGTGAGCCTGCCAAGGCTCAAATGTGAAGTGGAAACTTATATATATATATATGCATATATATATATATAAAATTTAGGCAGAAAATATAAAACATGGGATTCCATACAGTGTTGTAAACAATATTCTGATCCACTTTGCTTATGTGATTTGGCATTTCTCACTAATCCTCTGTGTTAGCAGTAAGAAGGATGCCGTGCTTGAGTGGAAATAACGTGGGATGCAAGTGATTGATGTTGCTTGAAATGAGGAATATAAGAGACTCCAGATAGCAGACTAATTATGTACCTTGTTTATTTTCCAAGGAAGGTCTCATTACTACAATTGGTGTTGAATGAAGAAGAGGCATCAGTTATTCACTGTCTTGGATTTGTTTACTCTTTCATCTGCAGGTCTTTGAATACCTAGAGATAGGCTGGTAAGAGTTTCAGAGGAAGAGATGGACACAGTACATGGTTACATTTTGTAAAAGTGTCATCTTGAATCCGCAAACCCACACTGATTTTTTTGTGCTTTATTGTAATAGCCATAGCCAGGTAAATAGTTTATCATCCTTTATTGTGCTTCAGCCAGCATTACTCCTGCTACATCTCCAAGTTTTCCAAGTACGTGAAGTGCTACACAGCATTGTGTGCTTCTCAAAACTATACAAAAAATGGGGAGATGAGGCGTAGGTGCTAGAATTTTATTTTTTTGCTGTAATCTTTCCACTCAGGAAAAAGCAGCCTTAATTAGACTGGTTAAGAACTGATAAAAACCTTTATCAACTGAAGTTGATGATGATAATTCTGTCTTGGAACTATAACACGAACATGAACATATGCAGCTTTAAAAACCTCCTGCCTTTGTAGTGCACTGAGACAAGACACTTCCAGAGCAAATCCGAAAAAGAAACATAGGATACCTCCAGTAGTATGTGACAGAGCAAAAAAATAACCAACAAACCCACTGATTATTTTCTATACTTCAAATGTCTTCATAATGCTGTGGGGAACATTCATAACACAGTTTATTTTGTTTTATCTGAACATTTCCAACATAAGGAATGACTTCTCCATGCTGTTGCTTTCCTGTAGAATCCGGACCTTTCCACCCTGTATCTCCAAAGGCACCATGGTGTCAGTTTGAGTTATGTTTTTTTGAGACACTACCTTCTCTTGCTCTGCTCAGGGTACTCCATTTTATCGTGATAGCTGACCAGAAAATGAGAAATAGTGATTTTATTTTTCTTTGCATTTGATATTGTTCCTTCAGTCTTATGTGGCCAAATCTTTGGACAAAGGTTTTATTAATTTCATTTCATTCATTTCATTTTCCTAGTTGCTAGTGGCTTTCTCCCAACATAAAAGAGGCTTATGCTAAGCAAACCAGTTCTATTTTCTGCCTACCTAACTGCATGCAAGCTGGAAGTTTCTTCTTTATGCAGCAAGCTCCCTACTGTTATATTGAGCCTTGGAGAGTCTTGGCTTTCCATCTACCCAGGCTACATGGCTGTGCTCACTACGCCTGTAATACCAGAAATTATGTAAACCATAATGCCTCAAACACTGTTTTTCGGCTCAATGATTTATTTGCATGATTGGGAAGAGGCTGCAGATCTTTTAACTATACCACAAAATCAAATAAAGTATCAAAATAAAGATCTGTATATATTTTTGAAAGCAAACTGAGCTATTGCTTAAATTTGTTTAATTTTTCTAGAAATGCGAGGAAACCTCTAGTGGGAGCAATCAATCCAGTGGTGCCAGCTCCAGGTTTGACAGACAGCATAAATACTTACCACAAAACCAAGCAGAATGATTTGGAAGATAATGTGGTAGAAGAGTCTAATCCCCTGAAGCTTTGTTTGCATGGATTTAGGCATGAGGTTGCATTATTAACCTGAACTCTCTCTGCCCTGGTTGTTGTGCCTTCAAAATCAGGTTAGACTGCAAATGGATTTGAGCTGCTGTGCATCCACCTTGACCTCAGTATCAAGTTTTGCCTGGAAAAGCAGATTTTGTTTTTATAGGTGTTTCAAACAAGTTCACTATATAAATCCTTTGTACACCACCATTGAGACCAGATTTTGCACATGGTACTGAAAGAAAACAGAAGGCAAGTCATACTGCCTTAATTTGTTGTTTTTTCATTAGTGGAAGGGTGTTTTTACTTAATGCCTTTTCTCTTTGGTTCAGGGTAAAGAACAGGCTGATTTCTTCATGATTTCTAGTAGACAACAGTAAATAATTCCCTCTGCCTTTTTTTTTTTTTTTTTTTTTTTTTTACAGCATCTGAGCTACAGCAACGCTGTTCTTGCTCTGCTGGTGATACAAATAGTTAACTACTGTGGTAAACCAAGCTGGTCCCTTTTCAAGTCACTCCTTGCTGCAGGTCACTGTCCTCTGTAGATCAATTCAGAATGAGCTGACAGAACTTTGTGGCAAATCGATTGTCAAAGAGGCTCTAATGATACAGTGAATATGACACGAGGTAAAAATTTCAGCACCTGCTTCGAAGCAAAAATTCATCCTGGATTTGAAATATGAGTATACTTCAATGAACATTGAATTGTAAAGAGTTTCCACTAGTTCTGGGTATTCTAAGCTATTCAAGCTGATTTCCAAGCACAGAAGTAGCAAAAACTTTTTTCCATACCTGCCTTTCCCATAAAAAGGTGCTGAAGCCCACAGAGAGGAACATTTCACAAGAGCATGTAGTGACAGACCAAGGGGCAATGGCTTCAAACTGAAATAGAGGAGCTTTGGATTAGATATTAGGAAGAAATTATTCACTGTGAGGGTGGTGAGGCACTGGCACAGGTTGCCCACAGGAGCTGTGGATGCCCCATCCCTGGAAATACTCAAGACCAGGTTGGATGAGGTTTGAGCAATCTGTTCCAGTGGAAGGCGACCCTGCCCATGTCAGGGGATTCAGAGATGGATGTTTTTTAAGGTCCATTCCAAACCATACCACTCTATGACCCTCTCTGTACACAGCCAATGATTGCAGTCAGTCATTTTGTGCAGAAAAAGTGGCTTCTTGAGGTAATTAAAAAAATAAACAAACAAAAACAAAGCAACAACAACAAAACAAAACAAACAAAAAAAGAAACTGCTTATTTAAAACCATCCATTGCTGCCTAAACTGAAAAAAAAAAAAATCACCCTGAAAGCTATTCTCTGTCCTTGTTTTGGCTGAGATGGAGTAACTTTATTCCTAGTAGCTGGTATAGTGTGAAGACAGAGACCCTCTGATGCCAGGGCAATGTGTTTATTGCCTTGACTAAGATCAGCATTTCATCTGCTAGTCTTTCAGCCGTCTCAAGCTTACTGCTGTGTGCAGTCAATAGCTGCTGCAACAACAGTATCCACAGATGGAGGATGAACAGCTCTGTAGCAATTTCAGAGATGAAATTTTGGGTTTCAGTTTATCAACATTTAGCAATTTCTTAATTATAGTACCCAGCATTTTGAGCTTTTTACCTTTTCAAAGCACTGCACAATTATTAACAAATTAATTGCTGCCTCATTGCCCTGTGAAACATGATGATAGTTATTTGATTATCTGGTTCTCCAGCAAATGAAAATAACCATACTGCTTATAAGACTACATATTGTATATTTGTGTATGCATAGCAATATGTAGGGCATATATATAATTCAAAGAAAGTTCTGCTAAGTGAGGGTGTTGATACCACCCATTATGAATTTGTTTATTGCAAAGGTTATTCAGTGCTACAGTAAAATTCCTGTATTGTGGCAGATTATTTGGGGAGAACAGAAAGAACAAAGAGAAGTTTGGCCTGTGATGGAAGCAAAGAATCTTCTTTTGTTCATATGGGAATCCACTGTGGTGGGAGTGTGACTTAACAGGCAGAGGATTATCATTTCTGCAAGCTGCTCCTGAGAAATGGGAAAAAGGAAGGATATCGTAGAATCATAGAATGGTTTGGATTGGAATGGATCTTAAACATTGTTTATCTCCAGCCCTGCTGCCATGGGCAGGGACACCTTCCACTAAACCAGGTTCCTCAAAGCCCAGTCCAACCTGCCCTTGAACACTTTCAGGGATGGGACATCCATTTCCCTGGGAAACCTGTTCCAATGAAATGAATAATGTTGGAAGCATTGCAATTAGTGGGACTGTAACTGGACAGAAGACCTGAACTTTTTTTTTTTTTTTTTTTTTTTTTGAGAAAGGGGGTCTTCCATTTTGTTGATATTCTTTCTTTACCTTCCACAAATTTAAGTATTTCCCTGAAAGAAACTCTGATCTAACATGAGGATTAATTAAACAGTTAACCACATTTATCTCCTTTACACAAGAGATCATTCCCTGATGGGGGGCGGGGGGAGGAGGGGGGTAAAGGGATGTTTTATAACGAGCAATGAAAATATGGCAATTTAGGGAATTAACATAGTGTAGTGCCTGACGCAAATGTTTTTTCTATTTATAAGACTAAATATGTTCAGCTGTCTGAGTCTTGAGAGCTAAACATTGGGAATGATGGACGCCTAGTGCCAAGGCTGTACAAACAGGCAAGGGGAACAGTTACTTTCTGTGGCAAAGAAGGGATCAAAATGTCATGGGAATTGTTTTGAAACTAATAAAGTTTCACTTTTTGTGCCCCCGTTACAAGTTTACCAGTTTTTAAATCCAGGTACAAAATATTAAATGTATTTATCATATTTAGCTATCTTTAGGGGTTCCTCTGATAACTTTGCCTAGTCTTTTTAGGGATTCAGGTATGTATTTAGTCTTTGTGAGCAATGATGGAAGTATATTTAGACTGTTGGTGTGAAAAGTCAGCTTCTCTGTCCAGTAGGATTTTTGTGCTTCCCATTGTCCAATGCTCATTTGGCTCATAGAGTGAGAGAATTAGAAATCACCAGTTATGAATTATGCAGCCATACATCACTTGAAAAGAAATATACTTCCTATATACTGCCTGTTTCACCTCTGAAGCACCAGGAGAAAACAACACATTTTTGGTTGAAGATTGCCCTCTCTTTTTTGTTTTGTTTATTTGCCATGTATTGTATAAACCACAGCTTTGAGTTCCTAAGACTCCTAAGGCAACCTGTGGGTGGTGCCTTGTCCATTTGATGCTGCTCACACAATTTTATTCCTCCAATGTTTCATCATGATACTTTCAGACTTCAGCATTTCTTTCCTTGCATAGTTTATTCATACTCATCTCAAGATCACGTTTCAACATTTTGGGACCCTCAAACAAACTGAAGATTCAAAGTTTGCTAAGGAACAAGGGATAGGTCCTCTTCCCTGACAGGAAAGCACCTGGAGGTTAGGGAGGTTAGAGAACAGCCTTAGTTTTCATGGCTTTTGAGATTGTGGGTTCTCTGTGTGAGGCTGTGGGTCCCCCTGCTTTAACTCCTTAACCATTTTTCTGTTCACTGTTCTCATTCTGCTTCCTTGGATCATTTGTGTTGTTTTTACTTTTAAAACCAGGTTATGAACCTCTTTATCCAGTAGCAGTAAAGTCTGTTCTCCAGACTTTACCTGGAGGATTTTTTGCTAGAGAAACTGAGCCAATGATTTGGCCACTAACTGTTCATTCCAGATTTGTCTCTTGCCATTGCAATAAAACTAACAGCATGTGTCTGGGTTTTTTATCTTGTTTTTTTTGTTTTATTATTTTTTTCTTTAAATAAATTAATATTCCCAGCTGACAAAACCCTCTAGCAAAAAGGATGGTAAACCTGTGAGCCATGTTTATGCATATGAAATTATCTCATTCTGAAGATGTAATTAATATTCTGTTTCATGGGGTTAGGAATAAAGTCCTGAAGGTTTTATTTATTCTATCACTTTAAAATTTAGCATTTAGAATCTCCTTTCAAAAGATTAGTGCAGTGTTGTTGACTAAATGGTTCAGTACATCCTTTTTATATAACCCTTTTGCTGGGCTGGATTCCAGAATTTCTTGATTTCATATGTTTTATATCTCCTGAAGAGAGATTAATTCTATGTTAATTAACATATTAGGGTCAGCTAAGTTGACAAATATGATTTGTGACTTATATAACCTTTAAAACACTTTACCTGATAACTTTTTTTTAAAATTCATCTGATGTTTGAATATGTTTGGGAAAAAGTTAATAATAATTTTTTTTATAAAGACAAACAATTTCACATATTAGTATAAAGATCAAGGCTTTAATAAGCGTTTCTGTATTCTGTGGCACTTTGTTTTAAGTCAACTGCCAATACAGGTGAGTCTCTGAAGCTCAGAGACTACCACTGGCAGACTTTCAAAAAATAAAGTTCTGCTTTTTGTCCCTTCCTACCAGAGCTAGTCAGATTGTATAGATAGATAGATAGACCCAGTGCAAAATTAAGCCAATCTATGCTGATCATTCTTTATTAAAATTTAACAAAGTCAACCTTTAAAACTGTCTTTCATTCAATAATATAATTATGTGGTTTTGGTTTGGTTGGTTGGTTGTGTTAAATCCCCTGCTCTTTGGCTGTGATGTCAAGCAGAAGCTTTTTAAAAACTGCAATTGTAGCAAAATCTAGCATGCAGATCCCAGCATGGATCTGCCTTTGAAGTGATAAACTGACCAGGTCCAAGCTGTTTCCCAAACCAGTCATGGTATGCAATATTTTGTGTATACATCACAAAGGAGGAAAGCATCTTTCCGTCAGCCTGCAGATGAGCAGAGGGGCAGGCACTGATCTCTTCTCCCTGGTGACAGTGACAGGACCTGGGATGACTGGTAGGGCAGGTTTAGGTTGGATATTAAGAAAAAGTTCTTCACTCACAGGGTGGTTGGGCACTGGAACAGGCTCCCCAGGGAAGTGGTCACAGCACCAAGCCTGCTGAAATTCAGGAAACATTTGGACAACACTCTCAGGCACATTGTGGGATTGTTGGGGTGTCCTGTTTAAGGCCAAGAGTTGTACTCAATTATCCTTGTGGGTCCCTTACAACTCTCTTTTTGTGATTCTATGAAAAAAAAAAAGTACCAAAAGCATTCAAGGAGAGATTTGAGAGATTTCAGATTTCAGGTCTAGACAAAAGTCATGAGACTGCAGTGATGGTAATTGTGGGTTCGTAGTGATTTGCCAAGATCATCAGCCAGATTTCCACTTTGCTAATTCCAAATCTCTTTTGTTAAATGTAAACTGAAGAAGACACTTGTGGCAGGAAGTAGGAATGGTTGGTGAGCCCGTATGGAAACCAGGTCAATATCTGCAGGCTGTGAAGTGCAAATTGCCTGGTGTTCTGCAGGAAAAAGGAAGTTTTTGAAACAGCATGAGAAAAACAATGTGTGAAGTAATCTGCTGAGATGGGAGCTTTAATTGTACCCATTGGATCAAGTGAATGGTATTGATTCTGTGGATTTGGGGTGGGTTTGGTTTTATTTTTCTGTAAAAGGAGTAAAAACACAAAGAAACTAAAAGGTGTCTCAACACAGAAACAAATGCAGATCACAACAAAATCACAAGGTTGCCCAGCGTACATGGAATCATTCTTCCACCTTGAGACAGGAGCAGGGTGCCAAGCTATTTTGTATTGAACAAATTTCTATGCAGAAGTGAGGCTCTAAAATGAAGTTTTGGAAAGGATACAGGGTCCCCTGCAATCACAGACTGCAAGAGCTGATCGTGGTTTCTTCAGATCCAGCCAAGAGACAAACAGTGGGAAGATCCAAGATCTGAATAGATACATGTCATCAAAATGTTTAGTCTACAATATTCACTACTGCTTAGTGAATAAAAGTGATGTTTGCAGTGAGTGTCTGTCTCTTGACCAATTACCCTGGCTGAAGTGACTGAGGAAAACAGGCAGAACTCATAACAGGAAAATTCTTTTAGAATTCGTAGGGGATTTAAACATTTATGTAGTCTCATTTGGTTGGAAGTGTGGCTATTTCATTCTTTGAGCAGTTACCCCAAGCCATATGAATAACCACTCTATTCTCACAGGCAATAAACAGAGATTAATTTAATTTCTTCTCAGATGAATTATGAAAATGTGGTATTTCTGTACATAAACCCTAGAAACTCCAAATTATACAGAACAGTAAAATATGTATCTTCAGAGACATCTGGCAACCATCCCTATGCATATACATTATATTTTCTGTCCAAGAATATCTGAAATATTTTAGTCTTCAGTAGCATCAGACAGCCACACAACACCCTAGAGATCAGATAATGATGATGAAAAACTTAGTTTGTTGGACAGCTCTTGTGATCTGTCTGAACTCTATGGAATAAAAGCTCTTATGTGTATAAGAGAGGAATTTTTCAGTGGAATTCCACATTGACCTTCTACAGGCAGCAAAGGGTTGACATAAGTCTCACTGTTCTGTCTGAAAGAAATATTTGCTTTCAATGCTCTTTAATTCAAATACTGACATGAATGCCTATTAAGGGTAACTTAAATGAAACATTAAATTAAAAAAAGTCCAAAGCAAGAAATATTCCCTGTGAATCTAGAACAATAATTACATTTGTGGGATTTATGCAGGTTTTGAACAATTCTTATAGAGAAAGGCAGAGAGTCTGGTACTGCCAAGGCTTACTGCAGGAGCCCAGGCTTTAGTAGAGATGTACTTTGGTTTCTAACTGATTTTTCTTCTCTAACTTGTTTCAACATTATTCATTTTTGTCAGGGTCATTAAACTTGAGGTTGCCCTTTTAAGGGGTTGGATGTGAGCCAGAATTTAAAGGACTGCTCCAGTGGCAAGTACCAAGGCGTGATGAAGTGAGAAATGACACTATAGCCTAACAACTGGCTGCAGTTTGAAACATTTTCAGAAGAAATAATAAAAAAACCCACATTCTTAAAACTGCAAGGTCTGCTTTTCAGTGTTGACATGCATTTGTCATGTTTACACAAGTTTTCATTCACCATCTCTGTCCTTTGGGGAAGCACCGGGGATATTTTCAGACACTGTGGCTCAGCTGTGGAACAAAACTCTAATATTATCACTTCTGTCATGGGGATTGCTAGCCATGCTGATAAAAACCAGGAAGATGGTCTTCAAAACATTTAGATCTTGCCATTAAATATAATTGAAAAAGCAACAAGCATGGAAATGACACAAAGAATTTTCTTGCACTCACATTATATAAATCAACATATATAATTTTGTGTATAATTTTGTTCAGGTGCATTTTTTGGCTGAATGCATGCATGTTGGTAGAAATATGGTGTGAGAAGTTGTGATTGCCCCATTCCTGAAAGTGTTCAAGGTTGGATGGAGCTTTGAGTAATGTGGTCTGGTGAGAGGTGTCCCTGCCCATGGCAGGGGTTGGAACAAGATAAGCTTGAATATCTCTTCCAGCCATTCTGTGACTCTGCATTTCTTCCTTTAGCCTGTAGCAAACATACCTTAAATCCTCAGCCATAGCATTTCTTGTATTCCCATGCCTGTGGTCAGTTCACTACAGAAATCTTCAAATTCTAATCTATCTTCACATCTTGCAATTTTTAAATACCCAGCTATTCCGTCTTCCTCCCGAGGGCTGAAGAAGTAAACACTGCTTCCTATTAAAACATTTTGCCACCTTTTTGTAGTGACAGAACATTCTGGGATGCTGACAGGCAGAGAGGAATGAAGATGTTGATTTCACAGAGTGCAGCGTGTAGATCCCTCCTGTGTGCACTTCTTGCTGCATTAAAGTGTAATAATCCACTCACTCCACACAGCTGGAACTTTATGTGCTTCAAAATATAAGAACTTTATATATTTTAGTGTGAAAATCCCTGGGAAGAAGGGGATGGGAGTTGCTTTGTTGCTTTCAGGTGTTGACTGTGTATGGAAAGATTAAGAATTCAGTTATGAATTATTTTGGGTAGTTCAAATTCAAGACAAGCTCCATGATGTTTCATCTCCCGTCTTTGTTGGTTAGATGCCTGAATTCATATCACCATACTGGCATTCTGGGTTGACACAGTGTGTGGTGCTAGGGCTAAGCTTGGCCTTCCACTACTGAAATCCTGGTTGAAGCATCAAGACTGGATTATTGGGTTTGAAGTTGCAGATCAGATGCAGTCCATGACTGAATATTAATTTCTCACATATCAAATGCACTGAAAAGGAAGAACTTACTTTTCTTTTCTTCTTCCTTTCTTTTCTGACTCATCAAGCAAAGAGGTGGAGTTTCCTCAGTGTGGAGGGAGAATTTTAGCATGGAGAAAGGAGGAAACAACAGCTCATTTCTCCTCCTGTACAGAGTCCTGTTCACCAGTTATGCCATTTGTGTGCTGGCCAATAAAGCACAGCTCCTAAGGTCAATTTTTATGTACCAGAGCCAAAGTAGCCTGATATCCTTCAGATCTTGTTCCTGCAGCTCAGGATGGGTCAATATTCACATTTCCTGTTGTCTGCTTGTTGGTCTGAGGGTTTTACAGAGGAGAGCTAGCAATTCTCCTGTCATTTAAAATACAGTGTTCATATGTAAGGGAAAGGTTGAAAGGACTTGAATCAATTCCTTTAAAATCGTCATTTTTGGTGTGGTGCCTTTATTCTGTGATACCAGTTTGTTAAGGCTGTGAGTGCAGCCTTCTTTCTCTTGTCTGGAAGTGTCACTGCCCTCTGAAATCCTTTTTCCTGAGAATATATCTAATATGCTGGTAAAAAAGTATAAAAGTGCTCTAAGCTGAAATTGAAGAAGGGAAGAAAAATCAGCTTCTCAAAATTTGATTGCGTAATGTATTATTTTTGCATATATTTTTAATAGTTTTGATTTTTAATTAGGGAATTGGTTGCTTGTTTTAATCTTTCATGCTGCAATAGGAAAGGAAAAAAAGCAGGTATTAAAATTGGAATGCTTTTATTACAAACTTCCAAAATTAACATTTTTTTTTCCACATATGATGTTAACCATATAAAATTGACTTTTCTTTCAAGTTATTTTGTTTGTCTCCCATGAAACCAGTCTTTTTATCTCTTCAGATGACAACTAAATAATAAGGAAACAACAGTAACAGTAGAGCCAGCACCTCACAACAAGGAAACAAAAAGATGTTTCTGTAATCCTGTTTGTAGTCACACAGGTAGTATGTAGTCATATAGGTTATAGATCACAGAATTTTTAGGGCTGGAAGGGCCTCTGGAGATCATCCAGTCCAACCCCCTGCCAAGGAAGGGTCACTTCAGGCAGGTGACACAGGAACACATCCAGGTGGGGTTGGAATGTTTCCAAAGTGACACTCCAAGATCCCCCTGGGCCATCTGTACCTAAATTCACAGAAGGGGGAATCATCCACATGTCAGGTGACACACTGTGCCTTTTCAGTTTCTCCTTCAGCCTTCTTCACTTTTCACTTTAAATAAAAGAAAGAAATATCTCTTCGACTTTACTCTTTTCTAAAAAACAAACAAACAAACAAAAACCCCAAAAACAAAACACAACTATTTTAAAATAAATTTTGCACACCTAGGTAAGTGATCTACTAAAAAGTAAGTTTGCATGTCATAGCTCACAACTATTTTAAAAGCGATGAGCCCCATGATGTTGCTTTATGCAAGAGAAGTCAAGTTCAACACTTTGGTTAGCATTCTACAGCTCTCATCATTTTAATGTCCAGTGGTTAGTGTAGATAGGAAAGTGCCAGTATGCTTAAAAATCCTGGAGGACTTTCTGCCTCCTGACAATGCCACAGATGCTTTCAACCCAGGTAAAATGAACAAACACATTATTGTACAAATCTGAAGTTCTGAAGATCTCCTTAAAACAGCATCAAAACACATTGCTAAGTCATCTTGGCAGTTGGGGATACTTTCAACAAGTAAATGTAAATGATGGAATTTCCAACATTTGCCATGTGCAGCTGCACATGAGTTGGAATGGGAATTGATGCACCATCCTGCTCTTCTGCAGACACAGTAATCTTGTGTGTGGTGGAGCTGATGTGATCCCACATTTGTTATGTAGGTGACTCCACGCCCGTTATAATGAACATCAGTGCTCGTGCTGCGTTTTGCAAATCATATTTTATTTCCTGTATGAGACTAATGGTGATTTATTGACTGCACTGAAACAACTCTTTGGTGGATTGTTTAGAACAAATGCCAGTTCAACCGACTAAACGACATCGAACTACTAATGGGAAATTTTAACAACAAAAGAAAATAGCTTCTATTGTTCCTTTGATTTAGGCTATGAGGCTAGACAAAAAATCCACTGAAACATTATTCTCCTATTCTCTACTGTGACTGGTTCTGGCTAACAGTTGTGTTGATATCCTCTTAGCAACACTGAATAGCTCCTAAATAGGCTTTATCAGTATTTCAGTCTATTCCTGGCACAAAAATTATACAGAGGGATGTGAGTAAATTCTGAATTGGTGGGTTGTTTAAAAAGAAAAAAAAAAAAAAAGATGTATTACAATATAATTTGTTTAATAGCTTTTTGAAAAAGCAGATGTGCAGATAGCATATTAAGCTAAATTAGATGTTGAAAGAGTGAGACATTTGCTTGCTTTGTATTTCAGCAATAGAAGCCTTTCAGGCGGGCTGTATACAGGTGGTTTTCAGTAATTATTAGTTATTTAAATTATTAGTGACTTGCTGATGTTGAAGTACCAGAGTGCTTCATTTTAATGCACGTTGTTATGTGGGCATTGGGGCTGATTCCCAGAATGGTTTGGCTTCCACAAATTGCAGTTAATGTGAGCTGCAGGTGTTCAGAAGCTCTTTAAAGGAGAGGTGAGCAGAGACAGAAAACCTCTGCTCTGCCTGCAGTGCTCTTACAGCTGCAGCCCCCACGCCTCCTCTCACATTTAGAGTTAAGTAACATCAAAGCTCAAGTGCCATCCATGAGATTTTGGGAATTTTATATTCTCCATTCAGGTGATTTTATTGCTAGAGAAGGCTACCCAGAACAGCAATTAATCTCCCTTCTCCCAGGAGAGAAATTTGCCAGGGTTGTAGAAGGCTTCAAGTTTTAGACTGGCTTTTTATTGATTTATTAAAATTGTCCTGTTTTGTATTAAAAACATTAAACATTAATGACAGTGCAGTTGGAGACAATGTGTCTTGAAACCCCTCCAAATTTATAATTTTATATGAAATAGAGATCTTTCTCCTTATAAAACTTGGAGAAGATAAAAAAATTGCTAGTATCTTTAATACATTGAGTTATATTTTATATCTATTCCTATATACATTAAGAGTGGTGAAGGACAGAGTGACAAGAGGAAAAACATTTTCATGGAGGTTGATCTTTATATTATCCTGCCAGGAAACTTATATCACCTTTCAGTCTTCTCATTTATCCTTTAGACTCTTCACCTTTGTTCATCTCTTTCACAAAACAAATTTTAAGGAGAACCCAGTAGAAAGGTGCTGATCTTTCTGCAGCAAAGACCAGCCTAGAGATGTTAGCAGTGGAGAAAATAGTAAACTTAAAATTAACACATCTAATTGTGTCTAATTAACACAATCTAATCTAAGTTTTTATTCCAGAGATAATTTACCTACAATTTAAAAAAAAGTTCTGTCAAATGAGGAAATGAAAAGCACTAGTCAGTATTTCCAGGTTTTGCCTTCTCTCAATATTTTAAATTAGGCTCAAAATGCAAATAAAGAAAGTGCTAGAATACTGTGGAGATTTTCTGGGGGGCTGACTCCGTCTATTGATTTGTCCACATGTTGCTGCAATGTATATACACAGGTATGGATTTAAGTTTACAACCCTGAGAGACTTTTTGTTTAGTCAGCCCTCCACCAATGACATCGGGACTTTCAGCTTCATTTCTTCCCCTCCTGCTCTTAACCCTGACTTTACAGAGTGGCTGACATGGGCAGTAACAGGCAAGGAACAAGAAGGGTCCCTTGGCTTGTGCATCCTGCAGTCCAGCACCTCTGCAGCCTGACCCCTGGATCTCCCAGGCCAAACACCCCTGTGCTTGTACAGCATCCTGCAGTGCTGCTCTCCATCCTGGGCTCCTCTCACAGGCGCTGCTTTATTTCCCCTGCACCCAGCCTGCAGGGCTGAGGAGTTCAGAGAGATCCAGGTGGGTCTGTACCAGCTGTGAGCCTCACAGCTGGGAGCAGCTCTGTGTAGGTGTTTGCCAGGGCCCTGCTGTGAAAGCTCAGAAAGCTGCAGCACTTCCTCCTACTTTACTCTTGAGACAGTGCTTACAGGCAGTCTTGGCTGTCTGATTGTTCTCAAGTTGTATTTGGGATGTTGCAGAGTCCTGGGGTATAGGAAAGGACATTGAGGAGGTGGACCTGATAACCTTTGTGTAACACTTTTTTCTTACAGTTATGACTGATGAGTTATTAATTTAATTTTGTTCTGAAATATTCTTGCTCCTGTAGAATGAGCCACAGGATCTCTGCTGTGGAATTTCTCCACAGTTGGTGAGTTTCTCTACAGTTGATGACATTTTTCTACATATGCCAACAAATACAGCACAAATACCCTTTCCCCTTTTATTCTTCCTGCTGTAACAACACAGATGTGCAGTTTTAAATGCCCTGATTTAGCTGTGCCTCTTGGGAGGGATCATCTTTATGCTGCAGATTTACAGTCTGGTACCATGACTAGATTTAGCTGTCAGCATGTCATGACTGCAAAGGACTGCAAAGCTTTGTCATATCCTTACTAATTTCAGTTGGAAGGCACCCCTGGAGAACTGGCCCATCCCATGCCCAAGGCAGGGAGGCCTTTGAAGATATACTCAGTTGCACAGGCCCATGTCCTGAAGAGTTTCAAAATACCTCTAGGGTTTGATATTCTGTCAGCTTTCTGGGCAAGTTACTGAAGTGAAACCACCCAGAGTAAATATTTCCCTTACCTCTGATCATAATTTACTTTGCTTCATTTTATGCCTGTTGTCATCTAAACTAAATATTTTGTCTGATGTTATCAACTTCCACTTGTACATAAGGTGATTCTCTGTTGTTTATGCAGACTTCTCAATGGACAGAGAAAACTGTTGTAGGAAAGTTCCTTACTGCAGAAAACGTGACAGAATTTGTACATCAAGGATTTAATCTGCTTTTTGTATAAATCCTGAGTATTCTGAGCAACACCTTAGTTAGACTGAAACTGCTGGACCCATACTGGACTGCTTTCAGCATCAGGTGCAGGTCTTTGGATTTGCCCATATCAATGAAAATAACACAGAGCACAGAGGAGTCACTTCAAATCACCTGAATGAATTCTCACTCCTACCAAACCCATGTAATTCCTCATCTGTGAACCAAGAAAGCCCACTAAATTAGCTTAGTGATGTTAATATCAAAATGGCATATGAACAGAAATACTTTGATAAGCAGAGAGGGAAACAAGTGAGAAATTACTCTGCAGAGCTGAGTTAGATGATAGGAAGACTTTTCCAATAATGGTTAAGATGTGAAGCCTTTAATAGAAAAAAGTGTCTAGTTTTGAGGGGTTGCTGTAAACCTTGTACCTCACATTACAACTTTGGCCCTTACATGTAGCTGAGCACAGATCTATTGATTTCAAATCCAATGTTTCAGGCCAGATGAGGATTTTGTCCTTAGGTTATTTTCATTTTCATTTGGTGCCCATTGAGCAATGGCATTGCAGTGACTGAGCAGGCAGTACAATGCTGCCCTGGTTTGTTTGGTAAGGTTCTGTTAGCAGGGGGGCTGCAGGGGTGGCTTCTGTGAGAAGCTGCCAGAAACTCCCTCTGTGTCTGACAGAGCCAGTCTTCAAGATGGACCCACAGCTGGTCAAAGATGAGATCCTAGTGGTGGTGGAAGCACTTCTGGGATAATGTATTTAAGAATTGGGGCAAAAATCCTGTCCAGCTGCAGCCAGAGAGAGGAGTGATAATAATATGTGAGAGCAACAGCTCTGGAAATACCAGGGCTGGGGGAGGAGGAGGAAGAGGTGTTCCAGGTGCTGGAGCAGAGGTTCCCCTGCAGCTCAGGGATCCATGGGGAAAGAGCAGAGATCCACCTGCAGTTCATGGGAGAACCCACTCCAGAGCAGGTGGACGTGTCCAGAGGAGGGTCTGAGCCCATGGAGAGCCTGTGTGGAGCAGGTTTGCTGCCAGAACTTGTGCTGCAGTGGTTCATGACAGATGTGGAAAGGACTCAGGGTGGAGAAGGTCATAAAGGATGTCTCCCCAGGGAGGGACCCCATATAGCAGGGGAAGAATATTTGGGGTCCACTGAGCCAAAACAACATGTGATGAACTCACCACAATCCCCATCCTCCTGCACCCCTGAGTAATTGTAAGCAAAGTTAAACCGAGGAAGAAAGGAAGGGTGGGGGCTAAGGTGTTTTAAGATTTAGCTTTTTTCTTATTATGCTACTCTGGTTTGATTTGTAATACATTAAATTTTTTCCTAAGTCGCATCTGTTTTGCCTGTGATGGGCACTGGTGAGTGATCTCTCTCTGTCCTTATCTCAACCCACCTTAAGCCTTCCATCTTAATTTCTTCCTGCCCTGTCCAGCCCAGGAGGGAAGTGACAGTCTGGCTTTGATGTGCCCCTGCATCCAGCCAAGGTCAATACACTGGCCTGAATAAATATTACAGATCAGGCTGAGGGAAAAAAAAATGTCAAGAAATATTTTCCTATTGCAAAAATGGTGTTTTTGTCATAAAAGGTAGAAATAATGCAAATAAGTGTTGATTGTGATGAAATTTTCATTTGAGAAGGGGGAATAAACAGTAGAACTGAAACCTACTGAAATATATCAGCAATGGCAAAGAATTTCTTGAAAAAGACAGTAACAGAAAAAAATACTCCGTGCCTCTCAAAAAAGAAGAAAAACCTTGTCCAATATTGTTCCAGGGAAAGTCTGCCAGAGGAAGCTCCTAAATTTGCCATTGATTTTGATTCAAAATTTAACCCTTTTCGCTGATGAATGACTTAATATTGCTTTTGTGGGATCTAGTCTATGTAGAACATGGTCGGGGCACTGCTCAGGGTCCCATTCAGCCATGGCTTTGCATCTGTGACTTTCTCTCTCTGCATCTCTAAATCCACAGAGAAATTTGGACCTGCAGGAGGGATTGACCAAATGGCTTTCCTTCTTGGAAATGCACACCATGCTTTGTAATTTCACTGAAGGTCTTCCAAGATGCTTTATCATTTATAGAAACAGAATCATAGACTGATTTAAGATGACTTCTAAAAGTCACCCAAAACATCTTGCTTAGAGAAAAGCCACCTGCAAAATTAGGTTAGATTGCTCAGGGACATTTCCAGGTTATCTTCAAATAAATGCATGGATGGAGATCCCACAGCCTCTCTGAATACCAATTTAAATTCTGATCAAAATAGATATATAGGAGTATATAAACACTTCTGTTACTCAGTTTTAAGCTTCAGAATTAAATAATTTTGTGTTTTACATAACCTTTAAAACTTAAAAATCTATTTTTTTCCTCTTGTTTTGCCTTTATTTACCAGAAGATGAACATTTCTATATCAAATTGCATCTGAGATCTGGAATTTCAAGAAAAGAGTAAAATATTTGGAAATCAATCACATTTTCACCATTTTACCTTTTCTTTGACTTGGTCCTCTCTTTTCTCTTAATCCAGGCTGTGGAATTTATCACTAAAATAATTAATTCTCTCACCAGAAATGTCTCCAGGTGAAATGTGCAGATAAAAGAAATGAAAAAAAACCCACATCACAAGTTCTTTCAGGTTGGAGAGTTATTACAAAGACAGGCTAATATTTCCCCTTAAATTTTGAACTTTGGCTAAATGATAAAACAAGTAGAACTTTTTAGAAAATGGTTGAATCCTTCTTTTTAAGGACAGCTTTGGCATCTTGTTGCAGGTTCTTAACAACTTCAGTAAATATTTAAAATGTATTGTTTAAAAATTAATTCAGCAGGCATCCCTGGTGAACTGAAATAATTCAGCCTCCAGGCACCCCCATCATAATGCAGCTAATTAGAATAATATCAGAGAAATGCAGACCAAAGAATAAACTTCTAATACTGGCTCCACAGGAAATTATAATCCATTGGCTTTTTTGAGGTCCTTTGATCTTTCCTCAGGTGCTGGAAGTACCAAGCACCAACGTAAACTCTGAGAACAACAGGCCTGAAATTTTCCACTGCATTCATCTTTCATGTATGTTTTTCCTTATCTCATATGCAGTTAGTGATAGGACAAAGGGAAATGATCTCATGTTGCACCAGGGGTGGTTCAGGTTGGATATTAGGAAAAACTTCACTGAAACAGTGTTAAACATTGGAAAAGGATCCCCAGGGAAGTGGTGGAGTCATCATCTTGGGAAGTGCTTGGGAAGTGAGTAGACCTGGCACTGTGCAGTATGGTTTAGTGGGTGTGGTGGTACCTGGTTCAAGGCTGGGCTTGTTGATCTCGGAGGTCTTTTCCACCTTGATGATTTTGAGAGAATTATCTGCTTTCTGTTGGAAAATTCCATTTCTCTTTTCATTAACTTGAGAATTTGTTACATTTCACTTCCTTTTATAAAAGATAAAATCTCTCCAGATGTGGAGGCTGCTGGAGTTGTGGGTGCTACCCATATTGGTGCCACTTAATGTCACTGAGCGGTGACTTGGGACAGATTTGCCTCCCAGTCACCACCTCCATGTGCAGACACTGTTTGAAAGGTAGTGGTGGCATGTCAGCCCACATTCTGTTTATCCTTTTGGCCATAAAAGTCTCACTTCTCTGGAGGCATATTATTTACTCTGAGACTGGATTCCCAATGCCCAATAATTTTTTTTTATTGCAAAGCTCTGCTGTCTAAAGTGACCTTATCAAGGATTATCAAGCCTAATCAAGGACTGGCTTGGAGTAAATAAAGCAATAAATATGTAATGTGAACAGTCCTAGTGAGGTGACCCACAATGATTTCTTCTGGCTGCCCTATGGCATTGCATGAAGGTGTGGGTCTCTGCCCTCTCTGTGATTTGGAAGCCAGCAGAAAGGAACCAGCCTGTTTAATCAGGATATCAGGATATCTGCTTCAACTCAGCAGCTTTCCTAGTGTGAGATGGGTTGCAGTTATCTGAAAAGCTGATGTCTCTCCCGCCACCTGAAATTCCAGTCTCATCTGGGTTTTTTTCTACAGTGGCAGGCAGCATTCCCTCTGCATGGTCTGTTAAACGTGAGCTGGGAAGCCGGGAGGTGACTGAACGTTTGTTATAGCAAATGAGGCAATAAACGTCTGAGGTTATGACGGCCAGAAAAGTCAAGGTATTTATCAAATTGCCATGGGAAATAGCTTTGCCAAGTGTTAAGTAATAAACTTTCAATTATCATCTTTATGTTCCTACTGCAGAATGCTTCTGAGATCAGATTTGCTTCTGGTGGTTCAAATGAGATCAGAGGTGAAGCTGTTTTTCTCTGTGAGCAGAGAGGTGATGCGTGTCCATGTGTGTGCTTATGTACTGTGCCTCTACAGCTCTCTGGTACTCCAATTTTTTTCTTTCTCTTTATTTTGGTACTTATTTTTATTTTTCTGCCTGGGGACTTTCCCCAACTCTGGATTAACTGACCTACATGGTGATAGTGAGGATTTTAGGATAATCCACTAAATGCCTCTTTGAAAGGTACTTACCTTTAGATTCTAAAAGATTATCTTACTTTGTTATTGTTGTTGTTATCAGTGTAGTATCATCCTCTGCCTGGTATGTACTTCCCAGCTGTATATTGGCTTCTCTGTTGAATCTTCCTTATGGAATAAGAGAGGATTTTCCTTTCTGCTGACACCTGGTTTGACATGCTTTCTTGTCAAAACACAAGCTGTGTTTAATGTTCAACCTGTCCTTGATTTAAGTAAAAGTCAAGTCAAGCTCAGATGAACTTTTCTGTAGAAGCAAAATTTCTGTGTCAGTTGGTGAGGAAAAATGCTCAAGGGAAAAATAAAATCCCCAAAATGCTCGGTATTTAACAAAACTGATTCTCTAAAATGAGAAGTGGCTGAGGTCACTTGGCTGTTTCAGCTTGGAGGAGACTGAGGGAAGAGCACATCTCAGGCTACAGTTCGCTCATGAGAGGAAGAAGAGGGGCAGGCACTGATCTCTTCTCTCTGGTGACAGTGTCAGGAGTCAAGGGAATGGCCTGAAGTTGTGTCCCAGGAGGTGTAGGTTGGATATTAGGAAAGGTTTCTTCCCCCAGAGGATGTTTGGGCCCTGGAACAGCTCCCCAGGGCAGGGGTCACAGCACCAGCCTGACAGAGCTCAAGAAGGGTTTGGTCAACACTCTGAGGAACATGGTGGAATTGTTAGGGCTGTCCTGTGTAAGGCTGTAAGGCTGGGAGTTGGACACAATGATCCTTGTGGTCCCTTCCAACTCAGGATATTCTAGAATTCTGTGGTTCTATGAGACTCTTTATGCATGAGCATTCATAAATTTGCTCAGAAGAGGCCACACATGGTCAGTTGCTACTGACACGTTCCAGAGTCCTTTTAGCCAACCTCCAAAATTATCTGAAGCATAGAAACTAATTTTTCTCCACTTCAGAGTTTATACTCTTCCCATCTTATTTTTACACAGTGATGTTGTAATTTTTAAGACCTGCTATATCTGGAATCAACTGCACCACCTGGCTGCTTAGCCAGCAGTTCACAAACTAGCCTTGTAAAATCAGACTCTTTGAAAACATACTTGTTAAAAAGCAGGCTTCCTCACAAGCTTTCTAGTGTACTGAATTCCCACTGCAGTCCAATGTGTTCTTTTATACCTCTGAAATGGCTGGTGATTTCGGAGGGAGTCTGTGATATGCTGGTTCTGTAGAATTACAACCCTAACAGCTGTAACATCACTAAAAGGATTATTCCAGAGAAAGGCTGTGTCGTAAATGAGGTGTACAAAGACTGGAACTTGCAGCTGCAGCTTCCTAACTGTGCCTGCTGCCAAAAATGATACTCCCCAGGAAAGTCCTACTCTCTCCTCATTTATAGTTTTTCTTTCAAAATAGCCAAATTTTAGAAAGCTTAGGAATAAAGAGTATGAGTAAGAATTTTTGTCAGCTTCCAAAGTGGTGGAGTTTCAGATGATGAAGTCCTTGACAGATGAATGGCTGTAATGAGATGTCTGAGGGTTAAAGACACAGTCAGGCTCATGTCTCCTCTGTCCCTCTATGGGAAGATTTTCCTCACCAGCCAAGGAGAGTAAGATTGGGAGATACCTGTGTTCACTTCAGAGTTCTGTTTATTAGACAAGATATTGATGAAAGTGATGAATTTTTTTGCTAAAGAAGTATATTGGAAACTCCCAGCACACGTATCTTCTGCAGCTCGTGCTCCAGCAGGCAAACTTCTGTTTGAGGGCTGAGGGACAGACAAGGATTGCTAAACTGTCAGAGACAAAGGAATGAATTTAAATTTAGGAGCTGACAGGCAAAGCATAGGGTGAGGACAAACAGTCGTAAATGAGTGTTGACTGTTTTTAAGCCACATATATCCCCACATTGATCATCAGGGTGTTTCCTTCAGTCCCCAAACGTTCTCCCTTTCCAACCTTTGCAACCAGCATTTTGGCTGTGGGGTGAACTCACCCCCAGACACTGTATTTGGGGTGTAGTTTGCTCTTTTTCATGTATTCCAAGATGCTTTCTAGACTAGAACAATCAAGGGACATGGTCAGAAGGTTCCTGCTTTGAAGTTGCCCTCTCCCATTCCACTAAAAAATGGCAACATAGGTGCTCAGCCCAGCCAAAACTGTGTCAGTGGGATCTCATCCTGAATTTCAGCTACAAAGAGAGCTCTGCTGGTAAAACCTCAGGTAAGGCTCTGGATGGAGTTGGAAGAAAGCAAGCAAATAGACTCGTTCCTGAGCTCAATTTTAGCATAGTACAGCTATATAGTATATATATAGTACAGCTATAAATATCCAAGCAGTTCTGGGCTTCTGAATTTTAAATGTTTGAGAAATTTGGGCATTTTGTTATACTGAAAAAAGAAATGAATCCATAAACAAAATGAAGTTGAATTTTTATGCAGAAATTTCTATTCATGTCAATCTTAGTGGAAGAGAAGTTGAATCATGCTGATTTTTCTTCACAAGAAAACCTTTGCTTCAGATTTAAAAGTGTTTTGTCACTTTGTCCAAGGGTAAATTATATATTGGTACCCTGTCTCTATAGGCCTTATTACACGTGGTCTCCAACTGCAGTGTGGTGCTCTCAAAACAGAAATTAAATTTTTTTTGGACAAATAGAAATTAAAAAGAAGAAAATGCATGTTTTGCAAATTCTTATCCAATACAAGTTCCTGCTCATTTTTTAATCTATATGTCTAACAGTAGATATATAACATACTTTGAAAAATAGTGGTTCATTTTAAAATTGTGTGGTTTTATATTTTTCCTAATGCTGTGGTAAGGATTTGACTAAGGAAAGTGTAATGTTTCAGACCACAATTTCAAATTGGCATTGAGCTGAAAGGATCAATAATAAATTCCAGCTCAAACTGTGAATCTTCTGATGCTTTTCTAAATGAAATCTGCATGTGTCAAGGGTATTTTTATCCCTCTGACACAGAAATCATGTTTTTCAGAAGCCTTGGCTGCAGAAATAATGGCTTATTATACAAGAACAGAAAAGGACAAGATATTTTAAACCTATAGTGGGAAACATCCTCCAGTGGTATAAGTAGGTACAAATCCCCTTGATCTCAGTCAAACTGTACCAGTATTCACTGCCTAACACCTGACTGATGAGAAATATTCCAGATGCCATGCTGTTCAGGATCCATGCTGTTTGATAATTAATGTTCTTTGTACAGTATCAGCCCACAAACCCATTCAGCTTGACAGGTTCGTGAGAACGCTCTTTGTAATTTTTCAGAGTCATTTGTATCTCCTGATCTTAATAGTGACATGTAGTCATGAAAAAAAAAAAAATTTGAAAATAGCCATTTTGCTGCTTTGGATAAGAGGGGAAACCTTTTCTGGAGAAAGTTTTATTGATGGCCAAATTTGTAATGTTTCATAAGTGAGGTGCAGAATTGAAGCTATATTTTAATTTTACAAACACAGACCAATGCTTTTGTTTGTTTTTTTCCCCCCTGGTTTAGCATGGCGTGAAATAAGATTATGCGCAATGAGTAGGTTTCAGCAGAATAATTTGTCTTAGTATATCCTTACTTTGACCATGCAAATAGAAACAAGCTTTCTATCCTGAAAAAGAAACAAACAAAAACTTGTAATTAGCACATAATGTATTGAAAATAGCTCTATCTAAGGGAGACACAAATGGAAAGAGGGGTAAATGTGAAAGTCTACATTGTGCCAAGGGTGTACAATGTTAAATGTGTTTATCCTGCAAAGGTTTTATTTCTACACTTCTGAACTTGCTTTTAAATTTCAGAGGTATCATATCAAAGTCCACTTGATGTTTCAGATGTTCAACAGCAAATTTCTGTGAGAATCTAGATAATGAAAATAATAATGGTATTCTGGTCTCTCCAGTGTACCTTGTACACTGTACAAAATCTGAACAGTGACCTCAGATGCAACTTTGAATAAGAAGACAGATACAGTGGTTTCTATTTTCTCATTTTTCTGATATCCCCAAATAGCTGTTTAACATTCACAAAGCTGTTCTGTTGACACCAGAATAACCAGAATTTTACCCAACATCCTTACTTTTATTGCAGCTAGTATATTCCAGGAATCACTGGGCTATTACTCAGTGTGTGATGTTGTCTTTGCTGCCAAAATTTTATCTCAGAAGACACACAGATGGCCCATTTCTGCATATAAATATGAAGTAAAGAGTGCTGGAGCAGCCCAAAGCGTGCTCATCCTGCAGGAGCCGAGTCTTGCACACAGGACCCTGCCCCAATCAACGCTGACTCTGCTTTGCAGGATCAGACTGAGATTGTAGACCAGGTGAAATGTCAATCCTGGCCCAAATCTGATTTTCTTGCCTAGCAGGATGTGTGCTGCTCAGCTGTTACAAACCATGAAACACTCAGGAATTGCTCTGCCATCATCTGTCTCTGCTGTCAGGGTGGAAACACGACTGCATTTTCCTCATGACACAAGTGTAAATACTTGGGTCCCCTGTCTTCATCTGCTTCATAGTGATATTTATTCAAATGCAGAAGAACAGAACATTTCACAACTTGCTATTTATGGCCCAATGAAATCATGTGCCTGCCATAGTCGTGTGTACCGTCTGTTTTCCTCATTTTCGGCACCGTGTGAGAAGTACATTTCATGGATGTGTGGCTGCTAATAGGAGGATGAAATCAGAAATCCAGAATGAATGTTTCTTCAATACATCAAGTTCACAATTATGATTAAAACTCCAAAGATGTGTTGAGACTTTCCCCTTGATATCACACTATTTTTCTCAGGTTTTATTTTATTTTATTTTATTTTTTTTTTACAAAAAAGGGATCTTGTTTGAGGCACTGAAAACTGATGTTGAAGATGATAACATGAGTAGGAGAAAATAACCCTCTATATTTTCTTGTCCAGAATGACAGAGCATCACTCTTGGGGAAGATGTGACTTGCTGCTTTGCTACTTTGTTCCAACAATAATTCACATTTCTTTAACCCAGAGGAGCCCCAAAGTGCTCTCCAGTATACATATATCTGATTACTTTCTATCAGCTGAAGAAAGCAGATATTTTATAGCATCAAAACTGGAAATTGGTCTAAAAAAAGACTATGTGGCATTGGAAAATTATAAGCAAAAAAATGCAATTGGGATTCAGATGAAGAGAACTTCTACCTATGAGTGGACAGGGCTTAGTTTCACAGCAAAATTCCTGTTGCATCTGGGATCTTTCCTGTCATTTAATCTTGCCTTTTTTTTTTCCATTCAGCTCTTAGTAATTAGGAAAATATAAATATGATAAAAATTTAATTTAAACGTTCAAGAGTGATTAGTGTGATGTTCGTACACTAAATCCCTACATGCAAGTCTTGGATCCATTTTTAAATCTTATTATTTATTTTTCTGTTTGAGATGTAACATCTGTAGGACAAAGTTGTTTTGAGATTTATTCCAGCAATAGTATTTTGTCTGATAAGCATATACAGTAATCTCACGACTATAAGGCGCACCCTTTAGACTAAAACTTTCCCTCAAGCCCGGAAGTGCGCCTTATAGTCCGGTGTGCCTTATCTGACAGTTAAAGTTCGGAAAATATGCCTACCCGGAAGTGAGAGCTGTGAGCCACGGGGGAGCCGGCAGGGCCATGGCTGCCAGGTGGAGGGGGGGCGGAGCCCCGGCAGGC
>PYHW01009979.1:21530231-21545924 GCA_013186435.1 Turdus rufiventris | reverse complement strand
CCCCTGTCGGGTCCTGGCAGGCCCGGGGGCCAATGGCTGCCAGGTGGGGGCGGGGCCTCGGCCAGCAACCTCGCAGGAGGAGCTGGGGACCGAGCCTCGCTGCAAAAAAAAAAAAGTGCGCCCTATAGACAGGTGCGCCTTATCTGATCTACAATGTTGCAAATTTTGCGGACTCCTGGGGGGTGCGCCTTATAGTCAGGTGCGCCTTATGGTCGTGAAATTACTGTAATTTGAAATTCCAAGTCCTTTAAGGGGATTGTGTTTAGTTGTGTTTTAGAGAGCAATGAAATCTAGGAATTTAAAATTCAGAGTTCCAAATGAACCGTAAGTGGCTGAAGATATTTGTGGATGTCTGGTGGTACTTCTGAGAGGCAGGTATCTACATCTTGATCAATCCCCATGTTCCAGAAGTGGGATTGGAATTTCTCATCTCTCCTTCAGAAGCTACATCAGAGATAAGCACTGAGATTCTCCTTCTAATCTGTGGAAACAAGTGGTGTGACTCATTTCAGTGTGAAATGGATGTAGAGAAATGGGTCAGGGGAATCTGCTACTTTTTTTTTCCTTTTTTTTTTTTCTTTTCTCTTTTTGTAGAGAAGTATCCCATATGTATGCACCTAAAATAGGTGCGATAGGTTTCAGTTTGAGAATGGGATGAATTCCCACATCGAGGCACCTCCATTCTGCTGTTCAGGCACTGTGTAGTCATCCAAGTGTTCCATTACTTCCAAAAGAGATGCAGCCAGTAGAGGCTGAATTAGTTCTCTTGGGTGGCAGTGTCAGGCTAAGTTCAAGCACTTTCTAGGTTTTATTTGTTTGCAGACTTTAGAGAACACACTCAGTTCCCTAATCATAAGTGTGTGTTGTCATTTGAGAGGCTTTAAGGTGCCTCATACAATATTTAGCTGCTGCTTCCAAAGAAAGCACAACTCTCCCACATTGTGGGTAAAGTGACAATTGTTTGTGAATTGTTTCAGATATAAAAAAAGACAATTTGTTGGGAATAATTGTCTTTTTTATATCTTAGGGGGTATAAAATGTCACTAGATCTCTATGTTTAGGCACTGGAATTTCTCCCTAGCTGTTTAATTGCTGTTGAAAATAGAGCTTTAATAATTTTGTGTCTGATGTTATGGGTGAAAATAGTAATACTTTGACACTCTTAGTCTTTGAGCCTGCAAGTGTCCTAAATTACCCTTTTCCCAAAGTATCTTATATAGATATAAGTATTCTCAGGGGACAAAATGAGAGGTAAAATGCCACTGCTTTTAGAAAGGCAATAAAAAGACTCTGAAGGCCCTCTGTTCCTTGTGTTTTGTTGATTTTGAGATCAAATCTGAAATGTTTGCTTGCACAGCAAGCTAGTGTGTGAAATTCAAAGTGAGATACAAACATGATGGTAGTTTCAGCTCATTTCAGCCCTGCAGGCCCATCATCACTTCTACCGTGGGTTCTGGAAATAAAATTATGCCTCTGACAAAAGTCATATGGAATTTTGAAATTGGCTAGACCCTCTGCAGCAGAGGTAAAATGAGGCCATAAGAAATCTGAGATATTTTTTGGGGTTTGTGAAGCTGCACATAGCACTGAGTGCTCTGGAAGTGCTCCTGATGTTCTCTGTATTGATTGTATTTCTAATACAAAAACCAAAACCAATGAGGGTTAAGAATTTGATTATGGGACACCAAGAATGATTAATATGCTGGCATGAATTAGGCTATGAAAATCCCAAGGAACAGAGCAGATTTGTACTATTGTTTGTATTAAATAATCAGGGATATTCACATGACAGAGACTTTTATTTAGATGTTGAGGTACCTATTTTTGTTACAACCTTCTGATTAACTGCATTCACTTGACTACACACTTCCCTGTCCTGCTTGGAGATGGAGGAAAAGTCCTCTGCTTGTTTTAATATAGATGATTGATCTGAACCTGACATTTGTTAGCTAATTAGTGCCTCCTAAAAGCTGAGTCTTCACTCTTAAGAGATCATGGATGTTCCCTGTGAGGTATGTTAATACAAGGAACTCAAAAAATTAACAACACCAGGATTTGGAGGCTAGTCCTCTATACATAATTCAGTTAATTAGGAAATGCTGTAAATTATTTTCAAATTTTATTTTAAGCTGAAAAGAAGCGAATAATCCCATGTGCCAGATGCAGTAAAAATCTGAATAGTAATGTTTGGCATAAAACTAAAAATTTGGGCCGCATCTCGGTCTTGTTTGCAAAAAACTCCTTCTAGGAACAAGTGTTTCATCCAAAATGTTGTCCCAGATTCAGATTTAGTGATGAAATTTCCTCTGCTCATAGACAACCTCTCTGTTTCTGGTGTTTTGTTCTTAGAGAATTCCTGGCCAGGAGCACCAGGAGCTGTTTTGGTTTGGTTTTTAGCTCAGCAGCTTGGTGTGAGATTGTGTAATTAGTGTTGTGTGAGATATTGGTGTGATATATATGTTTCTCTAGATATTCTTGTTACTGGATGTGCAGTGTATTAGGAAAATGGGAGCAAAATTAACAAAATGACACCTTTGCTGGCTACAAATTTGTCATGGCATTGGGTTCATTACTTCATTTTCCTGAGATTATACCACACAATATAGAGAGATCTAGCAAAGAACAGTTTAATTTCATTTTTCTTTCCATCTGATTCTTTTCTGAAACTTTATTAAAATATCTGGATGCCTTCATATAATGTATTTTGAATGCATATTTAATGTTCTAAAGACATGAGAAAGTGTGCTGAAAAACTGTCTTCATTCCTGAAATGACAAAGTAAGATTTTATTGTGGGAAAGGCAAGTAACTGAGAGAATTACTCCACAACTTTCAAATTTTCAACATTTTGCCTTGGGAAGAATTTTTATGTGACGGTTTCCTAGAATATTTTCTCATGTTATGTTTATTTGAGTATAAATATTTTTATGGGAAGTTCAAAGTTGAGGTATTTGGTGTGTTCACAGTCTGGTTCTGACTGCTGATTGAAATTGTGTGTCTGTATCACCTAAGCAAAAAAAACCAACCAGCCAACCAAACAATAAAAAAACCCAACAAAAAACCAAAACAAAAAACCACAAACAAAAAAAAAAAGAGCTCTAAGATCATTAATTTTAAGCTGTATAAACTAGTAATAGTGGTAATCATTGGTATATTCTACCAAAACCACACTCAGTACTGCCATGGGCAGTGACAAAAATAAAAATTCAATGTCCCTGAGTTTTTCTAATTATTTCTTCAATAAAGCATAGAGTGTTCCTGTAGGCATAGAGCTTTTACAAAGGAGGTTAAAAAAACCCAAACAACAATAAAACAGGCGATAGTCAGCCCTTCTTTATTTAGTTTGCCAGGTATAACAACCTGGCAAATAAATTAGGAAGGAAGTAGGAGTGGTTTCAAGAGGAAGAACTTCCCTGCAATGTCATGAACATGTGGTACCAGTCCAGCCTTGTCCTCACAAAGTCCCCAGATTTCTGTGCTTCTTGGGGTTTCTTACATGAATGTCCACATGAAATTTCTTCAACCAGGCACACCAGAAAACTGCAGTTCATTGTTGGTTTATGTGCAGCTGCATTGTGAACATCCAGTCTGTTCACAGTCACTGCCAGGAGAACACAACTTCAAGGGACGTGGAGGTGAGTGGTACTGGCGCCTTTCTAGAAAGCTCCTGTCTGTGATGCTCAAATTTACTTGGCTGAAAATGCTTGGGTACACACAAAAAGTATTTCAGGGGAAAAGCCCCAAGCTGGATACCTTAGTTTTGTTATAATCTCACCTTCCTCTTCAGACACTGTCGTAGAACTCAAGTACTTGTCTTAAAGACAGCACCAAAGATAACAGATGCTGTGGAAATTCGGGAATTTTCAATCATTAATGGGCTGCCAGTGCCCCCAGTACTCTAAAAGGAAATCCATCTCCATGTCCAACTGAACCTCAGAAAATCACCATGACTTCTGCCAGCCTTTAATCATTTGAGAGGGGACCTTAGCTCCCTGAGATGACTGAGCAGATCCTTTTAGCATGGCAGGCACAGCTTGAGGGACAGATGTTTGCAGCTGGAATAAGAGTCATGGCCTTCAGGAAGACGTACAGCCCTTCTGTGAGGCATGAAACCTTCTGGAGGAGTTTGCCAAGATGCTGGGCTGAATTTGAGAAAGAAATAGTTTTCTCTTGTTTTGATAGACTCTGCTGGCCTCGCTGTATTCAGCAGCTGCACCTCAGGCCCTGCTGTGTTGGCTTCATGTCTAGCAGTGGCACAGTTGGCTCTTTCTATTTTTGTCACAGATCAAGCAGTGCCATGACAAATAAGTCACCCTTTTCCTCTGTTTGTAAACCACTTAATTTAGCTCTTGCTCTATAGGAAAACCTGATGCAGTTATTTATATCAACATGCCCCCAAGCACTTAAAACCAGTCAAAATTCTGATTATGGCTCTGCATATTTTATTGCCTGTACTTAAATCACGCTGCTCTAAAACAGCACCTGTTCCTCCCTTATTGCATCCCAGTTTTATAGTTACTGCTTATCCAAAGAGCTGTTATGATGGAAAATGGTCTGCAGCTTCTTTACTTAGTATCAATGGCCCTTGTAATAAATGTCTGCCTCAAAGTTTGGATGCAATTTGTTAAATATTCTACAACTGATTACAGTGATGAAGAAATTTTTTTTAACTTTTTTTTTCTTTTTTTTTTTTTTTTTTTCTGTGAGCCTGAAAATAAATCCATATTGTATTAATTTCAGTATTGCAAATATTCCCTCTTCCAGTAATACCAAGACCCTGGTTCTGCTGATGCTGCTCTGACCACCTCTCTCTGTCAAGTTTTCTCACCAACATCCTTACCTTTTTAGAATCATAGCATTATGGAATTACTTGCATTGAAAAGGACCTTAAAGATCATCTAGTGCCACCCCTGTGCCAGGGGCAGGGACACCTTCTGCTAGACCAGGGTGCTCCAAGCCCCATCCAGCCTGGCCTTGGGCACTCCCAGGGACATTTTCCCACCTTGTCCCAGCCTTTCAGCATTTCTGCTGATGGGAATTGAATCATAACTGCTTGTCAAATTTCCAGGACTCTGAATTCTGCTCTTGTTCATTGTGCAAGGGTACAACACCTCTTGTTGTGCTGTTCTCTTTCTGTTCAGCACTGCAAACGCTCAGTTCAATCCCCCTTACAAATATCAATAGCTCCACTGACTCCACATGAAATATTAACATCTGCTGGCAGTGTTTCCTTTCCAGAAACTTCAGATAATTTTATTGATTATAACTGGCTGCATATTGAATATAAAAGGATATTTATATTGAATATAAGGGCTGCGTTAAGAGTCTTTAACTTGCTCAAAACTTCTATCAAGAGAATAAGACAACAGAGAACCTGACTTGTTAAATATGCACGTATTTTCTTGGATCAGCAGAGTCGTCTCTTTTTTACAATATCTTATCTCCCTTATAAGATGTCTTTTGAAGTCTGACAAGCCAAAAAATCTCGCCTGTAATGTCCAGGTTAATTCCAGATCTAGAATGTCCAGAACACTGCAGGAGGCAGAAGTGATTTTGATCATTGTCTGGTCATAACATGATCCACATGCATTAAGTAAAGAGATAATGGAGACTCTGTGGCCAGCCTTATCTTTGACATTTCCTGTCTCCTAAGTTCTGAGCACCTTTCCATCCAGTGATAATCTGACTGTTGGTTCCAGCTGGGTATCTTCACATGTATGATAAAAAGCAAAATGTTTTCAAGCAAAGAAAGGAAAAATATTGAATCATCAGGTTTTGAGGATTTGCTTTTTTTGCCTTTTTCCTTTTTTCTTTTTATGCACATATAAGAATCATAGAATCACTAAGATTAAAAAAGACCTCCAAGATGATTAAGTCCAACATTAAGTACAAATATATATATATAGAGATACATGCTACCTCTCTCACCCTTTCCATGAGTGATTCTGCACACACATTTAAAATGCTGTTTATATGTGGAATTTGGCTATAACTGACATTCATCTAACTACATGTGGACTTGGCTTATATGTCTGCACCTTGAAAAGTTGCTTTCAGCTCCCTTGGAAGCCAGCAATGGTAACATGAATCCAGTTGAAGGTATTTTCTATATTTCTACTGATCACACTGAGACTCTAATACATATGAAGACATGTCTAGTTAGTGAGATGAATCTCATGGGCAAGTGCCTGTGCTTTAAATTTTTCACAAACAAGGATAATCAATGTCATTAATGTGAAGTATGTGCTCACTTAGAAGGTCCTCAGAACATCTGAAAGAAACTATAACTTGTCCAAGAAACTCTGCAGTGAATTTGATCACGCAAAATGCAAAATAAGCAATAAAGGTCTGACAAGGACAGCTGAGCTTACAGCACAATTAGACAGTGCTATGAAATTTTTCATGACCAGAAATGGAAATGCAGTCAGAACAGTGCCAAGAAAACATATAAATCAGTAGAGTTTCTCTGTCATAACTGTCACTAGTTTATTAGCTGTGACTGCTTTGTAGCATCAGGCTGATGTTCAAGTCTCTCTGTTTCCTATCTGGATTCTTTGGTGATGTCTTTATTGACATAACAATTTGTGCTCCAAAGCACAGAGCTCCTTTACTCATGCATCACACAGCCCCACATCTCTTGCAAGAGGATGCATCTCATTCATCTTCTTACCTGTCCTTTGCAGCCCTACAGAACCTGATACAGGATTTTACAAGAAGGATCTTGGTCTAGTTGCTGTAACATTCAGAATTCAGAAGATAGAATTGACCTTTAGCAGTTGCTGAAGTTTTGAATGTGCCCAAACATTCTGATAAACTCCCAAATACTTAATATAGACCTATGTGCTAGCAGTTTTAACTTCAGTCAGGTATAGAGTAGAACTTCAAAAACATAATTATAAAAAAAAAATAAAAATTGTGGGGCTCTTCTGTGAGTACATGAAAATAAAATAAGGTCAGTCCCCTAAAGAGCCCTAATTTCCTGCATGAAGCCAACAAAAGAGCCCAGACTAAGAAGAACATATCCCCCTTTACTGGGAAAAAGAGCTCAGTCAAATGTTAGGACGATGGATAATTCTTTATGAGTGTCCTAAATAGGCTTCAAATAACTTGCTGCCTTTTGATGCATTTTGGGTTTTCAAGACTGACAACAGGAATATCAGAAAAAAGACTGAGGTGAACAGTGGGAATAAGACAAAAACTGCTGAAGACTGAAGACAATGATGTTCTGAGTCTGAAACTTTAGCTCTCAGTTGTGCATAAAATATTAAAACATCTTTTTCTTTTGAAGGTCATAAATAAGGAAAATAAGTCAGAGAAGGAACAGGTAGGGAAGGAGTGAAGAAGGGAGGATTATGTAGCAGTGGGAAGCTAGTCCAGGGGAAAGTTTGTATTATCTCCTTTTGCCTTCTGTTTTGCTCTTCCTCCTCTTCTCTCTGAATTTCCCCTGCTGCTTCATTTTTTTGCACAATACCAACAGCAGGTTGTTATTAACTGGTGTAAGCAGATAGTGATTTTTGCTGAGCTGAACTCAGCACTGGTGTTCTGACAGGCACGTGCTAACAGAGGACAAATCGAGCAAATCGAGGCTGCTCTTCATTCTGCCTTTTTTTTTTGAATGCTCTGACCTAAATTTGCACAGCTGTGTTCACATTTAATCCTGTGTAATAGCTCAAAGGCTTTATATCTCATAAGAGCAGCCTACTGGCACCTGACATTTATTCTGGCCCTCTTCAGTTCTGCCCTAAAATCCTCTGGACCAACCTGGTATTTTGGGATTTTCTCTTAGGAGATTTATTCCTCTCTCTAAATACCCTTGAAATGACCAGTGTATGGAAGGTGTAATCTACACTTGCTTCTCAGCCTTCTTGGACCTGGTGACCTGCAGAAAATCTCTAGTGTAGATTGGTCTCACAAACAGAATGTGAAAGGAATTGAAGTAAGTTGTTGACTTGTTTTCCTGAGTGTTTTTCTTTGGACCCTTTAGTAACAGTCTGTTTTCACTTCATGTGGTCCATATATTTGAAGCTATTGATCTAGAGTGAAAGTTCTCAGCTGTGGGTTTCAAGAGGTTTTAATCTGAACACTAATTTTGTTGCTGGAAGTTGAATGGGCATCTACCCCCATGAACTGGGTACCACTGGTACTTTGTGAATTCCAGTTGTAATGGTAAAAGATAAATCACGTTGGAGTTTGTAAATGAAAAAAAAAAAAACCAAAACCATAAAATAACACAGCTCTTTTCTTATTGCTCCGTTCTGAATACTCTTTGGGCTATGAGTAATTTTTTAAGGGCCATTTAATATTTGTGTCTCTAACTCATTACATTTCAGTGGTAGCTAATCAACAAACCTTGGGAAAACTGACTCATGGTGTTGCACTCTGTGAACATATGTCTCATGCATCTGACAAAGTTTTGAATATTGATTTTCCTAGAATATTAAACAGCAAACTCTCTTTTTGTAATATTGGAAGATTATTTTCATGGCTTGCATCCAAACTGAATTAGCACTTTAGAGTTTAAAAACTGAATTTGTCTTTATAATTTTAAACCAGGCTAAATGTTTGTGCACTGGATACAAAGCATGTTTCACAGATGTGACTGAGCAAGACTATGTGCCTTGTATTTGTTTTTACCTGTATCACAAATCTTTGCTTTGGTTTCAGTACTGGAGGAAATATGGAAAGGATTACAGAAGACTGGAAACCTAAATCCTTATCAAAAGAGCTGCAAGGGATTATCTGTGATGCTATCTCATTCTGTAAATTATGCAGGGTGATGTTAGGTGGTTGTAAAGATTGGAGACCTCACAAAGCAATCCCTGACACTTCCATGACTAAGAGAGCATTAGAAAGTTTATTGTGGTAGAAAATAACTTGATTTCCAGGGAAGACTTGAGACTGAAATCTGAATTGTAATACACAGGAAAACAAACAGAAAATCACAAACACTCTTTGACCCAAAAGTCCAATAACACTACCAAGTCTTTGGGCTGAGTTTTACATCATAAAATCATAGAATCATTTATGTTGGAAAACACTTTAAAGATCATTGAGTCCAACTCAGAGTTGGAGAATCTCTTGTGCTGGTTTTAGCTGGGAGAGAGTTCATTTTCTTCACAGTGGCTGTATGGGGCTGTGTTGGATTTCTGCTGGAAACAGTGTTGATAACACAGTGAAGTTTTCATGACTGCTGAGCATAGTTCTCACAGAGTAAAGGACTTTTCTGCCTTTTACATGACCCCATCAGCAAGGAGGCTGGGGGAGCACAAGGAGTTGTGAGGGGACACAGCCAGGACAGCTGACCCCAACTGATTAGAGAGACATTCCAGATTATATTCCATCCTCCTCAGCAGATAAACTAAGGGGAAAGATGTCCTGGGGGCTGCTGCTCAGGGGCTGGCTGGACACTGGTTAATTGGTGGTAGGCAATTGTTTTTAATTTGCATAATTTTTAATTCTTGGGTTTTATTTCACTCTTTTTTCTTTTTTAATTTTATTTTTCAATACTCTTATTACAAATGTTTTTTACTAATATTATATTTGAATTAGTAAACCATTCTTGCCACAACCCACAAGTTTCCTCGATTTTACCATTCCAGGTCTCTTCCCCACATCCACCTGGGGCTAAGTGAATGTGTTGTGTGTTTCTTGGTTGCCACTGGGGCTAAATTACAACACTTCCTTTTAGCACCTAAGATTTTGAGATGATAGATTGATAAGAGCATATTAGAAATGATTAATATATTAACATTTGTGGATCACAGTATTGGTTAATCTGTTCTTGATATCAGTTTCTGTGATCTGAGCCTTGCGCTTTTTTTTTTTTTTTTTTTTTAAATCTCCTTTTAAAGATTGGTGTTGGCTTTGCAGTTTGCTGTGCTCTGCAGTGATTAGTGATGTTTTGCCTGGGAGGTTTGTTACTAAAACACTGATCTTGAGTTCAATCTGCTATTTGGACTCTGACCTGAAGGCATGATTGTACTTCTGGTACCCTCTTATGGAGACAATTAATAAGAGTCCCAATCTTCGGCAGGAACAGTTTTTATTCAGTTTACCTCAAGGAAAGACTTGCAAAGTCTCAAAGGAAATGGGAAATGGAAGGAGATATCCAGGATCTGAGAAAATCAGCATTGTTGGAGGTGGTCTATAATGACCTGACATCCAGGTTCTAGGATGAAATCTGGTGCACACTGTCCATGTGGTGAAATGTTTCACCCAAAGCCAGGGTACAATGAGCTGGACAGCTCATTGATGAATAAGCTATTGATGAATAAGCCAGACAACTCTGAGAATGTGACAACTGAGATTCCTTGGTGTGTAACAGTTTGCTTTTACATGGAGGCCTATCCAGTACACCTGGAATTGACTGTTCCAAAGGTGAAAACATAATCCTACCATTTGTCATGGATTAATACAGATTGCACTGGAATAAGGTGTATGTTGCAGTACATTGGTGACATCATTTTGTGGGGCAACAAACAGCAGGGGAAAGTTTTTGAGAAGAGAAGAATAATCCAAATTATTTTGAAAGCTATTTCTGCTATATAAAAAAAGTATGGTAAATGAACCTGCACAGGAAATTCAAATTTTAGGACAAAAAGAGCAAGGGTAGATGTTTTCATATCTCAAGGGGTGTGATCAATAAAATAATGACTGAAAAAACAGAAGCACAAAATTTCTTAGGTGTCATGGTTTTTTTTTGGAGAATGCATGTTGCAGGTTATAGTCCCATCTATACTGGTTATAGTCTCCCTCTCTAACTTGTAACAAGAAAGACTTTAAAAGGGGTTCTGAGCAGCAGCAAACATTTGAGCAATCGTTTTTGATAATTTTGGCCAGTCCAGACATGACAAGATGTAGAATATGTGCTTTATAACCCAGACAGGGGTAATGGCTCCATCTGGAACATCTCGCCAAAAGAGCCTGGAGAGACTCCAGGCTGGCCTCTAGGGTCTAGAAATGGGATATGGGGGATCTAAAGCCCTGTGACACTCCAACTGAGAAAGAAATATGAGCAACACATGAAGGAATTTGAGCCTCTTCAGAGGTAGCTGGTACTGAAGCACAGGTGAAGTTTGCATCTTGCTTTTCTGGGGTCAGCTGGGCATTCAAAGGGAGGGTCCCCTCCAGGCATCATGCAAATGATGCTACATGCAGTAAGTGGGTTGCACTGGTGATGCAATGGGCTCAGACTGGAAATCCTGAGTGCCTGGGAAATGTGGATATGATCATGGACTGGCCAGAGGGCACATGCTCATGTACCTAAGACTGTGACCCTGATGGGCAGGTGGATCAGACTGCTAGAACTGAAGTGGTTCTGGTGGTTCTGGGTTTGGAACATATGGGTGAGCTATTTATAGCTCAATGAATCTATGACACATCAGGACATTTAGGAGGAGAGGTAAAATACAAATGGGCTTGTGATCAAGTGGTAGACTTGGCTACTGATGGCATTGACAAACCTTGTCACTTCTTGTATCTTTAGTGTTGCACTTAGATTGGCTCCTTTTAAAGTGCAAAGGAAATATCTTACTGCCACTCTAAATCTTAGAAGAGAAGTACTGGCTTGATTTATTTTAACAAAATGAGGTGTTAACTTCTGAAATCACCTTGAAGGTGAAGACCTCACCTCTCTCATTTTGCTGATGTGCTGGCAGGAAAAGCTGACAGGTTCTGTAAAGTGGAGAACAACGAATGACAGCATTGTAGTGAAAGGACTTACTGACATTTGTGACTGCTTTGTCTCAGGAAATTAATGTATGCTCAGGTGAGACTATTGAGATGCAATCACTGTCCTAAGAACTGGGATCCAGTTCAGCTGCATGAAAGTAAGCAGTTAAAAAGGAAAACAGCAATGAAAAAGAGATTTGGTCTAATGAGTTTGCTTCTTCTAATCCTTTCATCTCAGAGCATATGTGTGTGCTTACTGTCCTCCTTGTATTGTGCTCCTCTTGCTTTTTTACTTAAAAGTACAGTGGGTAATGGCATTAGTGGAGAGGAGTCTCACTGTGACTTTATTCACTGCATCAAGTAATTCCTAATAAATAAATAAATGGATACAAATGCCTAACTTGTAACAAGTGCCAACTTCTGTAAAAAACCACAATGAAATAAAAGATGCTTTAAAACCAACAAGGACTGTGGTGATATCCAGCATACAAGATGTGCTGTGTTTCTTGAGAAGTAGCTGTATTATCTTTAACGAATACTTCTAGGTTCACGAGTCATTGGCCTTGGTCACATGGCATTTCATTCTTTTCTCCTTGCTGTATTTTTCCTCTTTTGTCCGTTTTTTAAACCAGTTTCTGTAATGGAGATACTTAAGAATGGTGAAAACACTAAAAAAAAAAGCAGTTTATGTTTTAAAAATATGGTTTGTTTTTTCCTTGGATATAATTGTGCAAATGCTAGAAGGTTCATGGACTGTCAGATTATGTAGTGTCCTGTCCTTCTATCCAATGTGCTCTCTCCCCATCCCACCTTCCTTAGCTCCCTTTGTTTGGGGTGACAGTGATTCCTGTTTGTGGGGAATTATCAGATTCATTTTTATCTTCAAGGTCTTTAACAGTGGTGTGTGTGGTACATAATCAACTAATTGCTTCCTGGCAGAGGGCTTGGTCAGTGGACTGGATCCCTAAAATGCCATTAAGTACAAATACTGCAAATTAAAAAGGTTGCATTTAGCCAGTATTATTTCTTGAACAGTCTCCAATGCGGAAGGTGTTTCCATTGACAGCACTGGGGATGTGGGGAATAAAATTCAGCCTTCCCTTAAAAATGCAAGTGAGACAGTCCTCAGTCTTTAAAAATATAGATTTTTCATAAGCTTTATTTGTATAAAGGATTCTGATTTTCAGTTGGTGTGTCCTTGCTCTAAGTAAAGTGACAATTGAAATTGACTGTCCCTTGGTGGGACACCAACCCAGCTGCAAGGACAAACTGTCAAACTGGTGACCTGACTTGTGCACGTGGGACAGCACAGCACAGCCAGTGACAATGGCAGTGCCATTGAAACAATCCAGTGCTTTGGAGTGGCCAGGATGACCACAGGCACTGCTTTTACAGGAGCAGATGGCCAAAATACTTCCCATGTTGCCTTATTAGCTTTGCATTGATATTTATTAGTGTTGTCTTAAGGTCTCTTTTTGAAAAATGCAAGGAGCTTGATATAGAAACAGACAATTCAGAAATATACATATACTAAAGCCTTTCCAAAATGACCTCTATATTTTTCTTTAAGCTGCTTATTGAACAACTGATGATACTTCAATACTGGCAGCATTCCCTATTGTGTTTACAATGCTGATGTCATGGCAACCTTTAGTATTATTTTTACCAACTATTACTCTATTTATAACCCAAGGTTGTCCCACACAAGGTCTGATCAGAGGTCCTTCATGAGCCCTTGATTTTGGAGGGTTATGATAAGATTCCTTTAGACAGGCATGTGGTACAAAAAATAAAAATTAGTGCATTAATGACTTAATATTTTCTTGGTCCAGTGGTGCCTGGAGCTATCTTGTAAAATTTCATAGATTCTTGAATTGAAGAATTACACCCTTGTGTCTAAGCAGGATTCTTTGAACCTTGCTAAGTGCCATGAAAATAAGGTGCACCAGATGCCTCTTTTAGCACTAGTGAGGTGCTCTCTGAAGTACCAGGCTTTGGCGCTGGGGACATAGATCTGGGTGATTTGATATTCTAGTGTGCTGGTGGGGTGGATTGAAGCTCAAACTGGTGTAGCAGGTGCTTACACCTTAATTCTGGTGACCAGCGAGAAAAATATAGATGCAGAAATAATTTTTTCATTTGCTTGTTGTTCTTGTTTTTGGTTTTGTTTATTTTTGTTTTTGTTTTTGTGATAACTTCTGTATTTGTTTTGAAGAGGTATAAAGCTTGAAAAATATACTGCAAATACAGAGAAGATCTCTGTGTGTATTGCTATGTATTAAACTTTTCCTATACCTTAATTAATTGTAACTTCACATCATCATTTCTATCTTAGACAATACTGGTACTGGGCTGAACTGTCTGCCCATCCATTTACACCTCTCCTCTTTAAACTGGTGCCTTCAAAAGCACGGAGTTTCCTTTGATCCTGAGCTTTTGGTCTAGGGAAATATGCCTCAGCCCAACATGCAGATATATTGCCAAAGGCAATTCTTTTAATAAGCACTGTCCTCAAGACTAAATACCTTGTCAGAGCATTGCTTTGTGGTTTGCATGGTTTCCTACTAGCTTCCCGCACTGCTTTTTGACTCAGTCAAGGCTATTACACACACAGACACTCACACATAACCAGGTGGATATGTCATAGTCATGGTTTACAAGTAATTTACAACTTCTTAAACTGTGCCAGAAAGGTAAAGGACAAAGTATTTGTTTCATTCCTGTTGAAATGGAGACAAAGGAAACATAAAGTGTTGCTTTTCCTCCTCTGTACTCAGCACTGCTTAGACTGTAGCTGGAGGGCTGTGTGCAGCTCTGGACCCCTTACTTTAGCAGGGATGCTGAGACTGCAGGAACAGGTCCACAGAAAGGCAGCAAGACTGGTCAGATGCTCCTCAAAGAGGCAGGGCCCAGCTCAACCAAGAGCTGGTCAAGAGACACAAGCTTTGGAGTGCTCCGGTGTCAGCTGCAGCATTTTGACCACACTGGATGTGCTGTGTGGCTCCGAGGGGCCTGCAGCTACCTCCAGGGTGGGGCTTGATGGATCGCGGAGGATGCAGCTGGACCTGGAGGGGCTTTGTGTGTTGTCCAGAGAGGTGATGATGGCTCTGAACATCTCGTCATAGGCTTTGTCTTCCAGCAACTCTGTCATTTTACGGATCCGCTGGATCCTGGCCTCCTCATCCTATGGGCACAGCTGCTCATGAAGCACTGTTTAATGGGGTGGCAGACCAATTCCCTCCCACTGTGGGCGGGCACCCAGCCACTTGGAGGTTCTCCAGGTGGATGTGACAGGCCTGTTCTCAGGGAGGTGTGGGCCCAGCTCTCTAAACAGGTCACTGCCAGTGTCACCACCCTGCCCTCCCTGCACCTTGATGTGCTCCACATTTCTGGAGTGCCCCAGGTGGTTCCACGCCGGCTGGGTCTCAGTGCCGATCTGTACACCATGTGTGGGTTGCACAGGTGGCAGGTGAAGGCTCGGCCTTGTTCCCAGCCCATACCATTGGTACAGCAGGGGCTGCCACTCATGGGGCAGGCCGTGAGTGTTCGCCTCCTTCTACTTTGACATCTTCTCTCTGCTTTGGCAAACACTGGCCACAAGCACACAGGAAACTGTTCCCTCCTCAGAAGCTGCTCTTTCCTCAGAATCTGCGCTGCTGAGAGTGGCCACTGCTGGCTTTTATAGCCCCCAACTCTGCCTGAATCAATGTGCCAAGGAGACCATGTATAAAAGTTAACCATGAAAATTTTATTTACAATATATGTGGGGTAAAGAGACATAGGGATGGGAATGAGGAGGGTGAGAAGGAAAGAGGGAGCTATCCAGAGCTGGAGTCCTCAGGGTCACTGGGTGACTTTGAGCATTGTCCTGGTTCTGGCTCTGGGCTCACTCCTCTGGCCGCCTCCTGAGGCAGCTGAAGGAGAGGAGCTGGCACAGAGCCCGCCAGGCCCTCTTGACCATGGAGAGCCATGGACGTGGGGCCGGGGCCTGCGGGACAGCTGCGCTGCCGGCGGGGCCAGCAGG
>PYHW01009979.1:21495450-21520689 GCA_013186435.1 Turdus rufiventris | reverse complement strand
CGACTTTGCCTACGCTTGTTCTTCTCCCAGTGACCTCAGCTCTGTCTTGTCCCACATTGTGTTTCTCCCCTAAACATCCCCTAAGAAGCTCTGTGCCATGCCAAAGTGTTATTCCCACCCAGCCCACAATGTGTCCCAGCAAAGTATCTTTGATGGTGCTGCTCCTGGATTGTGATAGAAGGTGCTGCTCCTGGGCTGCTTCTTCCCATGTTTTTTGTGGTGGAAAGCAGATCCCTTGGACACTTCTGTGTGATGTCTGTGCCCAGCAGGAAGGGAAAGAACTGAAGACAAAGGATCAGAGAAGGATTCAAGTTAGAGCAAGGACTAGGTCCTGCCCTTGTATCCTGACAGGGCGGGGCCAGAGTGGATGGGAGGCTGCCCAGTGGGAAGGGCCCTGGGGGTGCTGCGTGACAGTGGCCAAATGTGAGCTAACATGTGCCCAGGGATGCAAGGAGGCCAGTGGCCTTCTGGCATTCTGTGTAAGCACTAGTGTGGCCAGCAGGACCAGGGTGGTGATTGTCCCTCTGTGCTGGGCACTGGGGAGGCCACTCCTCAAGTGCTATTTGCAGATGTGTGCTCCTTTGGAGATGCAGTTAGTGAGAGATGCCTCTGCCTGAATCAAGGTGCCCAGGATACCATGTATCAAAGTTAACAAGTAGAATTTTATTTACAGTATATGAGGGATAAAGAGATATGGATGGGACGGAGTAGGGTGGGAAAGAAAGAGGGAAGTCTATGAGGAGCATATGAGGGAGCTGGGGGTGTTTAGCCTGGAGAAGAGGAGGCTCAGGGGTGTGACCTCATCTCTCTACAGCTCCCAGACAGGAGGGTGCAGCAGGTTGGGGTCAGTCTCTGCTGCAACAGACAAGGGGACACAGCCTTGAGCTGCACCAGGGGAGGTTTGGGCTGGGTATTAGGAAGAAAGGGTGACTGAGCACTGGAATGGGTTGTCCAGGAGGTGGTGAGTGTCCCTGGAGGTGTTCAGGCAAAGACCAGGTGTGGCACTCAGCGCTTTGTTCTGGTTGGCAAGGTGGTGTTAGGTCATAGGTCGGACTCATGATCTCAAAGGTCTTTTCCAACCTAGTTTATTCTGTGATTCTCTGACAAGAAATAGAGTTTGAACACCTTCAGCAAACCCAAATCATGGCTGACACAAGCTAATGTAGAGTTCCTTACTTCAGAGGCATATCAGATGTGTGGTTTAGCAATTCTCTTTGTCTTTCTTACAGTTATACACATATATTATATGTATTTTATATCACATTATTGTCATTCCAAAGTTTGAGGATGGTGAGTGAAAAATTAATAACCTTTTAACTCTGGAATGAGATCTTTTTGAAAAACTGTAGTGCTTGAGATGATAGCCAGAAAAAAACCCTTAGTTTAAAATAATCAGTGTAATAAGCCAGTCAGTTGGAAAATTACTAATCAGGAGCAAGCCTTGAGAAAGCTAAAGCCTAATGCTTATCTGAGGACTTCATGTATCAAAATCTTCTTCACTCCTGCTTCATTAAAGGACACGGTCAAATCTATGAGCGCCATGAAAATTATTGATTAACACCTCTGGAGAATTTTTTTCACTTTGCATCTGAGCTACGTATCCCTTTAAAGCCCTGCATGTGTCAGAAAGGGGAATTGTTAAGAGCCCTGACATGGGTCTTCCTCAGAGACTGCACTTGGCTGCTCTCAAACAACAACTGAAATGTTGCTTATGAATGTGTTAATGAAAAAAAATTAATCTTTATCCTCTTATTGATCCTACAGAAAAATTTCCAGGCAGCTTGGCAGATTGCCAGAAGTACACTTGCTGGGGATGGGGGGGAGAAGGAGGGAAGGGCAAAAAATAATTGAAAATCCATCTGAAAGCTGCAAAAGTCCTTGGCTTGCCTCTTTTATAATTAGGGAAATGTTAAGGACCTACACTTGTGTATTAAACAGAGCTGGTTTGGAAAGTTACTTCCTTGAGTGAGGCATGACCTCCTGAGCTCCCTTCCTACCTGAATTATTCTATGATTCAATAAGCACATGAGATGTACTATGTAAATGGCTGTAATGCGTCAAAATCTTGATCTGACTGTTGTGGCCTATTAGGTGTCATGACTGTCATCATTTTCTTTAAAAGAATATCTTCCACTCATTAATATTTGAATTATTCATATTCCCTCAGAAGCTTGCCTTCTGGGACTTTATTTAAGTCATAGAAGGGGTCAAAAGCAAGAGAAATCTGAATTCTACTCTCATCTATCTAGGGTTCTTGTCTTTTTGGCCTGTGCTTTTACAGAAATGAGCTGTGCTGACCCTGGAAATCTGCCATTTCATAAAATGAGAAGGAAAAAAAAAATCAATTTCCCATACAAGAGCAGCAAGAGAGTTAATTAAAATTTGCTTTGAGATTCTTGTGCATAATATGTTATTTACTTTTTGCTTCTTATACTTTTCATAATATTATTATTCTGTCCTCAGGCTTAATTAGACTTCTTACCTCTCTTAATTACTGCTTTGATCTGGCTTTTAGTGAGTTTTCCTGACGATGGAGCCAAATGATGTCATTGTAAGATATCAGTCGCTTTCAAGCTTTGCATGGACCTGAAGATGCCAACTAAAATGAAATTATCCATTCATAGATTTGTTAATAAAATACTTCAAATGTTCACAATGTCTTTATATATGTGTTGTTTAGGTGATGACCTGAAAAAACCATGTCTGAGGTTCAGGGAACGGTCGAGTTTTCTGTGGAGCTACACAAATTCCATAATGTGGACCTCTTCCAGAGGGGGTGAGTTGATGTTTCCATTAATTCGGAGCTGACAACAGAGGAGCAGCTTACAGAAAAGAGTTAAATTGCAAAACTGGTTCTTTTCTGCCAAGTGCAGTTATATTTCATGCAATCTCCTGGGCAGAGAAGGATGTCATTGGGCTTTCATTGCTGTCAAGGAAGATCAACGTACATTGCTTTCACTATAAACTCAGACTGACTGACTTGTTTTTGCAATACAAAGTTGTAATGTTCCAAATTATTTTAAACCCCTGTTCAGATATAAGTACAATGGCTGTTTTAAATGCTTCTGGACTGGTTTTGAGTCTCCATGGTAAATAATAGCTGCATTGAATGCAAACAATTTCATTTTCGGGTCATAAATCTAATGACCATATTTTTAAATGAAATTTAGCTGAATCCCACCATTTCAGAAGGGAAAATGAATACTCATATTTGTCTAAAACTCTGCTTCTGGTGCCCACACTGATTTTTCACATCCCCATAATTTAGAAGAACATGTACAGGAATGGCCTAGTTAAACTTTGCCTGTAGTATTTTTGCACCACTTTACCTAGTAGTTTTTTAACAACCTGATGGCTGTGGAGAAGCCTGGCCAGGTGTGAGTTGCTGTTCAGCTTGCATATTGCACCCTACAGGTGTTCTTCAGTAAAGAAAAATTAGACTAAGAAACACTTTTGGGGGAGACCAGGACTCTCAGGTCAAAAGAATGTACTTCATTGAAAACAGTGGGTCTAGAGGAATATTATTTTCTTTTGCCTACTAAAACTGATGCTTACAGAACACTACATGTTCTCTTTCAAGCCTTAGCTTGGCAGAGAGGTGGTTCACAGCTGATTTGTCTATCTCAAGCACCACTTCCCTCACGAAAACCAGGGAATTGTTTCAGGTATTGGGATGGATTAGGTAGAGCTGTTTCTGTCAGTACAGATGCATTTTGTTATTTGATTTACTTTGATGAACTGTGTGGGAAAAATACTGGGAACTTGAATGAAGGAAACACAGCTTTATTTGGCTTTAACAGCTGGCATCTGTCATTCTGTTGCTCTCTCTAAGAGAATATCCACCAACTTTATCTTAGAGAGTATTCTGACTATGTCAAATACTGATGTCAAACTGAAAAAGAAACCTCTATGCTTGAGCTGTTTGGTTTATCCAAACTATTAAAAAAAATCTCATGTGCATTCTGATTCTTATGATATCAGAAGACAGTCCTAGCTATAGATTATTTTTCTTTTTCTTGGTTTCTGGTGATCATTGTAATGTCTTTGATCTCTTCACAACTGAAAATCCACTCCCATCTGTGGGCCATGTGATCCTTTGAACTTAGACAACAGGATGTTCAGAGGTTAGCCAGGAATCTTTCCATGTTCCAGTGTGATGACCTGCCTGTTTTTTCTTGTATTGGTCTGATTTGGCATTCAATCATTCCTGTGAAATGCTTTCCTTGGCTTTGACAGGCAGATCAAATCTCTGGTGTGGGGGTAAGCTTAGCACTAACACAGATAATAAATTCAGCTGTCACACTAATGAGTTCCTAATTACCTTTGCTTTTTTCCCCACTGGTACTTACCTTACTTTAGTGATTAATATTCCAAACACATGATACTATAGGTTATACTGAATTAATTTGTTTGCGGTAATTTTTTGTTCCATGTATCCTGCACAATATTACATTTACTTCCCTTCCATCTTTTTAACCTTTACATTTCCAGCAAAATCCTTGTCTCTCATATTTGCTGGTCACCATCCTCTGGCTGATTTTATCTGCTCAGCAGGGCCTTTCACTGTAGCATGAATGTGTTAAAAGAAAGAGTTGAGCTTGCCAAATTTCATTTTAACTTGGGCACACTTTTAATTTTGACATTTTTATACTGCCATTGTTGATATTCACTATAGACATCTGGGATATCTTGTGGTCTCCACAGATGAGAGTGTGGTAGAATTAAGAATGATGTGTATTTTCTATTTAACTAACATTTTTCTTCTCTGAGGGACTTGTAAATTGAATCAATATCATTCTGTCCTGATGAAGGTCAGAAAGGTGATTTATGAAGTGTTGTCTATCAGAAAAGCAGAGAAATTGAAATTCATCTTCATTTGTGTGGGAACCCAACATGCTGTGTTTTTTTTTTAACCTCAAAACCATGCAAAAAAATGAAGAGCATTAATAATAATTTATATAATCTACTTACCCTCCTAATATTTTGGTACAAAAACAAAATTAAAAATCATAATAAAAACCATGAATATGCCCACAAATATAGAATAATCCTGCTCCTGTATGCCTAACTGACAAGGCTGAAATTTCTGGTCTGGAACTTGGCAGCTGCAGAAATAAGAGCAACACTTCCCAAAACACTTAGTCTTGGCTAGCTGTCCTTCTGAAGGCATTGCCCTTTGGGAGAATGTGGCTGTGCCAACCACAAGTCTTTTCAAGAGGAGCACTCCATTCAAATAAAGGAATGAATAAATCAACATGATTTAGGAAGAATCAGCCCTTCTGGAACCATTAGGTGATAGTTAATCAAGCTTGATTAAGGACATGATCTGCTGTCCATAAGTCACAGAGTCAAAGTGCTTTAAAATGTTAGGTTGCCAGTAATGGCCCTGTTCTATTTTCAGTTTTGCTGGATGCTATTTTGAAATCTGTATGCATGCACAGCCAGGTGCCCCTCTACTTCCCCATGAGAAATGGAAGCTCCTTAAATTATTTGAACTACAACTTCTGCTATTGGAATAATGTTTATTTGCCTGTATAAATAGTTACTATATAAAAATCATGGTGAATATTTGGTGAATATTTAGTGAGTATTTGTCATGGTTTTATGGCATTTGGCAAATCTATATCCGGAACAGTCAGTAAATTATGTGTTGCAGGTAGTTTGGTCAGTTACTGTTAAATATATCTTCTGGAGCACAAATATAACCCTGTCAGTATTTATAGACATCAAAGATTAAGTGCTGCACCCTGTAGGTGCTGCTACAGGGAAGAAAACCTTTTTTTTTTTGTCAAACTAAAGGATTTGCAATGCTGCTTGATGCCAGAATTTTAAAGGTTGATCATAAGTAATGCAATCTCAGGAAGGAAAAACATTTTTGAGTTTTCCATCTTTAATTCTTTCCATCATGTGCTGCTTAATAACTGGTGACATTTTCTCTAGTGAAATTAGCTAACTGATTCTGATTTTCCTTAATAGAGTAGGAAATAAAATTATCCCTGACTGCCAGAGATCAATTAATTGATTCGTCTGGTTCTGTCAGAAGCAATCCTTCTGCACCTTTTTTTCTTAAAGCTTTTCAAAATCTATTTGACTGAGGAAAAAAAATGAACCCCACAAATGCTGCATTCACAGGGTGAATAATATTTGGAATTTGTGAGGAAAAAGAGGGCACAAAGAAGGTGAAATAGTGACTGACTAGTGGTAGGATTCTGGCAATGATGTATCATAAAACTAGGACCAAGGTAAGTCACTGGTTACTGATCACAGGGCTGAATCAACTGCTTATCTTCTCAATCCTCAAATTCCAGGCTGCAATTTCTAAGTGCCTGACACTTACACTGGTGGTTTATGTGTGTAAGGGGTGGTGGTGATTAAAAATTAGTGGAAAAATGAAGTCCAGTTTCTTCTAAAAGGAATGCACCATTGCCCTGGAGAAAGGATCAGTGGTTTCAGAGCTTGCAAAACCCTACAAGGATCAGACCAAGATCAATAGCACTCAGAGCTGCTGGAAAGAAGTTCTTCTGGCTTAGCAGACTAAGCTTTTATGTGGCAAAACATCCCTGTTAACTTCCAGATGGACAACTGGGCTTCAGTGTACTTAGCCATGAAACCATTCCCTTAGAGACAAAATGCAGCAGCTCCTTTTCCCAACAAACTGGGGTTCAGCAATCCATCAGGACCCCTCATGTCAGATGGTACCTGAAAAATACACATTGTGTTCATAGGTTCAGACCTTATTTCTCAGAGTCTTTGAGGCACAGTGTCAGAATATATGTAAAAAATATAGTTTGAAAGTGTAGGACAGAAGTTAATCTTGTTACTTTGTTCATAAAAATATGCATTTCTTCAGACTTCTCACCTGTAATGAAATACAAATCACTTTGGGAGTGTAAATCTGTCATTTTAAAAATACTTGCCTAGTGCATTTATGATGCATGAATTCTCTTTATTATAAATGAAGGGAAAAAAAGGGGGAAAAATAAAAGGAAGTGGGCTTGTAAGCACTGTAAAATGATGGAAGTGATGCCTTTTTGGAATCATAAGTGCACAGATGCATTGAAAGAACTGACTTTTTTCTTGCCATGATGACATACTTTCTTCACTTGAAGAAAAAAAAGAAGCAAGCACAAAACCCTTCAGGAGTCAGGGAGTCAGTCATGGTCAGGCAGCGATAGCTGAGAACCTACTGAACTGACAAGATGGAACAATCTAAAGCCATGAAAGTAGCTGCAGCAGTGCAGGTGTGCATGAAGCTAAAGATCAGAGTCCTGAAGTGTAGCAAATGTCAACTTCATGAAAATCCTGAATGATGGGCTATTATCATGACAGCTGGTGAAGACAATTTTCTCATTTGGTTAATGAGTAGAGCCATCTTTAATTTCTAGGAACTCTGTGTCTGCTGAAGAGTTGGGAAGTTCTGTGCCAGTGGTAGGGGGGAAACATTGAAAATAAATGGAGGTGAGGCTGTTCTGCAGGTGAAGAGCAGCACCTCAGCAAACTCTATTGACAGATAATTGGTTGGTCAGTGGAAAGTAGGATGCTCTTGTATCTGGAAATTATCTTTCTCCTTCACATAAGCAATACTCTGACTTACTGACCCTAAATGCATTAGGAAACTGTTCTGTGTCACTTGGTCACCTATGGACAACTGAGTTAAAGGCCAACCCCAACTCTCCCAAGAGGCTGTCTGACCAAGGCAATATCACAGAATTAGTACAAATTCAGATATAAGGGGACTGGACAGATACTCAAGGCCTTGGGATAATGCTTTACATACTAGCTTGTGATTGTTTTTTACACACTGTTCCCAGCAATCATTAATACAGAGTGAAAACCAGGCATGTGCAGTGTCAGAGGGAAAATTCTGGACAGCGCAGTAATTTGAAACAAACACATGTTGGAGAGCCCAGAAATGTTAAAGCAAACTGAGAGCTTCTGAGAACTCCAAATGTCGTCTTGCCACTCCTCAACCCATATGGTCCAGCTTCACCACTTGTTCTGCTCCCTCTTGGCACCCATTCAACACAACATGAGCTGTCTGAGTCATATGTTGAGAAAGAATGTGTTCAGTTTACTTCAGTCACCCTTTGCACATGGGATAACAACTGTTTCTCTCTTGGTCATGAGCACTAGAGTGATAACTAGTCATTAAAGCAACTTACTTAAAAGTGCACACTGCACAACACTCAGCAAATTGGCCTCTATTCATGGGCACATCAGAGGAAAAAAAAAAAAAGTATGTTTTAGTGAATCAATACGTTCACTTCATATCTCTCTTTCTGATCCTGGTCTTGTTAGACTAGTCCCTGGTTTTCCCCACCTGCAGAAAATAAACAACTGGGACTTAAGAAAGACATTTTGAAAGATCAGTAAATGCTGCAAAGCAATTTCTGATCCAAAGATAAAAGGTGGTGATACTCACAGAGAGAACAGTTTGGTATAGATACTCTGGCATCCAGGTGGGAAGCTTTGTACACGCCAGGAAAATTCATAAATCAAAGGTAAGGATACAGACAGAAAAGGCATTCTGCTTGCTCCTGGAAGACAAACATTAAAATATATCATAGAGACAGTACTAGCCAAGAGGAATGTCATGCAAACAGATGGGATCCACTCTCCTAGGAAATAAAGTGCAGGCTGTGATGTTAGATTAAAATCTTGGGCAAAAAAAAAATAGAGTTAAGAAGAGAAGAAAAAAACAAAATTAAACTGTTGGGATTTAGCCAGTTTTTAATGCTCATCAGCCATTAACCTAGAAGACAGTTCATTCTATCATCTGTAACATTAAAAATTGACTATTATAAGATTTTCTTTAAAGCTCTTGATGTCTAATTTGGCACTGCCTTTCCCATTTTTTATGAATTCAATTCATAAAATAAAAAATATTTCTATATGCAGAGATCTTAAATTTGAAGTATCATCCCCTAGAGTATCACAGAGTGGCTTTGAACCCTCTTAAGTTCTGCTAATCAAATGTATTAATCTAATGGACTAAATGTATATCTTTGAGGTGAATTTCTACTTGAACCAATAGATTTTATAAAAAAAGTAGTCACTCTTTGTTCATAGGCCTTAGAAGCATGTGATCTTCATTGATGCACTTGGATCAGTTTTATCCTCTATCTCCTTAATGAATTGATGACACAAGCCCCATAAATTCTTACATTGTGTCATTAAGTGCAGCATTGAAAATTGAGCTCCTCCCGGATGGGATGCACTTATTGAGGAACTGGACGCAGTGACATCAAGACTTAAGGCATGGAGCACTGCATGCAGCTGAAAAGCAGAACCTAATTTTATTAGCAAACCACATTTCTCAGCTAAAATTACTTATTAATGATAATCAAGTAAATCTGTTTTGTGCTGTAAACAGCCAGGTGAATTACTGGTGACCATCGTCCTGGTGATAAATCACTAAAACAATGTTTACTTCATGGGCTGAAACTGAGTGCAGAAAGAAGCTGCACAGCTTCATTATTGTTTCTATGCTGAGGAAGACTATGGTCATACTCATCCTAGAGTCAGGGAATCATTCATGTTGGAAGGCAGCTTCTGTGGTCTTCAGTCCCATACCTGCTTAAAGCAGGAATTGTTGAATTCAGACCAAGTTACTCAAGGCCATGTCCAGCCCCATCTTGAAACTTCCCAGGATAGAGATTCCCCAGACTCTGGAGAACAAAGTTCAAACAAATTTCAGAGCTTGAGTATAATCAGAGGATTTTACTTTCTCCCTAGCTGCTCTCCTAAGAGCTTGTCCTGTATTTAAAGACAAGATTTGCTGCTGGTGGTCACTGCATGCTTTCCCTAGGAATATACACAGTGTGTGCCACACAGCCATGGGATGTTTTGGGTTGGAAGGGATCTTGAAGACCATCTACTTCCTACCCTCCTATGTAACCATGTGATAACAAATTCCAAATTCAGGTAAATTCAGCTGCCTCTATTAATTATTGTTTGCACAGTGCATGGGAGAGGAAAAGTGCCAGAAGAGCTAAAAACACCACAATCACCCTCACATGAAAACTTGGAGAATGAATTCTTATTCCCTAAAAAATTGCACACAAGGAGCAAAATGGGTTTTTTGAAGTGTTTCATAATTATTTTATTACCAGACCTTCTCATTCACTAATGTCTGGCACTGTCTCTTGTTTAGAATAATTGCCCTGACACAGTCTATGCCAATGCCATGTTTCTGGCTTGTTCTAGTTAAGATCGGTGCTTTAAAACTGTGTCACTTCACTTGTTCTTAAGTAATAAAATGTTGCAGCACATACACATAAATCCTTTCACAAGCCTGAGGGCTTAGGCTTCCTCCCACAGCTTAGACATACAAAGAGCTGAGTGATTCCCAGCAGCAGACATGGGTCCATCTGTAACTCTCTGAGTTAGGAACTCTAGTCAACATCTCAGGTGTAGCTGTGTATAAACAGAAATCATGTGAGGTGAGATCGAAGCTACGTTCTGACATAATTCGCTCAGAAAGTCATCAAAACAGCAATATAAATGTCACTTGAACTGGGATGATATTTGATTTCCTCAGAAGAGATAGTGTGTAGATATTAAGGGGAAAAGGTTTAATTTTTGGCCAGCCAAATGCAATATTTAGGCCAGCTTGGGGCTTTTTTTTTTTTTTTTTTTTTTTAATTACATAAGTGCTTGCAAAGAACACACTTCCTTTCCACTCCTCTATCACTGATTAACAACAATGAATTGTTTAATAAGTGAATGGTACCTGGATTTAGTATTTTTAAAATACTTTTTTTTAAACTGTTACATATTTAATTGTTTTGGGGTATAAGATGCCATGGTTTTCATAGCAACTGTGAACATTCAAAGATTAATTGTAAATAGTACAAGACCTTTCTTGTCAAATTGCCTCACTCCAGGCAATTGGTTCTAAAAGAAAGGGGAGGAGGGGAAAAAAAACCTATAGACATTACCAAAAACTCAACTACAAACTCTTTAGTTAAAACACGTACATAAAAATGCACATAAACACACCTGGTGACAAGCTTTTATTTTTTTGTTAAATCCCACACTGTATGAGATTTTTATATGATACTCATCACTAATATCTGAATAACCCTCAGTAGTATTAGGTGAAGAAAAAACCCCACACCAGTGTTTTCTCTCACTGTTATGTCCCTGATGCACATTATTCTCAGAGAGGAGGCACTGCCTGATGTCCAGGAGATGTGGTTCAGCTCTGTTTCCCTGTCCTGGATTTGAAGCAATCCTGTCCCTTGGCAATACTCTTCATACACTTCATTGCCCTTTGTAAGGTGCATTTTAATGCAACTGTTCCAAGCTGAAATACAGATCCTGACTGTTGCTATTTGTTGGAATGAGTAGTGAGTTTGGGAAATTACTTGAGGTGGGCTTGAACGACCTCTTAGTTATCACCTATTATCTACAAACATGGGAGTATTAATAATATATCAGAAGATTGTTCTTTTAGGAAACAATTACAAATGCTCAGATGCTGTGATAGTAGAAAATATAACTGTGTATGGGAAAGGTTTGTTCTGACTTCCATTTATCAGATATCTTTGTATTCAGCTTAAAATATCCCAAAGTCTAATTTTCAGAATGGAAAACTACACACAATCTCTTGTTCAGATCCTTTTAAGATGGCTTATGCTGTCAACTCAAAATAATTACTCTTTTTTTGGACATGTAATCCTTTAGAGTTTCCTTGCTATATTAACTGGTTTTGGAACTGTTTCATTCTATGGATGCAATTAAGCTATATGGTGTATATGCCGCACACAGGGTGCACTCAAGATGCAATGAAAAAAACAGTTGTCATTTGTCCTTGGATTAATGGAGTTCAGTATATTGTGTGTCTGGATAGGAAGATCTCTTTTAGCACTTTAATTACTTAATGTGCTTGCTGCAGCAAAAGTACTTTAACAAACACAAATCAATTTCTCCCATCAATCCACGTCCACTTTGTTACAGTGGAATGTTAATTCATTTGTGGGGATAACATCTGCCAATAAAAGGTATTACAAATAAAATGCAGCTGAAAAATGAACTGTTGTTCAGTAATCTCTTGTTCCTGTTTGGCTGTGCATGATAAAAAAAATCTTTATAAGGATGTCTTGCAACAAATGAGAAGTCAGATTATAAGTGACTTTTTGGAGTGGTGTCTGCAACCAAAACTCACCACAAATACTGAAATACTGTGGAATTAAAATTTATTTTGCAATATTTTTTTTTTACAATTTAAAGTAATCTCTTTGGTTTAGATATTTCCAGGTCTCACATGTCCTCACAAGATAAACTTTGTGAAGCAGCAGAAAGGGTTAAGTTGGTGCAATAGACCCACTAGAGCTTGAAGAAGGGCTGGGTGTGAAGATTCTTAGAGAGGAGCAGCTCTGGGTAGTACAATCACTTGAAAACTTTATAAAGAAAGAATGCTAAATTATAGAGTAGTTTGTGTTTGGGACCTCGAAGCTCATCTTTTTCCAACTGCCCTGCCATGGACAGGAACACCTTCTACTGTCCCAGGTTGCTCAGGGCCACATCCAGCCTGACCTGGAACATTTCAGGGGATGGGGCATCCACAGCTTCTGTGAGCAACCTGTGCCAGGACCTCACTACCCTCTGAGTAAAGAATTTCTTCTTAATATCTAATCTAAATTTCTCCTCTTTTGTTTTAAATCCCATATCCTGTCTATCTGCTGGTGTATAAAATCCCTAATTCTCTTATCAGCCCCCATTACATACTGGAAGGTTGCAATGGGGTCTCCTGGAGCCTTGTCTTCTCAGGGCTGAACAATTTCTAATTTATCATCTTGCCAGTAAAAAGAGATTAAAATTTCCCCCTGTTCCCAAGTCCCTCCTTGGAGGCAAAGCTGGATTATTCTTGACCCGCTGCTCTACTTCAGGAATCTGCAGAACTTAATTGATGGTGAAGCCTGTTAGGATGGTCCAATCCCAAGATTAGCCTTGTGTCAGGTAACAGCCTTAATTTTTTAAGATTCTCTGTTAACCAAATTAGCAAGGTGCAAAATCCACTGAGCTCAGGCACTGAAAGTCCTGCAAAAATTGAGGATAATAGAGAAGCTGTAAAAGGGAGCCAGTGAGACTTTATTTCTGTAAGGTAGATGGCAAATCCATGAGTGACCTGGATGGCCAGACTGACTGAACCCTTGACTCCAAGCTGGTGGTGAGGTGGATATGTCAAGAGGGACCTGGACATGCTGGACAGCAGGCAACAGCAACTGTGAAGTTTGACAAACACAATTGCAGGGTCCTAGCCCTGGGGTGACAGAACCAAAGACCTGACCTCTGAGGAATGTCAGAAAGAGATCTCACAGAAGGTTTCATCTCCCTGCATAGGGGAAGGCTCAGGCAAATCTCATCACAATATTGCAGAGAGGACACACTGTCTCTTCACAAGGAGCCACATGGAGAAGACAAAGGGCAATTTACACCAGAAAATGTTTCATCCCTTATAAGAAAGAAAGTTTTTGCAGTAGAATAATCATTCACTGGAACAACCTCAGGGTTGGGTCATTTTAGAATCCCCATCTCTGGAGGTTTTCCAGATGTGACTGATCTAGACAAGGCTGCTGGATGATGCCCTCCTGGCTTCCATTCCCATGAAGGGCTGAATTGGATTATCTTTTGAGGTCACTTCCATTTTGTGATTCTGTGACTCTACGAAGAGTATATTTCTGTGGATCCTGGTGGAAGATAAGTGTGGGTTTCAGTTCTGTTTTGGAAATAAGCCCCCCTCATACCAACAGCAGATTTGCAAACACCTTGGAGGCTTTACTGCTGCAAAGACAAGTGGCTGCAAACTCTTGGTGTTTCCAGAATTTGGTGGCAGCTCAGGTGGACACATCATCATTTTTCTCTACTGCTGTGTGTTCAGTATTGCTCTGATTCTAATATTTTGTCTGTGAATAATTTTATCTGGGACAGAATTTCTGAAACACAAAGTTTTGTGAATTATTACATTATTAATATTAATATTTTTAGGATTAGCTCAAAGATGAGATCAGAGCTTGAGCAGAGGGGAGAGATTCATTATACGATTTGGAATGAAAACTCTTTTCACCTTTCTGTTTAGATTTTCTGTAAAGGACTGAGAATTCGTATTGACAAAAAACATTGTGAAGAGGTTTCAGTGTAGTTGTTAGTGCTGAATCTATTCAGCAGAAAATGGGATTTTCATCTCTAGAGCTGTCAGGCTTGTGCCAGCACTGAGTGTGCTTTCAGAAGAGAGTATTCATCCTTCTTGGTAGAGGGGGAAGTGTCCCTTCAATGCTGCCAGCATTTCAATGAGAAACAGAGGTGAATTTTGGTAAGATCCCACATTTAGCAATGAGTTTTTGTTTCTGTGGGGTGAGTGGGCAGACACAGAGATCACCCATTTCCTGAGAAATGTTAGGAGAGAAAACGTGATGCAGACATAGTATCATGAATCTGTCTCTTGAAACTGCTGGACAAGGAAAGCTGAAGGGTCACTGTGCAGGAGCTGGGGACAGCAGAGAGGGGCTCTGTGGGGCTGCACCAGCAGGACACAGTCCCTGGGCAAGGGGCTGGAGGAGCTGGGAGTGAAGGAATGAGGTTGAGATTGGGAACAAGGCAGAGAGATGAGACAGGAATCAGAGAATGTGGCTGGCTGAGCCTCAAAAAAAAAAAAAGGAGTTGATGCAGGGGAAGTGGTTTATTTTTGTTTATCAGCCTACTCTGCTTTTAAATAGAAATAAATAATTTCCCCCAAAGCATGTCTGTTTTCCCTGTGAGGGAAAGTGGTAAGTGCTCTCTCTATCTTTATCTCGAGCCAAGAATATTTTTGTTTTCCTTTCTCCCACTGTTCTCTTGAGGCAGGGGAGTGACACAACACTCAGATCCCTCTCCAGTGTCCATTCTCTGACCAAAGCTGAGTGATGGTGGAAGTCCTGTGCTTTTCCTGCATCTCTGTCGCTTCAGCTGTAATATCTCCTAATTTTTACTAATCAAATTATCCCAATATTGTTCTATTTTTTCTCTCCTTTGTCACTGGTGCTTCCTGTTCTGCCTCCAATGGTTCCTTTAGCACTTGATCAGAAATGCCTTCTGCAGGTAGCCTTGTCTTATATCATCCAATTTAAACTGTAAAGCAGATATCTGAATCTGGTTATTGTACTGTTGATGTTGCAATCTTTCTTCATTCTCTTTTAATTCTCTTACCACTTTCTTAATTCTTTGTAGTTGTTGCTCCAACCAGCCTACAGTCTCTAAGACCTCATTACTTCTATTCTCCAGTCCTTGCATCTGTGCTACCAGTTTTCCTATTTCTTTGTCAGAGACTGTAAATTCTTGATGGTTTTGTTCCTTTCCTAATAAAAAAAAAAATATTGTACTTATCAATCCTCTATTTTATTTCTGTTTGCAAAAATTCTACCTTGTATTCTGTAAGCATTCCAGAGGTCTTTGATGTTACTCCTAAGTTTTAACTGTATTTCCAATTCCTTAATTTCTTGCACCCCATTATATTTGGGTTGTCCATCAATTGCCACTGTTTTTCAAGCTGTTTTTCAAGGACTAGAATTTGATTTCTTAGATATACAGGCTCCAACAATTACTTACCTAAGTCCTGGTTTCCTTGCAATTGTTCTCCATATTCTAGTCCTATTTTATCATTTGAGAGGGCAAACTCAAATGGTCCTTTCCTATCTGACACTGAAGCTCTAATTTGCCCTTTTCTAAAAATTCTCCTTCCAGTCCTAGAAAGTAATTATAACAAGAGCAGAGGTGTTACAGTTTTGTGGCACATCACTTTCTTTTCTTATGGGGTTGTTCAGGCTGTGTGAAACATCCAAAATATGATGTTTTGTACAAACATGTTTTTGCTCAACATTTTATTCTGACACTGAAAAGTGCCCACATTTCCTAGCTATTCTTTGAGTGCTTTTTTTTCCCTGATTCTGTGCTGAGGTCTTTAGTCTTTCAGAATAGGAACTGCTGCTTGTTTGTTTGTTTTTTAGTTTCCTTATTTGCTACATGTATAACACAGACACATCAATCTCTGTTTACATCTCACAGGGGTTACCCTCATAAATAAATCTGTCTGTCTGAATTAAGAACCTTATTTTGAGAAGAAATGGACCATTGCAATCGCCTTCTCTTTAACAAGAGAACATTGAGTTGTAATGAGTTCTAGGAATCAGGTTCCAAAAGAGAACAGGATCAAACTCCTCTCTGGAACCCACCTGAGACATCTTAGGAAATGGCTGTTGGTGTTCAAGGAGTGTCTGGATGATGCTCTCAGTCATGTGGATTAGTTTTAGTTGGTCCTCTGAGTGACTTGGACTCAAGGATTTCTTGGACTCAGTGATGGGTCCCTTCCCACTTGAGCTATTTTATGATTGTGAGTTGAATGAAAAAACATACTCCTCTCAAAATACCCCAGAACAAATAAAGCTGCACTTCAGCAGAAACCACTGAAACAGTGTCTTTGCACTTCTGAAAAAGAGATTCTGTTTTCTGACCTTAAGAATTGAGCTCGACCAAGCTAGAAATGCTGAATTTTGTATTTCTCTTTCCTGTGGTACTGATCAGCCACTCCTGGGCTCAGTTTCACTCAGCTCTGCATTCCCCTGGGAATGTGCTGTGTGCTCCTGCCAGATGCTCCCACCTTGCACCTGCTGATGCACCTGAGCAGGGCACAGGCAGGTGTTGGGTCAGTGCTGGGAAGGAGGGACTGTAACCCCAAACTGCTTTGGGACAGAGGTGGCAGTGACTGTGAATTCCCCTTGGGCTCCACAAATGTCAGGCCTTAGTGGAGGAACCTTCCAATTTCAGTGAGATGATGCAGCTCCTCTCTTGTTCTGAAGGTTGAAAGTGAGCCCAGTGATGGCAGATCAGTAGCAGAGCAGTGGCTCTGGGATCATGGACCTGGAGACCACCCTGCAGCTGTGAGAGGAACAGGCATAGCCATGAGACAAAACAGGTCTGAGAGCACAAAGCTTGACCTGTCTGCACAGCTTTGTTCCACCACAGGAAGCGTTCAGCCTGCATGAGAATTCGGGGTATTTGAGCTGACCAATTCAGCACAATTTAGGGATCTGCTGGGTGTGTAAGTAAAGTGACTTGTACTGGGAATGTGATTCACTCTGTGTCAGGTCACACTGCATCTCCCCTTTGCTTATTTCCCTAAAGTGCCGTCTTTTGGAATCTAATTCAGGATAAGATACTCAGCTTTTGTATTCATTTGGGATTGGACAATTACCAGGCTCTGAACAAAGTGAAAGTCTCTCCTTTCTGCTGGATTAGATGTTGTGTCCCCAGTACTTGGCACCTTTGTTTAAAGGTCACTTTGGCTTTCAGCCTTCTGAGATGTGGATAAAAAATGGCACCATTTTTACAGCAGCAGCCTCTGAGAAGCCATTTCATGCCTATCACTTTCATTTTTCTTCTGTTTCCAGGAGTGGGATACAAAACAAAATGTAGTGTAAATAACCACATCTCCAAACCTGTTTACCCATTTCACTCTAGAAGCATTACAGCAGCACTTTAGAAATCTCATGAGACACAATGCTTGCCTTATTCTACTGAAAAAAAAAAAAAAAAAAAAAGATAAAAGAAAAAAAACTACTATAAAGGCTTGAATTAATCTCCAGGAATATTCAGCTCAATTTATATCTATCAAATATTTTTTCTAGTTTCTTGATTGCACCCAGAACAGGTGAGGGTTAATTCTCTCTCTCATTCTCTCAGATAATCAGAGTATAAGTTTTTTCCAGGTGCTTCAGTTAGAAAAGCACAAAAACTCTCATCTTTAGCTCTTCATGTAATATAAAAACAGATTGGAAAAGGTTACTACTTGACTGTGAGACTAAATTAAACTATGTTTTCAAGGTTTCCTATTGCTTTTGAGACAAGAGTATAAGTGCTCATATCCTTACTGGGGTCCTAATTTTTCTGCCCTTTCCTTTCACTGCCTTTCTTTTCCAACAATAAAGCAAATTTCTATATTTTGCTCTTTGTTCACCGTTCTACTGCCCACTCCTCTTCACCCCTACCTTGCTATGATGAAGGAAAGGGAAGTAAAGGGCAAATTGCTTTAAAAGTATGAATATGGGACTAAATAAAAGATAGCATTGCTACCTTGATGAGGATGAAAGGGCAAGAGCCCCTGAGGTGAGCACTAAAGGAGATATAAAGAGAGCTGGTTGTGTAATTGTCAGAGAGCTGCAGGGTTTCATGGGCTGGAGATTTTATGGCTGTTGGGAATGCAAGTTTCTGCAGAGGAGAGATGATCTGATGAAACTACAAGAAGTTGCATAAAAATGGTCAAGGTTTGGGCTTACCTGGATCCAGATGAAATCCTTGCCTGACAAGCATTAAGTGCCAAATGTAGGCTCTCCTTCAGTGATGCACTGAAATACTTGTGTGGACATCAGAGCTCTTCTGTCAGAAGTTGGGTACATTTTTTCCACATTATGCCCAGAGCAGTATGTTCTTGAGAACTTCCAGCCCTAAATCCTGGACTCAGGACACAAGTATCTGTGCCTGATCCAGGGATATGCTGAGCACCTTCTGAAGATACCGAGAACCCATGTGTACTGTTTGCTTGAATGAGAAGGAATCACACCAAGCACATCTCAGGCTTGCAGAACTGGGAAGCATCTGGTTTTAAACAGGATTTTGTGTCATAATAAAATAAGAAAAAATAAAAAGAAGGCTGCCATAATTTACAGTCGAACAATTTCATCTCATTGAAAAGTTTGCTTTCATAGACCCACTGTGTCTTTCACTGAGACACCAGTTCATTACTTACTGCACTGCAAGGAGGATATGGCTCACTCTCCCCACTATTAATTTTAGACCTACCCCCATCTATAGTTAAAGAGCTTGAAAATAAAACTGGGATGAGAATTGTAGAAACTTGATGTGATGAATGGCTGTGGAGTCTGGATGGGAGCATTGCAGCTGTGTTTGACTGACCTGCCCTGGCACAGCAGCTCTGGGCATCACAGAGGAAGATGCCAGACAGATCTGTCACTGGGTCTGCAAGACTGAGGCTTGAGAAAAGCCTTCCTCTCCCACTTCTAGCAGCCTCCACAGATTCCCTGGGTTGTCTGAGGTGTTCTTCCTATTTCCAGAAAGGTGAGAAGAAAACGCTAATAGTGGTGATGACTTCTGTGAACAGCCACCTCCTGCCTGCTGCCAGCTCCTGTGTCCCACACTCATTCCCTTTTTTTTTCTGGGCTATTCTAGAGCCTGCCAGAAGCTTGAGGTAGAGTTAGGTCAGAAAAGCTTATTGATATAATATTTAATTGAGAAATGTCTGGATTTTTTAGATGTGTCTGAATTATTTTGTGGTCATATTGTAGGGCTTCCTCATGCACATGGTATTGCACATTGTACTTGCTTATATAGCGATGTAGCAATTTTTCTAATATGCTCCACAGTCTGATTATCTGTCTGTTTTTAATCTGAGGTGTAAAATTATCACCTTTTCCCATGATCTCCTTTTTGAATAGGCAAACCACCCACCAAAATATGTATATACAGAACAGGGATGGATTTGTACAGTGCACTTGTGTGTGACTCATGCACTTTAGAGATCCACCAGTTATTGACTCTGTTAGATATATAACCTAAAACATTATCACCACAAACAAGGAAAATTCTCCATTGTTTTATGAAAACTTGCAGAATTTTTGTGGCTACACCTCTAACTTGTTTCACTGAAGGGAAAGGGGAAAAAAACAATGGTCTTCTTGCCTTCTTTGCCCTGGTTTTCTCCCTATACCTCCACAATGGCTATTGTTTTTTGGTTTTACTTTTTCAGCAGGATGCTACTCAAATAGAAAGCTTTATTTTTAAGCTTTGTTCCCCAGTGTTTGTGGAATGGAAAATATTAGTGTGTTTGGCAGATTATAGATTACTGGCTTTTTTTTCCTGGGAATCAGCCTGGATGGCCACAGATGTTTACTCTGTCCTGCATAAACTTCTGGAATTCCTATCCGGAAGCCCTCGGATGGTAACACACTTGTCAATCCTCTGCTGGGGATCATCAGCATGGGACAGAAATGTTGGTAGAGAGAGAATGAGGTTTTTTACATCTGAACACCTCGAGTTCAAAGCCCATGAAGTTCAGCCTTGCAATGAGATTTGAGCTCTCCTCTATTGCTGTTTTCACGAAATCCATCTTCTTTGCTTGCCTGTAAGGCTTTTTCTCACCGACTCCCAAAAGAGTGTGCTGCAGTACTTGGCTCCCTGGAAGCATTATTACAGTGGAGAAGATTTGGTGATATCCAGGGGTTCCTGGAGGACAGCTCCAACACTGGCCTGAGAAGCAGCTGGAACTCCAGGCTGACTCATCAAGCTCAGCACACAGCTCATTTGTTTGCTTTATGTATTAGCTTAAGGGTTGTTTGTTTAAATGCAGCCTAATCTGGGATGAAATTCTAAGCCTTGGAGCTGTTCAGGTATAATTCAAAGCAGGTGGAATTTGAACTTGTCTGGCTCCAGTGACGCTGTTACTGAGCCAAAGGCTTTGATTTCCATGCTGCTGGAATGATCAGGGACGAGCAGTGTGGTCTGTCAGTCTTGCTGCTGGGAGTGATCTGGTTTGGTGCTGTGGTGCATCAATATTATCTTACAAATTGCTTCTCTCAAACCAGTCAACCCTTCTTTACCTGCGTTTTACAGTGTCATTACAAGCCAATAGAAGGAGGAGACAAGTAGGCAGCAACAAAGAGCTGAGATAATCTGGTGTTAATCTGAGAGGAGGAAGGATGGAGTCCAGAGCATCAGTAACAGAGCTGTACCACCCTGCTCTCTGTTGGCTTTAATGTAAATCCTCTGGAATCAGGCACTGCCCTGTACTGTGATTAGATCACTAGAGATGATGTGATGAGTTATCTGTAGCAAAAATGTTTTATGATCCTAACACCAGCAGAGGAGGTCTGAGCACCTCAGTGTCGAGGGACTGAGAGGTGTCAGCAGCTCTGCCCCATGCAGGGGGAGGCAGGGGCAGGCAGTGGCACCCAGCACATCTGTCAGTGCAGCCAGGCTCCAAAGCCAGCCAGTGGGGTGAGGCAGTGCAGGCCAGCAGGGATTAATTTGTGTCCAGCTACAGGAAAACAAAGAAGCCACTCCAACTGTTTAAAGATTAGAAATTCACAAATAGCCAGCGAAGGTGGGGATGGCAAATTCATTGCTACTGGAGTGACCCATGCAGTTCATCTTACAAGAGAGAAGGGACTTGGAGTAGTATGCACTGCCTGCATAAATAACATTGTCCTGGAAATAAAAAGGATCCATGGCTTATAAATCATTTGGAAATTTACTGAGCTTCCCCTAAAAACAAACTGGCTTTTTCATTCCTGCTTCTGGTAGGAGCTCATTTGATTTTTTTCTTTTTTTTTTTTTTTACACAGTCTTGCTCCTTTGCCAGCTGCAGTTTTTATGTCTAAACTGGATTTATTCATGGGCAGTTTATATGAGTTTGTTCTTGTGCCAATGTTGTACTTTCTTGTACCTCAGTCTTCTTTCTTCCTGATTATTTTCCTCTCAATATATTTATAGATGGAGAGGGGATCTGATTGAGCTCTTTTTGCTAAGTGTACCAAGTTCCTTTAGTTCTTAAAATCAGCTTGCTGTTTCCTGATCTTCCCTTCACAATGCCTGTACCACATTAGCTGGCAATTTTCTATGTTCTTCCTACTTTATAAAGTTTTTCTGAACTGTTCTTCCCTTTAAAGAGGGAGAAAAAACAGCCACAAACCAGATGTTTACTCAAAAAGAGGTACTGCCTAGCCTAACTCTAATGAGCCAGACTCAGCCTAATTGCAGTAAAACAGGAATTGTACTGCAGTTTCTCATTTATTCCCTAATTATGCTTTTCCTTAAAATTTACTGTAAAGCCTTATGTATTTCTGGGGCCACACTCAGGGAGCCAAGTGACGTCCGTTCCACTCCCTTTGCAAAATGACTGTTCAGCTTCTGCTCTTCACCAGCCCTTCTGTAACTTTATGGATTTCTTGGATTTGTTGTAAGTCTGTATTACCAAGTGTCCAATTCACATGCCACTTCTACCAAGGTTCTCTAAGAAAAATAGCTTGTTATTTTTGGAGGCAATATCTCATTTATCATTACTGTCAGCTCCCTATAACTACCAGGCAGTGCTTTCCTATACACTTGTGGTGGGGAACCTCTTGTAACTATTTTGGTGGCCTTTGCAATGACTGCCTCAGTCTGATTCTCCAGCTTTAGGTAGAGATTTTGATCTCCACATCGTGTTCTGTTCTTTGTAATTTTTGTGTTCATGCTTCACATAATTTTGGAGGTCACTCAGCTGGGAAGAGATGAAGCTGTCTGTAGGATTTCTCCCTAAGCCTGAAATGCAGAGAACTACTTACACAGAGGGAGAAGCCATGTCCCTGCAATTGCCCCCACCCAGCAGCATCCCACCCTCAAGGCTCTGCTGCTGCAGAGGTGAGAACAGATTTTGCAGACTCCAGGAGAGCTCAGGAGACAAAACTGATCCCTCTTTATCTGGAGGGGGTTGGAAGAGCCTGGTGAGGATGACCAGACTATGAGGCTACTCTTTGATGAGAGCATTTAGAGCCAGCTGGAGATGGTTCGCTTTGTTTTGAGGAAAACCAGGCACACTGTATGGTCAGGTGCACCTGCTGCTTCTCAGCATGATTTATGCCATTCATAGCTCAGAGTGCCTCACTGGAACAGATGAGTGGTCTTAGCACCCCAAAAAAACCCATTTTCCTTCTGCTGTCCTGTTAGAATCATAGAATGGTTTGGGTTGAAAGGGACCTTCAACTTCATCTCGTTCCACCCCCTTTCCAGGGCAGAAACACCTTCCACTGCATCAGGTTCAGGGCCACATCCAACCTGGCCTTGAACATTTCAAGGGATGGGGCATCCACAGCTTCTCTGGTCAACCTGTGCAGGGCCCCAGCATCCTCTGAGTAAAGAAATTCTTCATAATATCTGAACTGAAATAGATTCTGGTCAAGTTTGAAGCCATTCCTCCTTGTCGTGTCCTTTAGCAGGGACTGAGGGCAGTGTTCAGTCACCCAACAGTGTGGGGATTTGTGGAGACACTGAAAAAATATTTTATTCATGCTCAAAATGACATGGCTTCATTTTATATGTTGGTCTCAGTGTCACTCAGACTGGCACAACAAAGAGGTATGGGACAGTGGGATGGGGAAGTGGAGACATATCTGTGTTTGCTGCTGAAGAAATTGTGTGGGACTCTGCATCTTGCAGTGTATTTTATAACATATTTGATTTCCTGTATTTTGGTCAGGAAACCCCTCCTCACAATGCACAAGCTATTATGAGTAACATCCAGCTTTACAGTGTGGGAATAAGAACCTTCATATTTTTGGTTTTGCTTGGTTATAAAGTCACTGTTTGGCAATTCCTCCCTGCTTACAAAAGCTTAGAGGCAGCTCTGAGGAGGAATGGATAATGCTTTCATGTCTAATGATTTAAATATTGATATGTGGCCTAAAAATAGGGGAAAAAAATCCCAACAGAACAGCCAGCAACCACACAACAGTAATGGGTTTTGTTTGGTTTCCTATAAGGAGGTTGCTTATTTTAACTGGACAATAAACATTCTTGTGAAATTCAAATGAGGATGTCCTTGGGTTTTTCTGGCCACCCAAGGTGAAGCTGTTCTTTGCTTATATACTGCTTGTGATGTTTATCTCCTTATTTACCTCCTCTGGAGCTGCTGTTAATGTTTTACCTGAAACTGTAATTGAAAATATTTTCAGGAAAAATATTATTATTTTAAAGGAATAAACTGATAAATTATGAGCATTAGTATTTCTCTGTAATTTTAAATTCAGTCTATCAGTTTGAGCCATTAACATTTTCACTGCCCTGTGTGTTTTTTACCATGAATATCCCTGAGGTGTTGGGGGGATCTGAAGTCCTCTACATCTTTGCCCTCTGCCATTAATCCAACTGAGCACCTTAAGGTACAAGTCTTTGCAATGCTCTCATATGCTCAACTGAACCAAAACCAGGACATTTAGAAACCTCTTGTGTCTTCTGCCTAGTAGATGATTCTCTAAAGTCTTTCTTTAGGAAGAATGTATCTAATTCCATGGTGATTTATACCAGAACTCCTTTACACCAGTGTGCTATGAAGGCCAGACTTTTTGGCGTTAGGTGCCAAATGATCTGCAATAAATCATTTATTAATAACTATTTATTGCCATTCTTTTTATTAAGAACTTAAACATGCTTGGTCACTTAAATATATGAGTTACATTTTTGGCTGCAATCCTTAATCGTGTAGAACTTGCTAGTCTCTGGATTCTTTTTATATCTAGACCTTCAGTCTCAGAGTGGGACCTTAGTCTGAGATTTCCTTAGGTTTCTATGACTTTGGTATGCATTTTTTTACTTTGACCAGCTCAGTTTGGTGGGTACACAGGAAGACAATGACTTGTGACCCCTACAATATCTCTGCCATCCAAATGAATTTACCTAAATTTAGGGGCTGAATAACGAAAGGTTTAAATAAGATGAAGACTTATTTATTTTATGACCTTGCACCTACTCCATTTGGCAAAGGACACAATGCACCTTGTTATGAAGACACCAGTAGTGAGGTATCTTCATGTGCTTTTGATATCCAAGGCAGTATTGCCTGGGCAATGAGGAAATAAAGGTCTGCCCAGCATCCTCCAGGAGCTGAATGTCTCTAAATCTGCTGAGAGTTTTGACTGCATGGCCATCACTGCCCAGAAAGGTTTTGGATGTCCCACCCCTGGAAGTGTTCAGGGACAGGTTGGATGGAGCTCTGAGGAACCTGGTCTAGTGGAAGGTGTCCCTGCCCATGTCAGGGGGTGGAATGAGATGGGCTTTAAGTTCCCTTCCTAAACCATTCTATGATTCCATTATATGAAAATGTCACCCTAGGCACCACTGTATAATCTCTCCAGTTTTAGGTGGCTTAATCAGAAGCACCAACCAAGCCACTGGAAATCAGTTTCCTACTGGAAATATTTAGGGCTGTGTGGGATGTTTCTGAACATGAGACACACAGTGAGGGAAGGCTGACATTGCCATAGTGTGGCAGCAGGTACCCAGTTAGATATTCCCTGAAGGAGCTACAGCCTGTGGAAGCATCTGCACTGGAGCAGGGAATGTGTGAAGAGGAGGGAGCAGCTGAGAGGTGCTTTTATGGAGTGATACTAACTGACGTCGATCCCCACCCCCATCCCCATCCTCATCCCCATCCCC
>PYHW01009979.1:21465818-21493343 GCA_013186435.1 Turdus rufiventris | reverse complement strand
TTTTTTTTTTTTTTTTTTTTTTTTTTTTTTTTTTTTTTTTTTTTTTTTTTTTTTTTTTTTTTTTTTTTTTTTTTTTTTTTTTTGGTTGTTGTTTTATATTAAATTTTTGTCACTCCTTGTTTGATCTAGGGACCTTTTAACATACATGTTTCTCTATGTCTCCTTTTCCTACAGGAGACAAGTGCTTTTCACAATCTTTCTTCATTATTCACACATCAGGCCATTGTGTCCACTCTGCCTGGTAAAATAGAAGGGGCCAGATTAAACTCACTTTAATAAAAGCTAAAAAGCAGAAGAGAAGATCCTAAGCACGCCTGTTCTCTTGAGCACTTTTGAGTGCAGATGCCCAGGATGTGGTCTCACAGAATTTTAGGTTGGATCAAGAGGTGACTTCTCTAGCAGTGTGTAATTTTTCATCCTTTCTCTCCAGGTATTACCAGATAAGAGCTGGACTGAAGATCCCATGCAGGATTCCCCACAGGCTGTTTGCTACGATTGCAGGACAGACAGGTAAGCAGGTCCCAGAGGAAAAAGTTCAAAAAACTTGAGTATTTAAGGTTTTTAAGGTTGTCTATTTTTTAAATTTAAAAAAAAATATAAAAAAAAATATAGTTCAATTTAGAAACCTGGTTCAATTAAAATGCAAAATTATTAGACAAGCTTCATAAAACACAAATCGTTGTACCAAAATCTGAGAAAATCACCTAAAAAATCCCTCCCAAACTCAAAAGCTGAAGAAAGAAATTTCCTTGGAAAATCAATGAATTAATAAATAATTTAGTCTAGGTTTGGAAAACATCTTGTTGCAAAAAATCCTCAAGGAAGAAACAATATTATTTTACAACAAAGTCCAGTGTAATTTTCCCTTGGCATATCCATAATCCCCTGAAGTTCTTTTGATCTCTGGAAATTTCCTCAAATTACAGCAATTTCTGGCATAAGTAGTCTTATAGTAATGAAATAACTGTCAGTGAAGACAGCTAGTTTTACTTTCTTGGGGAAAAAATATTCAATAGCAAACAATAAAAAAGCCAAACTACTAGTGTTCAGAATAAACTACGTTTTATATTTACTTTTTTTATTTTTTTTTTTTTAGAAAATAGTATTTTCTTCTCCCTCTTAGAAAATACTGAAGATTCTTTCACCTCTTCTAGAAACAATTCATGGAGACACATGGTCGGGGGAGAGGCTGGCAGTGCAGTTACAGGATTAGCAGTTGACTTTCATGGTGCTAATGCAATCCAGACTGGGCTCTAATAGCTTGATAGGGCTGACATCAAGACAAGGGATATTTAAGCCATTAAGGCTTTAAACAGTTTCTCCTTGGCTATCTTTGCAAGCACTTCCTAATTGATTTCATAGATCTGCAAGAGAGCATTATTTAATGGGACTGAACTTAAAGGTACACAGGCCATAATCGGGGTGTTTTTCATGCCACTGATCTCTCTCAGTATGTGGATATCTGGGGTAGGGCTGATTAAATTGCTGGGCATGCTTCAGTAAGACACTCCTATTAAAATAGCATTACAAAAAACAAGGGTGATATAAAACAGTGAATAAACTCCTACATCACCAGCAAGAATGACTATAAAATAAGTGGAATTCATGAGTTTGGCTTAAAGGAAGTATTTTTAATCTTTCCATTATTGGGTTAATAGGACCTGTGAAAACTGAGAATATATTTTGGAAATGATTATGAAAATTCATAAAGTAAAATCTGTGAATATATGCAGTAATAAAAGATATAAAATATGGAAGTATATAAAATAAATAAGAGGCAGTATTTATCTTCCAATGCACATGGCTTTTTATTTTTATTAAATGTACAGGATTTACAATAAAACCTTGGGAACTGACAGCATTAGCAATTTTTGCTTCCCACTAGATGTTTTCAGCAACAGAGGCAAAACCCCTGTAGTTTGCAATAATTCTGCAGAGGGAAAGCTGAAGTCTGTACTAGGTAGTCCCTTGGTGGTGACCAACCAAATGTGTGCAGAAAGAACTCCATCACAGAACTGACAGCCTTGGTGACCTACCACATGGTCCAGAGTTTATCCATATCCTGTGTAAAATTTAGGAAGGGAATGGGCTGTGTGGCTCTGCCAAATCACAGGAGAGCTGTGCTGGAGCCCAGGAGCCGCTGTGGTCACTTATGTCCTCAGTACTGACCACTGGCTTGTGGTGAGTCAGGGTGCATGTATAGGAATATGCTGTGAGCATAAATATATTCATAAAAACACATACATTTCATTCATGCTCCTAAGCATTTTTAACAAGGTGTGTTTCCCTAAAGACAAGACAAGACTGGTGACTGAGGACTTTTCACAGAATCGTGCAATCACAAAATGTGGAGAAGACCTCCAAGATAAAGTCCAACCTTTGGGTCAAATACCACCTTGCCCACTAAACCATACAGTGGAGTGACACTTCTACTTGTTTTTTGGATACTTCCAGGGATGGTGACTCCACCATTTCCCCAGGGAGCTTGTTCCAATGCTTGCTCATTCTTTCAGGGAAGAAATTTTTCCTTATATTCAACCTGAAAATCCCCTGAGTCAACTTGAGGTAATTTCCCTGTGTCCAATCACAAGTTGTCTGGGAGAAGAGACTGACCCCCACCTCCATTCAGGCTGTTTTAGAGAACAATAAGGTCTCCCCTCAGTCTTCTTTTCTCCAGACCAAACCACTCCTGCCCCCTCATAGTACTTATGTTCCACATCATGCTCCTCATTTCTGATCACTGAAAAGGACAGAGGGAACAAGGCTTGTTGTGCACAATCTTTCGTTGCTGTCACGCAGATTTTGTACCCCCACGAAATTCAGCTTCCCGTCTTTTAATAGATACCATGACTGAAGACTGCTTCAGGCTTGTGCAGAACAAATTATACTCTCTGCTCATTCATGTGCAGCTCATAACAGCACAAACTCCATTGCCCTGAGCACCACTCCTACAGGGCTGAGTTAATGCAAACATAGCCTGGTTTTAAACCCTAGAAATGCTTTTCTGAGTGGATTTATGGGGCTTTGGCCCCTAGTGCTCTCCAGCAGCATGGCTTGTTAATGTCACCATGTGGAGGTGTCTGCCTGCAGCTGGCAGTGGGCTGAGCCTCTGGGACCCAAGCATGAACAGCTAGAGGAGCAGGGAAGGTGCAGATGCCATCTCACAGTTATAATTTGTATAATTAGCTCCTTGGCTGAGTTGTCTTATGACCCACTAAGTGTCTACCATAAGATTTTAAGCTACTGTATAAATTTTGGGGGAAGGAGTAATGGAAGTAATGAGCATACAGTCATTCATTGATTTCCAGGCTACAGGCATAAGCTGAAAAACTGCAGAAGCTTACTTTAAACATATGTATTTAAAACATGGATTTTTGCTCTTAAGCACACAAGATCATTCCTCAAAACACTGCGAGAAAGAGCAGTGCTCAGAAACAGTTAGGATTAGCTGTTTTGTCTTGATGTTCTGCACTGTATGAAAGAGGGGAAATGAGACCAGAACAGTAGAGAAGAGGACAAGTGAAAGAACATGGCATGCATGGAATAAATCTTGGCAGCCAACAGAGACTTGGAGGGTGAATTACAACATTGGAGATGCCTGATAAACCCAGTCTCAGGAAGAATATAAATTTCCATCTCCTCTGCAGTGTTTTGCAGTAGTCTACACACCACTTGAATGCATTACTGTTTTGAAACAGAATTATTCTTTAATAGTGAAAGCTGCAATTTTTTTTTATTTTCCTTTTTTTTTTTCTTTTTTTTTGCAAGTTTTCAACCCACTCCCATGTACTGCAACCAGCAATACTCATTTGCTACCAGCTTGCCTACTTGTTTACCTTACAGGCCAAGGAAATGTTTTGCTGGGTGAACATTTAAAAAAAAATTATTTTGCGTGGCATATAACCAATGAAATTACTCAGGACTTGGGTTTGTGTCCTGATCTCCTTTTTTCTCCACCCAGAAGTACCACATTACCAATTCTCAACACTCCAAATAGATAAATATGTTTGAAAACTTGACCTGAAAATATAATTACAAGTAATACAAAGTATTTAAGAAAAATTACCACTGGTTATGCTAATCTTTATTAGACTGTAGAAGTCTTCCATCTAATTTTAGTCAATTAAATTGGGTTATTGTTTAAAAGTGCAGAAAGCCAAGGACAGCCAAAGAATGTGGTTCTTTCTTCATTTTTCTCATAAAAGGCAGGGAGATAAGATACAATATTTCTTCCAGACAAGTCAAGAAAAAAGCAACTGTGGTTGCCATTACACATTATCTCTTTTTGTTGGTGATGTAAAATTGTGTACCCACAATTTAATGCTTTTCCATAAAATAGAATACCTGACTTCAGGTGACACGAAGAAGCACAATTTCAACTGTGGTATGCAAACAAAAGATTAAGAAGTAGGAGCATCAGGAAATTGTGGAATCATAGAATCATTTAGGTTAGAAAAGATCTCTTAAGATTGTGTCCCAGCATTACCCTAACATATTAAATTTACTCACTTTACCCATGTCACCGCTAACCCATGTTCCTAAAACAAAGGACATTGCTGTAACTTTTGTCTGAACTATACAAGTTCATGATAAACCACAATGAATTCCTTTTCCTATAAATTAAATTATTTAATTAAATTAAGTCTGTGACTACCTGTCACCTAAGACATGATTTGAAGGGTTATTTACATTTCTGATATGCTCCATAATTAACTGTTTGTGCCTGTTTTTAATAAACAAGCAGTGTTCTTAATCTCTTCATTAATGTTTTCCTATCTCAGAGCAGTTCCCAGTGAAGGAATTTGCTTTGATTATTAAAGAGAAACCTTTTCTTGTAAATGGCTTCTTAATGCAGTCAAAACAAACAGTTGCAGTTAGTTGCTCATTAGAGCAAGGAGAAACAGCACCATGACTTGTGGAACAGTATGAAATTGCAGTCATTAGTTTCAATAACTTTTTGAAAGGCAATTTCTTCCTCCATTAAGTGAAGGTAAGGTTACTGTTTTTGAAGTATGAAGAAAAGGGGAAGAAATTTATGCTTTAGCAAACACATGGGTTTATTTTCAAAGCTTATTAAAAGTAATCTGGAAATAAATAGGCATTAACTATATAAAATAATGCATACCTGATAAATATAAGGGCACTTCACTGTGAGAGGAGGTGTTTTGGGGAGGACTTGTCTTAGAAAACTTCAGCTGTGAGGTTATAAAATATATAAGGTATGTAATGTTTCCCTGGAAACATTCAAGACCAGACTGGATGGGGCCCATGGTCTAGTGAAAGCTGTTCTTGACCAAGGCAGGAGAGCTGGAACAAGATGATCTTTAAGGTCCTTTCCAACCCAAATCATTCTGTGATTCTATGATCAGACATTTTAGGACTTGTTAATTCACCATCTAAACAGAACTAATTCCATGATATGCCAAAAGAAAAGGAGAAACAGAGAAAAAATAATAAAAAGGAGCAAACAGTAGATGTTTCTGACTGACGTGATACTTCTTTGTGCGTCTCAATCATCTTCCAATTGAGGCCTTTCATAAATGCCTCAAAGGATGGAAGCTGAAAAGTGTTTGTGACTACAAGAGTTTCCATTGTAAACCCTCAGCTAAGCTGGAAACCATCAATTCCCCCTCCAGAAGCTGGGTCAGGTCACTCAGATGGAAGTGGAGTAGGTCCCACAGGGCTGGAGAAAGCCAAAACCAGGAAGGGTCTGCAAGCACCAACACATGCCACAAGTCTCTTCCCCTGGACAGTGATGCTGGAACAAAAAACTTCAACATCAGTGGCCACCTGAAGGCCTGGCTGGGACAGAATCCATCTGTTCATATGCAGAGAGCCAACAGAGTATTGCTGGTGCTTGGGGCCAAGGATGAACTTCAGCTTTGGGGTTAAATTGGCATGCAGCTGTTTCAGACCACTCCAGTGGGAGCTGGCCTTCATGGAGCCCTCTTCTCTTCCAGGTTCTCTCACGTCTTTAATTTCCCCACACAGTGATTCTTGCTACCTTCACTCTGATCTAAATTTCAGTCTTGAGATTCTTTTAAATCCAGCACTGCTCTAAACATTGGTGAGTCGTTTACACCAATTCAATGAGTAAATTGCACCCAGACAACAGTTTTCTTGTTTTCTGCATTGATGAAAAACCATGTGCTGATGTAATGTCCCATACTTTACTCAGAGATTTTTGGCACCTGAATTAATATTTGGAATAAATATACAGAGTGGCAGCCATGGAGCTATATAAACACAGTGAATTAGTATTTGCTCACACAAGTTTCTGAAGGACAGACTTCTTTTCAGATATGAAATCTCTAACTAAACAAGTCTTTTAGGGAACTAACATTGAGTTTAGAAGCAGAAATAAGCACTAAAAATCCATAGATTCTGTTTGTTTTAGCAAAGCATTAAGCATTTAAGGAAGAAAACTTTCTGCTGCTCCCAAGCAGGTCAGTTATTCCATCATCTCAAATTTCAGCATGTCTGAGAAATGAACCTTGGTTTATAGAACAAATCAGTGATAAGAGACTGTATTTATGTTTGGATCCTTTGTACAAGGAAATTAATGGGACATCTTGCTTTTTATCATCACTGAATCTATGCATGGGTAGAGAGGTAGATTTATATAATTCTTTCCATCAGGCTAATTCAAAATGTCAAAAGGCAAGGTTAAGATAAAGGATTCCTCTCAGAAATGTGCAGCTTTAATCAAAAGTCACACTGAGGGAGAAAACATCCTGAACTTTTTGATCAAGCAATTTTAAAATTATGGTGTCTTCTTTGGAAATATAACATCTCAACTTATTCTAAATATAAATATGCAAAACATAATATTTCTAAATTAAGAAAAGTCTCTTCAAACATTTAAATATGAAAATGATTATGCATTGAACGAGCTCATGCCTGAAAAATGTTGTCTTTGCACTTTACAAAGTAAGTTTATTTTAGCCCTGGAGGGTCTGCATGAGTGTTTTTCTGCCAAAGAATGTGTATTTTCAACCTTCAGCAACTGGGTTTTCAAACTTCCTTCAAAGCAGATTTGCAACTCAGTACATGAGGATAAATGTGGTATTTTCAACCCTGTTTTTTATTTCAAAACCTAAATTTTCAGAAGTCAGTGCTTATTAGTATTGGTTTGGTCTTTATTTATTTTTTGTTCAGTCTGGAACACTAAAGTGTCAATAGAAAGGTACTTGAAACTGGGATGTCAGAATGGGCAAAGTAAATAACAAATCACAGCTTAAGGTCTCCAATAAACTGATATTTCCTGTTAACTGAGTGCCAAAAAGGTGACAAAAAGGGACAGCTTGCAATGAATTATGAAAATCTTGACAATCAGCTGTTACAAACCAACACATAATTTTTTTATCTATATCACAAGTGGAGAAAACCCCTCAAAATATACCCAGAATTCTATGCAGGAGACAACCCTGTTTTATTAACAAAGCTCCTTGAAGTCACCAGAGCCAAAAGCAGGGTTTGCCCTAGTGGTTCATGGAACTGTAAATTCCTCTGAGCTTCAAGTGCCTGGAATGTTGGTGCAGCAGATTTAGTGCTAAGATTGAAGAGCAGGTATATTGTCTTTCTAGAGGTATGACAGATAAAATTGAAAGTTTATCCTGCATCATTTGAAATCAGTGTGACTCAAAGCAGTCTCATGTGTAACTGGCAGCTCTAATAACCTCATATTTCCTTGAGGAAGGATAAATCAGAGGGACTATGACACACTGAACAGATGTCTAGAAAACACTAGAAAATTCTGCAGAAGAAGCTCCTGTGCTGGATTTATGTTAGCTAAGAAAGAGGTAAATAGCACAACTGAGTGTTTTTATAGAATCATTTAGTTTGGAAAAGACCCCTGAGATGACCCAAGTCCACCACTAAATCATGTCCCTCAGTGCCACATCCACACATCTTTTAAATACCTCCAAGGATGACGACTCAGCCACTTCCCTGGACAGCCTCCTCTAGCGCTTGACAGCCCTTTCTGTGAAGAAGTTTCTCCTAATATCCAACCTGAACATCTCCTGGCTCAGCTTGAAGCCATTCCCTTTGTGCTATCACTTGTTACCTGGGAGAAAAGAGGAACTCCCACCTCCCACTTCATTCAGTTGAGGTGCATGGATCCAGCCTGAACAGATCCCTTTGTGGAGCCTTCCTACCCTCCATCAGATCAACACTCCTGCCCAGCTTGGGGTCATCTTCTCTTTTCTGCTGTCAACTTTCTGTTTTTCTAAAAGTTGCTTTTTACATTTTTTAGTTAGTTAAACTCCTACAGAAAGGGACAGGGATCTTTGTCGAAGGCTGTGAATCACCAATTAAGGGCTGACCTTCTATGGATCTGAAATGCAGAGGGGAGTGAGGGATTATATGAAGGAGCATGCAGCCTGTCTGGAGGCAGTGGTTAGAGGGGTTCTCCAGTAACAAAATCATTTAGTGTGATTACATTCCCATTTATCTCTGCCTCTTCATGTCCTACTTTCATATTTAGCAGGTAATTCTGCTATAGTTTGCTATATAACCAAGGTCAAAAAGTGTCAGCATCATCTGAAATGAAAGACTTTGGAGTCTCGTAGCAACTAAATTAGTAGAGTTTCAGGAAGGAGCACCTGTATGGGAACTACAAGCATTTTTAAGACTTTCTTTAAAAAATCCTTATGGGTGGTGGATTATGTCCCAGTGTTCTGCTCAGGAAATCATCACAGACTACAGACGTTGCAGGGAGTGATGGTTCCTTGATAATAAGGTGGTCAGGGTTTCCTAGTGACTGTGGGATGCAGAACATCTTAACAATTAGGTTTTCAGTATCCTGAGATCTATAGGTGACAGTTAGATGTCAGTTTAAATAACATTTGTTACGTAAGAAGTCAATATTAATTCATTACAGCATATCTATCTATACTCTTACTAGCTAGAGGTAATAATGGTTCTTCCCTGGGGAGGGTGTCTTGCATGATTTCTAAATTATCTTTCTAACAAACCTTATTTCACCAGGCTTTCTATACCAGCAGGAAACAGTTGTCCTGTAATGGTTTGCTAGGCTATATTCAAAGGGCAGGCAATAAATTATCTGAAACCTGAGTTGTGGCTGTGAGATGGAAGATGCCTTGGAAATCTGTGGCTAAGGGTAAAAATAATCTTAGATAAGTGCTGAAATCTGTGCTGTGGGTGTCTCTACCTAAGCTAATCAACCAGTCTCTCTTTATAGAGGAGAGAAACAGGTAATTTGAGGGAGTAATTTAACATATCTATTTTAAGATGAGCTGAATCACACCTATTTCTGTCCATTTACTATAAAAGAAGTTACAGGAACTTTTGCAGAGAGAGACATTTTCATTGTGCTTGTAAAAGAGTTGGCACAAAAAGGCTGTGATTGCACTTTGTGCCTTCGTGTATCTATGCAAATTAGGCAAGTAATAATAAAAGGTAGGAAAGGTGACATAGTCAACATAGAAAGAAAATGGTGCTCTTGTCTTTCCCAGCAAATAATCAAAGATGGCATCTTGGTTCAGGATTTTAAATAATGTTCCTGAAGATTTTTTCAGGGTGGAAAAAAGAGCAAGGAGCAGACTCCAAAGTGAGGACAACTGTCTTATTATTTTCTTAAAATTTCTTTCTGGCACTAATAGAAAAAATATCAATTGTATTATGTAAAAAAAAAGAATTATCATTTTCCTCCCATAGTGGCACTATAATTTATTAATTGAAAATGAAGTTGTGGAACTGGTGTAGTAGTTTGTTTATTTATATTTTATAAGACTAAAACTATGACTATATTTTCCCCATAAATTTCAAAAATTAACAAAAAATATCCTGGTAAATAGAAGCCAGGTTTGAATTTTGACAAACCAGGAATTTAATTTGATGTTCAGGAAAGCATTCTGTGCTATTCACAGATCTCTAGGACATTACTCTGTGGTCAGTACCTCTGAAACTTAACACTATGTATGAGATGTGACCATAAATTAGAAAACTTAGAGATTTTTCTGTGCCTTCTAATGTATATGTTGGCCTTTTAGAAGGATTTGCTTAATTTAGTATTCTAGCCAAAGAATGCTGCTTGGTTTAATTTCCCATTGACATCACTGACAGGGAGTGCTCTGAAGAATTCCTGCAGTCTAGATGTTAAAATGAGGAACACACACAGCAGGAAAAACTGTGTCTTATCTGTAAAATGATGGCACTGCTTCAGAGAGGCAAATATTTATATAATTTAATAATCTTCCAAACATGTGAGATAAGCAAAAGGAACCCAAATTGCTAAAGACACACACTCTAGCAGCTGCCTCATTCCATCTGAAGAAAAGCTATGTCCCAGGTAAGGCAATGATGTCACAACAAGAGGGGAAAGTTATGGATGGCCTGTGCATGACTTCTTTTATATCCAGAAAGGGACATTTTTATAGCTAGTCTGAAAGGCTCTAAGCCATAGAGCTTTAGCCAGAGCTTTATGTGCAGAGCACAGCTCCAGAATGTGAATTGTGACATATCTTTGTAGAAGTATATTCAGTGTTAATTTTAAAAAGAAGCAGGAGTTTTGGGGTGATTGTTTTGGGGTTAGGTTTCTAATTTGTTTCAGTTTTTCCTTTTTTTTTTCCCTTTCCATCTCAGAGAAAGGATTTTCCAGCTTTCTGTGAATATCTTTATAATGGAAACAACTTGAACACTCGCTGCCTTTCTAGCAGCTGTAATCAGAGACATATGATGTCCACTCATGCAGTTTTAATTAGCATTCATCTGCTTTCCTTTTTTCTCATTGCTATAAGAAGCTAAAAAATTCAGACACATTCAGTTAGAGAGGGCTTTTAGCCACATAATCTAGTGAAAGATGTCCTTGCCACAGCAGTGGGGTTGAAATTAGGTGAACTTCAAAGGTACCTTCCAACTCAAACTATCCTATGAGTCTGTGATTTTATGTATGAATTACCATGATCAGACTGAACCAAAAATACGGATTTGAATTCAGCAATGTCAATTTTATGTTTACAATTGCCTTATATACCTATTAAGTGTGCAAATAAATATGTAAACAAATTGGTCCATTTAGGTATAAGCACTTTTGCTGGATTGAGATTGCCCTTCAAGTGCTTACATTGAAATTTGATGTTTAAATTGAAAGGATGGGGTGTGTGTGGTGGAATAAAACTGTGTTCAGGTGCATTGGTCAGCCCTGGCATTGGACCATTTGTCCCAAGGGAAAAACCCCAGTTTTGCTTTAGACTTCATTGCCTGGGATCCATTTCCACAGAGAGTAAATCTGGTTGGAATGACAGCCTTGAGCCACTTGCTGCCTACAAGACCTGATTTTGCTCTCTCTCTAACAAAAATATTGAGGGAATCTTTGGGAAGTCAATGGAATGCAAGAAACTGAGCAAGAAGGAAGAGGGCTCAGGTAAATAAGACATCATGTTTGTGTAGCATACTGAGGAATGGGAGAACAATTCAGATTCTCTTAGACTTGCACATCCTGTTGATGTGACACAACAGAGCCTGCACAGACTGCTGAAACTCAGCACTTCCTTTCCTGCAGATTTCCTACACAGAAAAGTAATATTTGTATGTTTATATATTCACTTAACTACCTCTTTTGCCTTGGATTTCATACAAAGTTTTCACCCCTTTCATGAATTAACAACAAGATGTATGCTGAGCAGGGATTTACAATTTCCATTGTCTTTGCACTTGCAGAAATGATGGGATGTGTCTGAAGCACAATAACAAGGCAAATGGCTCAAACAGGGGCAAACCACATTTAGCTTTTTGATTTCTTTCTTTCTGTATCTAGGATAATGTAAACTGGGATCTCTTTCTTATGTCATGAGCAAACAACTTTCTCCAACCTATAAGTAATCTAATATTTGTGAATATGACCTAATCTGTCAGAAGCAGGTACTTTCCCCAGTGACTGATGTAAAGTTGTGTAGTAAAATGCTTATTTATAACTTAAAACTTACAAACAATCCTGCTTGCTTAAAATATGTCCCAGTTATTTATTAGATAAGCTGTTGCTTAAATAGCTCATCCTGTTTGATAGATTGGGGAAGAATGTTAGGAAAACCCATGGTCTCACCTTGATTTTAAATTGTGTAGCCTGGAGCACAAAAATGATGCAATGGGAAACAGGAACTAAGGAAGTTCAGAATTACACACTTGGCCTTTACAGACAGGTGGTAAAAGCTCACGTTCTACTGCAGATGATGTGTAACTTATTCTTCCCCTTCCATATCTGTGTGGGAAGTCATAATGAGTAGTAAAATTTGCTACCACAACCCCCTCCACTGGTAAGATCATAAAACTCCCTGAAATTACACGGTGCCCATTTAAATGCTCCTCCGAGGGCTGCATGTAAAGTGGGGAGTTCAGTGAAGTCAACTCACTACATCTTTCTGTGTCAGAGTAGAAAGTGATAAAATCAGTCTCCAGCAACTCTGAGCCATAATTTTTTTACTGTAGTATTGCAGACTATAACTTTGAGAGATCTGCTTCACAGGAGTATTTTATAATGCTGTGTGCATAATTTAGAAAGTGTAGCATGACAAGAAGAGCGTGTAACTCAGGGATGCTACTCTGTCTTCTGATTTTTCATCTTAAAGGAATGATATTGCACATTACCTAACAGCTATCAGCTGTCAGCATCAAAAGCTAATACTCAAACAAAAAGCAAACAAACAAACTTAATTAGAAAAAAAAATCATACAGGAGACAAACACATTAATCCCTTAAGAACAAGTCTTTCTCATTGAGTTAGAAGAAACAGTCATGAAATTGTCACTCATATTTAAGTTCCCGAAAATTGTTTCAGCATTTCTTGCTATTACAAAAGAAACCCAAGTGAAAGCACAGTGTAGAGAAGATCCCTGCATTACTGGTATTTAATTTGGTTAAAGAACACACAAAAAAAGGAAACTGTGGGTAGTACCCAGTGTATGTGTCCGACATCCCACATCCAATTTCATCACTCAAGCCAGTGAATATCAGAAGTAGAACCCCAGGAAAGAATTTAACAGAAACAAATCTCTTGAGTCTTTGTAGCACTGAGCTCTGTGTGTGTGTGGAATGTGATAGCTGGAAGAGCTGAGGACCCCGGAGGATTTACTAGTCCTTAATTCCTATGATTGCTGGGCTCTTTTCCCCTGCTCTGATCTTAAGCAATCAGCTTCTCTGTGTTTCAGTTTCACCATCTGTGTAATGGGGTTAATTGAAGCTGTATCATAAGGGTATTGTGAAAATTAATTACTTAATATAAAGAGCTTGTACTTTTTTGGGATATGTGACAGTGCAGGAGAGTAGATAATTATTCATGGTTTTGAAACTTTTAATGGTTAGTTTACATTTTAGGGAATAAAACAGCAGATCTAAAGAGGGAAATGTTTGACCTACTATTTCTACTACACACTGTGTAATGAGACACAGTGATAACAGTAATCTGGGAGTCTGTTAATGTAATTAAAACCACTGACTTTCTTCTAGGTGGGAGGTTTTTAAATGTGGCTGATGTCCTAAATGAAAGTATTGCTGCAACTTCATCATAGCTGCTGTACCACATCCAAAATTAGGAGAATAATTCTGCTTGTGAGCATATTTTTCCTTGAACCTCTACACATTATCATGCCAGGATTTACTAGTATGCCTTTGGAAAATCTTCAGCAGTGAACAAACTTCTGCTTTTGACAGTCTGAATGCATTTAGGGGCTCTGGAGTTTCACCAGTGCTACAATCCTTCATGGCAAGGAGTAAGGGACTGTGTGGTGGAAGGTTGGCCCTCAGCACTCCAGTGTGAGTGACACACTGAGGCAGGGAAGGGATGTTCTTGTTCTCTTATCATGAGTAAAGGAAAATATAAAATTACTTCTTTTAGCTTCTCACTAGAAGTATTGCCATTCACCTGCACTCCAGCTGGGACCAGGTGAGTCCCAGGCTGAGCACAGATGAATGCAGAGCTCCCCTGAGCTCAGGCTGACCCCCCTTGGATGAGGCTGCTCTGCTTCACTTGCTCCAGCACCATCAAAGCTTGGCTACACAGTCTGTGAATATGAAACAGAGACCAGCTGAGATGGGTGTGCAGTCAAGGGCTGTTCAGAGGAAAGGAGTTTTAAAACTCTAACAGCACAAATCACTTCCCCCACCAGCTTAGTTACATCCCTTCTGCACAGTACCTGAGCAGCACAATATATGCAGCCAGATACTACTGTAGTGGAAATTTTTCTCTTTAATACCTTTTCCACCTTAGGGCTGCTCTTAGTCAGCTAAACCTTCCTGTTTACTGGGCAATGCTCTTCAATTTTCTGGGAAACTTGACCTGAATGCCTGTCCAGTATAGAGGAAGATCCATATTGATGTCTTCAGAAACAACAGGACAAACCAATTAAGTGGGGGGAAAACCTATTTAAACAGCTCAGATACACTGATTTATGATATTTGCTATTTTTTCATTAACAGTTGCTGGGTCTTGCCACTTCTGTATAACACTTTCCATCTCAGTGTGTCTTGTTACTGTGAGCTAACTCAGGTTTGAGGCCAAGTTCTTGAGATGTAAACAGGAGCATTTGTCTGTACTGCCAAGCCCAAAAAACAAAATACTGCAGATCTTTAGCCTGGCTCTATCCTGGTGCATTCTGTGACTTAATACACAGCTTTCCTGAGCTAACTTACCTCCTGAGAGCCTGCACTTGTGCTAAATGTCTCTTTGTCAGCACATTGCATCCTGCCTCTTGCTCTGAGAAGTTTGCTGGCTGCTATCTTAGGAGGATTGGCACCATTCAATCTTGTGCAATTATTGGTATGGTGCCAAGCTTATCTCCCATAATTTTCACCCCAGAAAAACCCACACAAAGCCCAGCATAGATGTTGGCCAACAATAATGTGGTTTTGTCTTCAAGCCTTCTCAGGACATGGAAAGCTGTGACAGAAGTCAAGTTTTATCCAGGAAAATAATGAAAACTGCTGAGTGAGGTCTCCCTGGACCTCCTCTCTTCCCCTGAGGAATATAAGGTTTTGCAAAAATAATGGTGCTTTTGCTTTGGTGAAGGTCTCAGCAAGTTCAGCCAAGCTGTGCAGAGAGTACTTCCAGTCATGGAAACGAATATAATCCAGTAATTTCCTGGATTTGTCTATTTATGTCAACCCATCTGTTATCCCTCATCTCACACTTCACCTAGAAGCCATTTATGAAGGTGAATATCACTTGGCTTTAGGTTTGAATTTTGCATATGCAGGCACATTTTCTACCATACCCCTGATACATTTGAATTATCTCTTGCCTCACTGTCTACTGGTCTTGGAATGGGATTCCCAGTCTCAGGAGAAGGAATGGGAGTTCCTTATTGCTAAGACATGATCATGGCAATAATTACAGACTTGGGTAGTCTTGAGTGTCGCCTAAGGTTGCAGTGCAAATTTCCCTCCCTCCTAAGTAGCTCTGGAAGAACTTCACATGTCTGAAGGATAAATTTTGGGTTACAGTGATTCCTACTATTAGGTCTTAATTTCTTGCCATTGATATTACAAAAAAAAAAAAAAAAAANAGAAAAAAAAGAAAAAAAAAAAAGAAAAAAAAAAAGAAAAAGAAAACCAGAACAAACAAAACAAAACAAAACAAAACAAAACCAAAAAGCTCCGAAAACCCAAACCAAACCAACCAACAAAATATAAATTGAAACAAAAAAAATCAAATCAAATTTGTTGCTTGTCCTTCCTGTGACCAAGATGAGACAGATCCCACCCTAAAAATTTTGATCAAGGCTAGTGAGTGCAGCCAAAGGGCCGTTCTGAGATGAGCTCATCAATAGTCTCTAAGAAGTATGTGGAAGTCAAGATTTGAGTTTTCAGCATGTGACCTTCGCAAAAATATCAAGGGTTAATTCCCTGTGTCTTAGGCAGTGGAAAGTACTGTAATAACTCCATCCAAACACTAATAAAGCAGTATTACATTTGTGGGAGATGAAAACACTCCCCTGAGTTCAAAGGCTCAAGGCTTATGGTAGAAGACATTACAAAGGATTTCTGACAGGATCCAAGGAGACACTGTGATTCTGTGCTAGTGTTACACACAGGAAGAAAAACCAGAGGTTTAGACTTCTGTAATGAATTTCTCTTTTTTGTGCTTTACAGTCGGAAGGCTAGGGGGTTTTAAAATTTTATTTTTTGTTGTCGAATTGAGTTTTAGGTTTTAATGAGTTGAAATTAAACTTTTTATTTCCAGTGATAGAAGTTGCTGTATGCTATAGTTTCTACAATACTAGGGAGAGGAGAAAAAGGTGTTCATACTGTTGCTGAACTACAAAATACGATTTCTATTTCCTTCTGTCTGATAGGCTTCCTCTCCAAGGTTAGGCACTTAGATGCAGGTCTTCAATATCTCTCAAAAATTTAATTTTTATTGACTTTAATCGACTATTCCTGAGGAAACAGGTCCAAGTCAAGCTCTGCCTCAGTTTCTCACCTGTAAAAGAGACACGAACAGTAACTATGACTAGCACTGCGAGGGGTAAAGGTGGAAAATTCACACTGCGAGGATGTGGTAAAGAACATAAAAATGTTCATGCGATGCATTGCCTCTAAGCCATTAAAAAAATTTGGAGGCTTTCATGTTATGTCAAAGAGATTTAATGTAGAATGTTGATCACTGTTTACATTGACAGTGCCTGGTTTTGGCAGCTGTTAGCTGCAACAGGAAATTGAATGACTACACACAATGAAGGAAATTCTTTCAATATCATCTGGAAGTGGTGTTTCATCCATTTATTGCTGTCCTTTTGGGATAAAGAGGGAAGCCCATTTAAAATGTTCCTTTTTTATTCTTTTCTTTGTCTGGGTAAGCAGTTCTTTTGCCAGACTGAAATGAAAGGTTTTCAATGTTTTTCTTCTTTTTAATTGCGAGCCAAGTGGAACCAATGGAAGTTATCAGGAACTTCACCTTCATTTACATAATTGCTATGTGGAATGGGAAATTGGCTTATGCAAGGAAGCTGAGACTCATTAGTGAAAAGCATCTTGAGGAGAGGGAGGGCTCCTTGCATTAGTGCTCAGCTAAAGGTTGTGGGGGTGTCTGGGGAGATGCATCCCCTTTAGCCAGCCAATTAAGGAAAACTCCAGTGAATCAAATGGAATTCAGTGTTTGCCTGTTTCTGTGAGGTCACTTGCCTGGTGATTACAAACAAAATCTGGATAACTTGCACAGCAAAAGAAGATGATGAATACACGTTTGGAGAAGCGTGGGAGGAGGTACTTTGTTTTCTTACAGGGTGATAACCATAGATTAAATAAGTGCTTTGTAGTCTGAGTTGTGATGTAAAATTTACTCATGGGTAAAAGGGTTAAAATTCTCTCCTTGTTCTTCAAGGTTTTAGGTCCATCAGCAGCCTGGCGAAAAGGGGGAATGCAGACACATGGGGCAGCCAGCCTGCTCCTGCACAGGAGTCTGATTGCATTCACTTCCATTTCTTGATTCAAATGGCTCCTCCACCATGAGGGACAGGGTAAAATAGTGTTTTGGTGGTGATTTTTGTACAAATGAGAAATTACAAAAGCCTATTTTGCCAAAAAGTTCAAGAAGGAGCAATGCCTTTATGGAAATTAGTCATAGCACACTTTATAGTCCACTGAAAAGTTTATTCTCCACTGACCCAAACCTCACATTTAAGGCACTGATTTTGATATCACTCCCATCCTTGCCAATGTAATTCAGCACAGGCCAAGGGGGCCTCAGCAGCATTCTTGATTTAAAAGTTCATTAACTGGAGTGAGGGGAAAAGATAGAGATAAGTAACAGCTATGAGTGGATGGGTTGATCAAATTGTCTCTTCCATCAGATCCTTGTTGTTGCAAGCTTTGAGACAATCTGAGTGCAAGGTACAAGGTAGACCTTAATGTACAACTGCTGCTGAAAGGGAACACCATGAAGGGAAAAGCCATCCTCAGCTAGGCAGAGTTCAGCCTTATAAAGCATCTTAGATAATTGTAGCAGGAAAGAAACAAAACTATTCTAGTAGGCAGTTTTTGTTTTTTCAGCTCTGCAGGCTTGAGTGGGAAAACATCCCTTTTTGGTGTATTTTGTATTTTGGGAGAGTTCCCAGAAATGACCCAAATGGCAAATGACTCAAGAGTGTTCTCAAGCAGGAAAGGCACAGCTGCACTGAAGGAAGAGCTACAATTCCAGCACGAGTTCTCTTCAGAGGTGCTGACCAAGCTTTACATGAAATCTTCTTGAAACTGGTGCACTTGCAGTTCTTGCCTGACAGAGTATTTTCTCAAAAAAACATTGAAGTCCATGTTAAAAGTATGAAAAAAAACCAGTTGAATTTGAATAATTTCAGGCAGAGAAATGTAGGAATGAAGAAAACTGCCACAAGATTAAAGAAACACTTACCAGGTGTTGATGTTAGTGTGCTTTAAATTATTCATCTGGTTGTAGAAATTAAGATTCACTCAGCTATTCAGCTATAATTCTGGCTGATTTAGACACAGTTTCTGCAAAATTCAATTTTGGAAAGATCTTTCTTGCCTTTATCCTATGCAGAACGTCAGCTGCAACTAAGAAAGACTAGAGGAAGAATTTTTTTTTCTTTTTTAAAGAAAAAATGACTATTTTTTTTTCTCATTTACTTAACTGATGACTTTTCCAAAACTCCTGAGTTTCTAAAAAACATCTCTTCCTACAGAAAGGTCTGCTGGATAATGCTTCAGAGAACTGGGAGACCTTGGGCAGATTTGAGTATAGAACAGTATGTGTGCATTAATGATCCAGCTTTAGGAACATGAAGCAGGATTTTAATCCAGTCACTTGTAATTTACCCAGAACCCCAGAGCAGGTATGTGGTCAAGCTGGAACAGGAATATCTACTGGCAAGTTCAGTGCTGAGGTCCCTGGAGCAGGGTTAGAATTTGGCTCATGGTTTTATGTTGTCCTCAACAAGAAATACGTGAAGGAGGAGTACAAAATCCTCTCAAAGCAATGGTGTAAGCACCTTATCTGACTGTGCATGTCTCATATTTGAACTCTGTTTTGTTAAGGGATTTCACAATAGCTCCCACTGTCACCTTCCAGCTCTGATCATTGCTACAGGGCTGGCTCACAAATAGGTAGAGTCAAAGGGATGGAAAATCTTGAAAAAAATCTTGTCTGCAAAAAGTTTGTCTTTTTTTTTTTTTTTTTTTTTTTACCTGCATGAAGTTCTCCCCTCAAGTCTTTAAATTCCCTTTATTAATTTTGAATAAGTACAAGCTATCTCTTAGTCTTTTCCCAGTGATTCATATCCATGGACTCGTACATGATTTCCCATAGCTCTCATTTTCAAGGACAGCTGACCTTGCATGGACATTGGCATGTAGAAAAGTGCCTTATTCAAAAAGCACTGTAACTTTTTCAGCATCTTAATATCTGTAGAACAAGCTTAACCTAAATCACTATTCCCTGGGTAATGGAAAACAGCATCTTGGCTTTAGGCATTTGTAAAAATATTGAAAAGAGAAGAGACATTGTTTTTACTGGCTTTGAGTCTTCTTACCCTACTTTATGTAGGTGGTTCCTGATCAGTGCAATAGGGGCTGGCAGTGTGTCCTTGCTGCCAGGAGGGCCAAAGGGACCCTGGGGTGCATCAGGAAAAGTGTGGCCAGCAGGTCAGGGAGGTGATCCTGCCCCTCCACTCGGCCCTGGTGAGGCCACATCTTCAATACTGTGCCCAGCTCTGGTCTCCTCAGTTCCAGAAAGACAAGAGGTGACTGGAGAGGGTCCAGCCAAGGCCGCAAAGATGATGAGGGGTCTGGAGCATCTTTCTTAGAGAAACTGCAGGAGCTGGGCCTGCTTGGTGTGGAGAACACTGAGGCTCAATGCAAACAAATATTTCCAGTATCTCCAAATATCTCAAATATCTTGACTGGGTGCCAAGAGGATGGTGCCAGACTCTTTTCTGTGGTGCCCAGCCACAGGATGAGTAAAGGCCATAAACTAAAACACAGCAAGTTCCACCTCAGCATGGTGGAACTTTACATCCAGGGTGGCAGAGCCCTGGAACATTCTGCCCAGAGAGGTCGTGGAATCTCTCTAGAGACATTTAAAACCCACCTGGATGAGTTCCTGGCAACCTGCCTTGGCAGGGGAGTGGACTAGATAATCTCCTGAGGTTCCTTCCAACCCTAACAATTCTCTGATCCTGGGATCCTGTGACTGGAATCTCCAGTATTTCTTTCAGACTTTCCTAATTAAATTCTCTTAATTTAAGTGTAACAGCAGAAATTATGTTTTTTTTCAAAGTTATGTTATTTGAATATATTCTTGTCATACTGTCATTCTTTGGGAAAGAGATTAAAAGTTAGGAAGGGAGCTAGCTGTGAGTAGCTGCAACATGGTCTCTCCTGTTGTCTTCTGTGAACTTTGTACGAAGTTACAATTCCTCCAGGAAAGGGACTCCAATTCAAATCTTGCAATTCATGTCCTAAATATTGTCAGCTTAAACTTGTGTTTACATACTTCACTTGAAGTCATTACTTTCAAAATTATTGGGAATGTTGATGGATAAATTTAGACAAAGTCTGATTGTCACTAGGCAAAAACATCTAAGGAAATATTGGCACAATTTATCCCATGTGGGAGGGGACTCGCATCCCAGGTTCAGCAGTATTTTCAGCCATAGAAAGGCAGATACAGCAGCTGAAAGCAGTGTGGTAAATATTGAAGAAACATTCAAATGCAAACTGGATAAAAGAGAGACAAAGCAAAGGAGAAGTCAATAGGTGGGAAACTGAGGCACAGAGTTGCCTCATGATTTGTCTCTTGTCTCTCAAGAAGACACTACAGGGATCCAGATCTCTCTGGAGATCCGAGTGCTTTGAGATCCCTTCCAACCCAACCCATTCCATGAGCTCCTTCCCAGGTTAGTGGTTGATTTTCAGGATATTGTCTTGAGCAGCTGACCATAACTTTGTGCAAGATTACACTCTATAGTGGCTGTAAGGCCTTTTTTGTTACCTTTTTTTTCACTTGGTGAGGTAAAAGTATTTAAATTTTGAGTACAGGGGAGTTTATATGAGATTTTTTGGATCAAGAGGATTTGCCTGATTTCAATTTCAGAGCCTTGGATGGGTTTTGTTGTGGAAGGCAGGTGGGGTTAGATTCAAGAGACTTTATCTCATGGTGATTACTCCATTTAAGAGCTCACTGCAGAACTACGATGGGTATGCAAAGTTTATGCCAAATAAAACCCAGACTGCTCAGAAAGAAATAGCAGATCCTTTACTTGAGTAACCTGTAACTCAGACTGAAGGCAATGAAAACAAGAAAACAATCCAAAGAAAGAGAGCAGCTATGATACTTCTTGCACATCATAGGAAGGGAGAAAAGTAATGCAGTTTAGTGAAACCCCAGACAGAAACCCAAATGGCTCCTGCCTGACATTCCTTGACAAAGAAGGATCAGTCTCTTGCTGATTTATATCTGTGTGATACACATGAAACCTGAGAATTTCAATTGAGATGATATACATAACAAAAAAGTAAAAAAAAAAAAAATTACCAATACAGTGGCTGAGCTTGATAGAATCTAATTGGAGAAGCAATGGAGAAGTAAATAATTAATACAAAAATCTATTTTATTTTTGTGCTGAGCTGTATAGACAGCAATTAAATCACTAAACAGGCAAGAGCTGGCTGACCTAGGGAAGGAGCAACCTCATGTCTCAGCTGGATGGGAAGTTTAAAAATATCTGCTAAAGGAGTATTTAAAGAATACAAACCAATCATAAGAACATTTTGGGTTTCAGTTAAGTTTATGGTTTATGGAAACAGTTCCTGTGGCAGATTAGCAATATGGTTTACTTACTTGGAAGCTATTTCATAATGATATTGGTTTTATTTTTAACAGAAACTGTTTCCCATCAAACGGAAATGAAATTTATTTTTATGTGCATATGAGTTAGTATTTATGAGATTTTTTTTATTCCTTTAGCCTCTTTAGAAAGCAGATAAAATTGTCTTTGTGTAGTTTTGCTTGACTATCTAAATGACACCTGTCTGCTTCAAGGGTTGTGATGACACTTGTGTTGAAAACATGAGGCCTTGACTCAACTCACCTGTGGTCTGACTCTGCCACTCTCCATCATGTTCACTTCCTTTCTGGAGGCTCTTTTGTAATTTCTTTGCCTTGAGAATCCACCACTGTACATGTGGAATGTCTCCAGTGCAAGGATTGTATCGTAATTTATGGAAAGAACTTGGGTCAGGAGAGGAACATCTAATTTAGAGCACATTATCTTGATCTGGGGACTTAGATCTTCCACCTTTTTATGGGCCAGTAAGGACTGGATGTGTTTCTACTTTTTCTCCCATTATATATAAACACCAAATCTAGTGATCAGAATCAGAGACCACCTGGGCAGTAGGATCAGGTCTCTCCTGAATGAACAAGGAATCTGTAAAGGTCCAGTGGAAAGTGGAGGAAAAACTCAGTGTATAGGGATTCCTTTAGAGATGGGTGTGCCAAACCCACCTTGAACATCACACTGTACATGGAACTTGCAGCTTGTAAAATGAAACACCCTCAGCTGCAGCATCAGCAGCTACAGCTGAGATATCAGGTTTCTTTTATCCAAATTAACTCTGCATATTAATCATAGAAATGATGTGTAATATCTCATTACTGGTATTGTGCACAGAGAGAAAAAATCTGTAGGACCTTGAAGCCTTTTTTGTTTATTTACTTTCATCATCCAGAGTTAGTGGTTTCTTCCAGGGGAAGTCTGAAGTCCTTCACTCTAAATCCTCAGGATTTTTGTTTTAGAGTGGAATATTAGGAACTACATCCTACCTCTGACAAATTATATTTCTTCTCACATTTTTTTTTATTAGACTTTTACAAAATGTTTTACATATTCAATTCAAAGTAATTTATCCTCTGGGTAAAGTACAGCTGGCCAAAGTACTCAAGATAAAAGTTTGGTGAATGTACAATTTCCATCCATCACCTTCTTGAACACAGGAGGCATTGAAATAGCACATTAGGAACCATTTAATTTGAATCTATACCATTGATAGAGGACTTCAAAGTGTTACAGATACATCAAGGAAATGTTTATTTTCCAGTTTGACTTAAGGGCTGGGATTTTAATTCAGGACCTTTCTTTTTGAATCTGTAGATGTGCTGATGAGGTGGTGCCAGGTGTCCTGTGAGACACTGAAGGAATAATCAGTGGATTAATGCAATATCTGTGCTAGTCTAGGTCACACTTTTATGTATGCATTTCAATTCTTTCATTTCTGGACCTCTGAACATTTGGGGTTTCCCAGCTACCAAAGCATTATGTGAACAGTGGTGAGAAAAGTGGAAGACAGTCTTCCCATTGGTAGCCAGAGGAAAAGACTAGTTGAAATGAAATTCTGGAAGTGTTTTCTTTCTTCTTTGTGCACCCCTCATTTAAACGAGGAGGTCTTGGTGATTATAATGGGAAATAATTCTCTACCTGGTGGGTGGAATGAATGAAAACCGTATTATTTTAATTTCTCTTTTATTTTATTTTCTTTTATTAGTCCTAATTTCTGCTGGAATAGTTCTAAACTTCTTGGAAGGTCAGTACAACAGTCTGAAATTGCCAGTCTTGTGATGCTGAAAGAGCTATTTAGTATTTGGGGTTTTCAAAAAGCACTTCAACTGTTAATTTGCCATATTTAGGACTGGGTTATTTTTTATCCTTCAGTCTTTTTTTGTCTTTTCACGTTACACAGGAAAGCGAAATAATGTTGACACTGGAGGCAGTTATAAAACATTTGCCTGAATGGTACAAATTGACATTTATACAAATGGACATTTATACAAATGCTCATTGGACATGAAAGTGAAGTCTCATTTTTTTTTTTGAGCTCATTAGGAGATGTATTGTTCTCTAAATAGGCTGGAATTTCTCTTCCAGAATTTAATTTTAGTACTTTGCTCCAGTTCTTCAGTGCTAAAAGGCAGCTGATTTTGTGACAGGGCTGTTTCTTTCCTCTCTTTCACTCACTGCAGCAGCACAGGGGCAGTGAAGGAAAACCCAAATCACCAAGAACACCAGAATGTGTCAGTGGGTATTTATTAGATACAGCCAGTTTCTGTCCCAAAGTCATCCCACCTAATGTGCTTGGTGGGAGCTGTACTTTAGCTCTTACTACTTCCACAGCTTTTTATGAATTTCTTCCATGTGTTAACACAGACATGAGTGTGACAGCTTTAACTGCTGTATACATAAGTCCAGAAAACCAGAGAAAGGCAACCCTCTCAGAACCTGGTTTGGGGGAATTTTTATCAAGGAGAAATGAAAATCCCAGTTGAAATTTGCAGCAGATACCACTATTTGATTAGTATTGGTGGAGACCTATAATTAGCTCTTATTTAAGAAGGCATGTGGCTCCAACAGATGGTAAAGGAAAAAAAGCAAGTTAGATAAACAGGGATATTTGCACAAGGTTTTCTGATCTCTTCTGCTCGTATTTTGCAGCACAGTGCTTGCTGAGGTTCTGGAAAGATGGCCTACTCTTCATATGAAAAATACTTACATGTCTTAATTTTCTTTAAATATACCAAAATAGTGTGGTCTGCAAGTATTTAAGAATTCTGACAGTAACAGAAGACTTGAGGTGATAAGGACACGTAGAAAATCCATATAATTTTGGTAGGGGTTCTGAGCAAGAACCAGCTCTGCTTGTGAGGTTAGTGGGAATTTCAGAGGTAAAGGCCAAGAACACGACAGAATGTGTATGGCTGGGTGAGAGAGATGGTCATAAATGGAAGAGCTTTGGGTCACGTTTGTGGCAGTACAAACTAGGATGCTGTGAGCTGTAGAGAGCACTCAGATTACACCAAATCCAGACTCAGATTTTCAATGCTTTGGAGAGACCTCATTGCAGCCTTCCGGTACTTGAGAGAGACTTTTTTACACAAAAAGGGATAGGACAGGGGGAACAGTTTTAATCTAAAAGATACTACATTAGATGTTAGGAAGAAATAGTTTCTTTACTGTGAGGGTGCTGAGGCCATGGCACAGGCTGAACAGAGAAGCTGTGGCTACCCCATCCCTGGACATGCTCAAGGCCAGGTTGGATGGGCTTGGAGCAACCTGGGATAGTGGAAGGTGTCCCTGCCCACAGCAGGGAGTTGGAAATAGAGAATCTTTAAGATCTTCCAACCCAAAGCATTGTGTGATTCTGTGATTATTTAATGATACTCTCTACCGGTTCATTGTCACCCTCCCTGTTCACCTCTGTTTAAATGACTATGCAACTGCTTCCAAGTGGCTCCAGGGCAAGGACAGGTAGCTGGAATCAAGCTGCCTTCTGCTGGGATTTACCAGCAGCGTTGCAGGGAGGCAGATTTGCAGAGATCAGATGAACCACTGACACCACATGTCTGTGTGGGCAGTAACATAAGGTTTGTGGGTAGGAAAGTTTCAAAACGTTCACAGCTCATTCTCAAGTGAGTGCCTTGCAGTGCCCTCCCTCTGTCTGTGCACGAGTGACCTGGGAGATTGAACCCATCTGCCTTTGAAAAGGGGAGGGGAGAGGAGGGGAAGGGAGGGGAGGGAAGGTTCAAATATTCTAATTTATGTAGTTTCCCCCAAGAGAACCCTCACAACACTCTCATTCATGTGAGAAGAGGGGAACATTTCTAGGGAAAAGTAATGGAAGCTGGTGGTAATATTCTGCAGGTCAGAGCTGTTCCCTCGAACTTTCTAAGATCCTAGTGCACACACCAGATAGATTAGCACTCCTTCTCCCAAACTCCAATTATCCCAATTGTTCACTCCAGGAAATCCAAATTATACATTTTTCAACTCTGAGCATTTATAGCATTCTCTCTCTGCTTTCATCATGACTAAATTATATAATTTTCCTTTAAAATTCTTATATTTGAACTCTCCTTTACTCTCTCTCTTTTTTTTAACTGCTGTAAGAATGGTTTGAGAGGTTTCATGATTGTTCTAGATCAATAACTCTCCCGTGGAGCAAACAATGACACATGCATGTCTCAACCTCTGATTTCTGCCAAGGAGAGACTCTGAAATGGCAAAATCTTGGTGTAGCTGAGACCTGATGATAAATTATTTCCCCAGAGCCACCAGTCAGATGAGCCCTTGCTGTTCGCAAAGCAATAGGGTTGGCTGGTCCTTACACCCTCTGCATTGTATCTGCCATCTCAGTGACTGGGGTGCTCCAAGCTCACCAGGTATAATCTTTCCATAATTACATTTTTGATTGAGCTTCCTCATGGTGTCTCTACCTGCCAAAGAAAACTGGAATCCATGTCAACTAACAACTTTTTCAAGGATGGCAAGCATCCTGGTGTGCAAACCCAGGTTTGCCCAGCAGAATTAATCTTCGAGAAGTGATGGATGTCTGTTCATATTTATTTTTTCAAGGCTTTAAAATATATAAATTCCTTGTGGCACAGCCCTTAATGAAGAACTAGTGCATGAGGGAATGCTCCTCTGATAGGAGGATGCCTTGAAAGCCATGAGTGAGTTTGTTTAGGAGAGGTTAGAAAAGGAGAGTTAAAAATCCTTCATTACCTCGCTTCACATTACTTTCTAGCTCAGCTTCCAACAGGCACTAGAAGCATGAAAAAAATTCCCTTGGAGTTAGTTCTTTGGTTTATTTTAAAGTTACTATCACACTAAGAATAACTTTTAATAATGTAAGATTTCTCCACACAACAAGGAGTGTGAGACCTAAATGAAATGTGAAAAAATCCCTTCTCCAAAGGAAACACATTAAAACCTCCTGCACAGCAAATTATATCCTACACAACTTTTCTTTTAAACCTGTAGGTCTTGGCTACAGAATGCTGAGAATTTCAGGGGAAAACAACACACTTATACCCCTCAGTACATTTTTCGTTCAGCGTAGTTTAACTTCTGGGTTTAACAAAGGAAGAGCAGAGACAGGATTTACCTGAACTCCATCCTCTATTCTGCAGCCCGTAAAAGTATTATTAATTAATACTTTTTCAAAGTAAGGAAGGAGGAATCGTGACCATTCAGTCCTTACACGCTGCTGCTGAAAACATGACATTGCTTCCTATCCCCAATGCAAGGCAGAGAACAAAGAAATTTTTTTTTAATTATTCTAAATATAATTTTATATTGTTCTATTTTTTATTATTCTAAGTATAGAATTACAACTCCAGGCCTTCTAGAAAGACAACTTCAGGTTTACAACCAGCTTTCTTTAGAATTAGCTTTCTGCAGTTTCATGAGCTTTGTGTCAGAGGTCTAAAATAAATAAGGAGTGCTTAAACAGTCAGGAAAAATCCATATGGAAAATAGATCTAACTTCAGATCTAACCTCTTTAATGTCTTTATGACTATAGTACTGGAAATTAGATAATTACTCAATGCTGGCAACTTCTTGAATCTCTCTTGCTGTCTGGGAAAAGCAGTATTATTATGCTGCTATTCAGATAAATGGAAAAGCAGAATTTTGCTAAGTTTTGCTTTGATGAAAGAGGTGCTCTTCAATAATGAAAGGAAATCAAGATACTGCAGCTGTAAAAAGAGCTTTACAGTAAAT
>PYHW01009979.1:21448609-21465757 GCA_013186435.1 Turdus rufiventris | reverse complement strand
CCCTTCTCTCCCCTCCCCTTTTTCCTCAGATATCCACTACCCCAACCCACCTCAGTGCCTTTGTCCTGGCAGGGATCAGATTTATATTGTTTCTATGCTCACTAAATTAGGTTTGAAATATGTAACAATATAGTTTACAGGTCACCTATTCATCAATTCCTTTCTTGTAAGATTAGCTGGAGAGAATTTTTCAAGGCCCTCCAGGATCTAAATAACGTCTCTCTGAATCTTTAAAGAGATGAGTAATTTCTGTATGATGTGCTACAATAATATTTAGAAACCTCCATCTGTAGAAACACCCAGATGGGGAAGTTAGGCAGACTAGAGTTTATCTGGGGAATCTTGAAAGATTGTATATGGGGAGAGAGGGAAAGCAGGACACGATGGAGTGACTGGTCTGTGCAAGCACCCTGTGTATGAAAGCATCCATAAGTGCAAAGAGCCTTTTCCCTCTTCCTTTTTAAAAATTCTTTTGTTCAATAGCCTGTGAAGGAATTTCTAGGAATGGTGGTGGGATGGCATGGAAAGAATAGCAAGAGAGGGATGCATAAACAGGCTTTTCTCATTCTCTGAATGCCTGTGGAACACAGCTCTCCTCTTCATACTTGCAATTGTTCTCACAGCCCTGAGAGCTCTTTTGCTTTCCAGATAAACTGAAGAACTATTCAAGCCAAAGACAATAAGCAGTAAATGGAATAGACACTTAGGAAGAGGAGACAGGAAAACAGGATTCTTTCTAGCATAGGGAATACTGCACATGTCCCAAATAAATCTCCTGACAGGGAATTTACTGATGAAAAATTAATTTCCACACAATTAGACTTTTGTTTTTGAATTCACCAAAGCTCAAGTCTTTGAAACTATGGAATAAATGCAGGTCAGTAGAGTTTTAGCTCCAGTCTCACCTGTAAGTGGGAGCTCCCAGCAGTTTCCACACAGTGTGTCTGTCTCCTTTGGGCTGCCTGCAACTGCTGAGATTTTTGAACAGCTGAGGTTGTACTAGGAAGAGATGTGAGAAGACTCATAGTTCCAGTCTTCTCTCTCACACCCTGCTGTGCTTTGTGCCAAGGGACAGGGATACACCTGCTGTGTCTTCTGCCAGCAGCCCTCTCTGAACAATGGCAGCTGTGACAAACACCAACCTCAGTGCCACTGTCTGCCAGCAGACACTCCTGGGGTTTAGAGACACATAGGTTTCAGAAGGAATCCCAGGAACTAGGGGGAGTTTGAAAAAGGTACCAGGATTATGATGTTTTCATGGAGTAGACTGAGGAAGGATATGTTTGGAGCAGCAACTTTTTCTATTGAGTGCAAGAAGCTTAAGCAGAGTGATGTAGGCTGGTCCCTGTCTGTACCTGAAAGCACAGAACACACCAGGAAGTGCTGCAGCCTGAAGGAAAATATCTGGGGAGATGTTGGCATTCCCCTTTGGTTTGAGAGGCAGGATCCCTGCACTGCTGTTAGCTTTGCCAAGCCTGCCAGGCTGTCCTCAAGAAATTCCTGCTGCAGCCTTAGGTCATACTCTAAAAGGGGAAGAAGCCACCTGTGGCCACTTAAGGCAGGAATGGAGGTGTTTAGGGGAGGATCAGTCACTCATCTGCTGTAGTTCTCTGCCAGATGTCTGCAAAGGAGGTCTCCCTGCTTAAAATGGAGTGATTTATGGCCTCTGATTTGAGGCAGCCCCAAACACTAGCATGACATTGACTTTGACCTTTCCAACAAGAGAAATGACTCCTTATGCCACCTTGCAAATCCAGCTCCTAAAGCAATTACACACAAGGAGTGGTCTGCTCAGGAGTGTGTTTGAAAAGAAAATGAGATTAAACTTTCCATCCGAGAAGAGTGCCAGTATATCAATATCCAAATCAAATAACATAAAGTTTCCTTTGTCTGCCAACTAGGAGTAAGAATGCATTATACCTCTAATATGATTTTTGCAGTGGCTGTAATATCATGAGGTTTAAATTAAAATAAATATGACTGCATGCTTTTGAAGAGCTAATCAGGCTGAAACATTCTAGCCTTACTGGTGTAGTACATGAAAATAAATATGTATTTATCTAGGCTGCCTGGATTTATGCATAACTAGTGTGCAGATTGGGTGGTGGGAAGAGAATAGCAGGATGAAATATTTTGGCTGCTCCTGGGATGCTTGATAAAAGTCAGTAATAGGAAAATTATTTGAATGTAGCCTGGATGACAGCACTATGGTTCTGCTAATTAATTAGTTCAAGTCTTATTGGTCTGTTATTTAGTCAATTCTGCCCCATATGATTTTTTATTTTTTGACATATTTCAGTGTCTATGCTATTCCAGTTCCAGTAGACTGGCACCACACAATTAATTATTATGACAAAACTCCATTCACTTCTCTATTTTTCTCTAGTACCTTTTTATTTGGGGTTTTTTGGTAGTTTTGAAGTCCTTTCTGTTCTTTTATTTTTATTCCATCTAACTAAACTTTACCTCATAAAATATTTAATCCTCTGTCAGTCTTGACTCACTGACCTATGATAGCAAATTATCTACAAATCTAGGCAGAATAGACCTGTTCTGATTTGAAACTCTTGACAAAACAGCAGTCCCTAGACTTTTATCTTACCACAACTTGTGGTCCCAAAATAATTCTGCAAAGGGATAAATTCCAAGAAGTACTTTCTGAAAAACTACACTTTCTAAAAAGCATTGCCTTCTGACTTTTTGATGATGGTCACACATCTTTTTCTCTCTGAAGGTCTAATCCTGGTACATCTTTTTTAAGCACCCCTTCTCAGGAGAGTTCCAAAATACCATTTGCTAAAGGACTTTATTTCAAAAGCTCTGATTCCTACAGGACTGAGTGCTGGAAAGGGACAAAGCCCTGAGTAAATTTTGTGACTTGTTGCTACTCTGAGGCTACAAAAGTAGAATTAGCAGGAGATTCTGAATACCAGCCAAGACAAACCTTGAAAGTCCCTAACTTTGTTGCCCAGTTGTCCATTTAAAAGTCACACAGTCATTGCAGGCTGCTCTGGAAGGCATTCACTGTAGTACAGGTTGTTACCTCCAATGTGGGTGTGTATAGCTCAGCAAGCCTGGCTTTTTCCCCTCTTACTGAAAGGGGAATTGATCAAAAAACTGTAGACTTGAAGCAAAAAATTTCCTTGGTATAAAGCATGATTTTTTTTTTTCATTTTATGTTGTCCTAAATTCCGTAGGCTCCACTGTAACCAAAACAAAATACATACACTGGAGGCACCTAAAGATGAGAAAGGATAAATCCCACCTGAATTTATGTGATGTTTATTTGTGATGATTTGATACATCCGCACACAGATGGCTGAATTTGATGTGCAGAAGCTTAGAGTTTTGCTTCTTGAGTTCCTTTGATTAATCCAGTTTTTTGGACCAAGTTGGCATCTCTCACACGTGCCAAGGACCTGAAGGCATCTTGAAAACAAAGACTGTATTTTTATATTTCTGTATTTTAAGATGCCTCTGCATTTCCAGTTTCTACATTCAAGATCTGCTATTGACTATTGTCCCCCCTCCCAAGTAGCAACTTCTGTGAGTACCAGAGATGACAGAAAGCTCCCTCTTCTGAAAAATGCCCATTGCAGATAAAAGATGAAGTTTCAGAGGTGTACTCCCACAGTCCTCATGGTGCTGGGTAAACTGATTTAAGCATTTGATGCTTTAGCTTTTATTAGAAATAAACCTAATAGGATAAGTGCTGTCACAGGATCAAGTGTTCTCACTTTGAAATACAGCCTGCCCACAGTTTAACATTTGTTTTCTTTAAATATCATGTCTGTGAACCTGCAACCCACAATAACAACCTGCTCTACTACCATTAATTATTGAGAATGCAAGTGTTTAATTATAAGTATTACCTAGGTAACCCTGGAGTGAAATCATAGGATAAAAAATAATCTCCCTGCTGAAATCACACCAGGAGTCTGTCTGTGTTTTGTGCAGGTGATTCCAGCCTTTGCTCGGCCTGCATTCATGAAAACAACGTTTACAGCAGAATATTTCAGATTTTGTACAGAAATGAAGAGATCGTTCTTAATGAGTCAATGAACTTCAGAGTGCACCTGCTTCTGGATGGTGAAAGGGTGAGTTGTTTTGGGACACACATAAAAAGCAGCAGGGTTGGGATTCTCTTACTTAACTTTATGTGTGCATTGCAAGGTACCTCCATTTCGGAAGTTGTGAAGAATTCCCTGTGCTGCCAGAGGTCTCGTGAATGCAGCTGGTGGAGGGAAAGGCACAGTTTATCTGACCAGCACACCAGCAGCTGCATCAGAAGGAGGTTCACTCCTGTACCCATCAATACCTGTGATTTATTTGTTTGTACATGCTGACACTGTAAAAGTCTGCCTGAGGTCAGATAGAGCATCTGCATTGTGCCTGGTTATGAGAAGCAGGCTACACCTTGGCTTTCCAGTGGAATAAGATGTTGACATACACTGGTAAATCAAAATAGCAGCAACTCAGGTGTCTCAACCATAATTTGTCATTTGTGCACTGGATCATTCACTTTACACCACTGTGCTGATCAGCCCCACCTGAGAAAACTGGGGGTCTGCTGCATCTTTCTAGGACCAGCTATTGCTGCCATCCATCATTATTACTCTCTCCTCCTCTCTCTTGGGACTGAAATTTTCCAGCTACCCAGCCCCTTTCCATCCTTCAGAGGCCTTTGTCCTTGGTAGTCCTGACTGCAGGAGCCCATGGGAGAGCTGCTGGAGCTTTCCCTTCCTTATAATCCATGTGCAACCCTTTCACTTTCTGTGGTACCTCAGCAACAACATGTCCATCCCCAGACCCTTCTCCCCTTTTTCCATCCACTCCTTCAGCCAACAGGAGCACTCACACAGGTAAGAACACGATCTGAGACACCCAGCTTGTGGAGCCCCTTTGGTTTAATCTTACTGATATGAAACCAAAGTCTTCCAGCAGCAATTCCTGTTCTCAGGAGCTACAGGGGTGAAGCAATCTTCTTCACTGAGAGCATTGTTTTACTGAAATCTTAAATAGGGAGAGAGTGTCACAGTAGAATGGCATTCAGGCATACCCAGTGTGCCACCACTGTGTTTTTCCAGCCCAAGGACTCGGACAAAGTGTGTGGCATTGGTCTCAGTGGTGACAACAGACATGACAACAGCATCTTTGCCAAGTCAGCTTGTCATCAAAAAGAGGCACTGTGGTTACACAGCCAGTGTGAATCACGTGCTGTGTGTTGAACTTGGGGCCAGAGACACCCACCAGTCCTTTGTATAGCTTTCTATTTGATCATGATGAGATTTAAATTTTCTTTTTTTGTCCTATTTCAAAGCGTATATATATGTGTGTTATATGGAGATCTAAATTAAAACATCTTGAGAATCCACTTTTAGCTTAGCATGCTTCCTTTTCTCTCCCACTTTCCTTTTGCTGTTTTGGTTTGATTTATTTTTTTATGATGGTGTTGTCAATTTATTCCTCCCTAGAACTGTTGGGTTTTGCTTATGTGAAAAATTACTAAATGCAAGTCTATCAATATTTGTTAGGAAAATGTCCCAGCATGCTTTATCCAATATTAATTTTATCCTTCCTCTGTGGAGTACCTCTGACTAAATATCCCTCCCCTCTAATTACAGCAGTTTCCACAGTGTTGAGCAGGGATGATTTCTGATGATTTTTGCATTATTATTCAGGAAAGTTGTGCACCTCAGGAAACAGAAAATCAAAACCAGCCCACAAGATGTCTCACAGCTAAAACTCATTGAGACTCTTGATGTGCTGTGTACAGCATCACTTGGCTTTCCATAGGAGATTCCTTGGGAAGAGGACAGCTGCCCAATTCGGTCATTACAGAGTGGACTTGCACAGAGAAACTCAATTTTTCTGGGTGGTGTAGTAACTTTTGGTTTTCATGGATGTAGAATAAGAGGATAAACAGGTTTGTTGTTCCAGATAAGTCGCTCAAGGCACTCTAAAAAAACAAATACAAAAAATAAAGATCTGTAAAAATTTTTGTGTATTGAGCAGATTAGCACAATTCACTTTTGTTTAATGCTCCTAGGCTTCTTTTTTCTGCTTTGATGTCTTGTCCTCCACAGCTTTGCAAATTTGATATAAATGTGGGAGAGACTGAAGTGTGCCACTACTACATCCACAACTATTCAGAGACAATTTTGTGTCTTTGTCACATAATCTCCTGTGTTGGATAAAATCCTTGCAATGTGGTGTTGGCATGTCAGCTAGAGATTTTTACAGTGTTTTAAATATCATCTGTGTTCATAACTCTTCATTTATTTAGCACACAACAGATGTGAATCCTTTTTTGTGCCTCTTGTGTGCTATGGTGATTTTTCTTGGTTGAGGGTGAAGGTTCTGTTCACTGGTTTTTTTCTGTGGATGGAAGTTATGATAAATAGACAAAGAAGTTAGTCTGGGTAATGGAAGTATTGAGTTAAATATACTCCATGCAGTTTCTGCTGTCAGACCTGGAATTATCCAACATTACATTAAGGGAGCATTGTTCCTCCTGGTGTTGAGATAGTTTTGATGATGAGATGTTTTGCTGAGATAGAAAAAAAAAAAAAAAAAAAAACCCAACAAACAAACAAACAAATGAAACAAACAAACAAACAAACAAAACCCCAATGTGAATGTCCAAATTAGATTATTTGCTATTTTTATATATATATATATTTTTTTTTTTAATTCTCCCTCTCCTCCTCTACCATAATCCTAGACACACTTAAATATATAAATAAATTTTTTTTTGGCCTGGTATTAAATGGAAGGAAGAATTATTATTTGCCGAGAAGTGGCACCAAACATGCCTTTCACCATATAATGGTGCTTGAAAACTCTTTGGTTTATTTGATGTCTTTTTCTATATTCTCCCTGCATACAGCATTTGTTGAATTCAAAGGAAACAATATTGCAGGGCTGAGTCAGAATTTATTGCTACAAAGAACTCTAATTAATTTTCATAAGCTTTTGCTTTCTTTTTATTAGAAAAGAAGCTTTGCCTCTTTCATCGTGCAGTAGGACAGAAAACTTGTCTGTTCCTTCCTAGCAGGCCCTGTTCAGGGAAAATTTAGTAGCAGGGAGAGAATAGAGTGAGGCGAGCTGGAATATGACAGTATATTAGCTTTTGTATTTTACAGAGAAATTTAAGTGATTTGGGACATCCAGATCATTCAGTTTGACACTCTGGCTAAGTGGTTAAATATTAGGGAAGGAAAAAGGAAAATGTTGCCTCTGCAGTGAGAACTGTGGTCGATTTTATGTGGGGTTTTGCATTATTCTGATCAGTCTGATTTCAATACGGTTTTTGGATTAAAAATATCTAATTTATGCAGTTTACTGCATTGCCCCATGCAGTGAGGAGCATCTCTTGGTCTCTCAGGCATCTGCTCACTGCCTCAAGGAGTTTGGGTTGAGTGTCACCAGGGACTGAACTTGTTTTGAGCACAGACTCAGATCTCAGTGGCTGCTGCAGGTGCTCAGCAGTGTTGGCCACAGACCCAGAATTTCATCCCCTTTCTTTGGAGGAGGAGGAGATTTGCTTATTTGCTTTGTCTGAATCACTATACTGAATTCCTATTTTAAATTCAGAATGTAGCTTCAGTACTGATTACTTTATTTTTTTTTTTTTTTTTTTTTTTTTTTTTTTTTGCCAGCAACTGTGGTTTTTAATGTCAGCAACTCATTAGAAAGGAAAAAGTATTTATTTATTTGTTTGTTTGTTTATTTATTTTAATAAAAGGTATGCTTCCAGGTGTTTTGAGACTATCACAAAAGAGAATGCACATTTTCAGTACATAGAAGTGGGAATTTTCCCTTCACATCTCTATACCTGTGGCCATGCTAGAAGAAATACCATATAATTACAGAAGGGATTAAATTTTACATCTTTCAGAATTTTTCCAAAGCGCAATCAATCCTTGGCTCTCAATTTTCTTACTTCAACAGGAAAAGATTGTACATTGTCATTACAGTTTCACCTCTGGAAAACCTGGCTAAACATGGTTTATGTCATTTATTTATGAATCCTACCTGTCAGAGCAGGGTAGATGCCTCTGATGTTGCCTGCAGAACATTTTTAGTAGAGTCTGTGCTCTGTTGTTAAGAAGATGATAATCAGCTTTGGAAAGCAGAGTTCATCTTGCCTGTTTGAAACCATCTAAAATGCAAATGTACCTAGACCAAGATATTTCTCTAACCTCTATCTATTGTCAGTGGAGACAGGAACAAAGAGAAATTAATTGTCCTTCTCCAGTGGGTACCTCAGAACAGAACAGGTCACTCTCTGCCTTTGCTTATTGCTTGCCACTGACAGAAGACAGAACTCATACATCTCACCTCACCTTTTTGTGGCAAAAACTGGGTAAAAATAAGTTGCATTTATAATACCACATCCCCAGTACATAACTTCAGTTTTTCCCATTTATTTCTGGGGCCCTCCTCCTGTATTCTGTCATACTGTTAAGGATGCTTACTTACATACACACAAAAAAAAAGGCTATTTAGTTATAAAATGTGTATTTTTTTTCTCATATTTCCATTTAGGTTGTTAGAAATTTTTTTTATTATTATTTTAAAACTATTTTTCTTGGGGAAGAACTGACATCTCAGAGGAGTGAATAAGAAAGTGCTGGGCAGCTTAATCCTCTTCTAATTTATTTATTTCCACTGATTACAGTTATTTTAACTGTGCCAAGCTGGGATGTGTTATCCAATTTAGTTCTTTCCCAGTGAAAGTAATCAACTAGCTCTAGCACTGTCTCCAAAAATCCAATCAAACTATTTTATTGACAGCAAAAGAAGGGTAATTTTACTGGTGGGATGTTTGAGATGAGTTAGAATGGAGGTACCAGTGAGTCACACAGGATTTCTTCAGTGGCTTTGATGAGCAGAATCCTGCCACATGTAGACAGGCTCAGCCATGCAGCAAGTTAAACTTCTGTTTTAGTTTTAAAAACAACCAAGGCCTTTGAGCCTTTGAAAGAAATTGTTCTGCATGAGAATCAATGACAAACTACCTCCATGAATCTCCTTAGGGCATAAAATAGAGACCATGGGGCAGGAAAGCCTAGGTTTGCTGAGATATAAACTCAAAGATCAATGATGTGTGATCAGAAATTTCCAGAATTTTTTGAGCCATTTCTGAACGTTTTAAGCTGTAAACTTTGAAATTTCTGTTAGTTACAGGTGAGTAACCACGCGGATTTGTGGCTGTTTCTCATCCAGGAAAACTTGGTCCTTGCTTTCTTTCAGCTGCTCAGATAACCCAAACAAAGGCTCACTCAGTGAGGGGCAGCAGCCTCAGAAATGCTCCCCTGGCTCTCAGTGTGCAAGAGCAAGGATCCAACAAATGCAGAGCTTGATGCTTTCTGGTTCCTCTTGTCTGCAGTGATTTTTTTGACAAATCATGGCACCCAGGGACAGATAACACCTCTGACTGCTCCAGTTCCCTCTGACTCCTTCAGCAATTATCTCAATTCAATGTCACATTTGCCTCTTTCTGCCTCTGTGCTGTCATGCTGCTGTTGCTGTGTGGTTTTGCCTTTGCTCTTATCAGAAAAACCCACCCACCTTTGCCTTCTGTGTTGTAGGTGCCTACTTACACAGGCAAGCTTGTGTCTCTCTTTTTGCAGGTGGAAGATGCATTGAATGAGGCAGATTTTCAGCTCAAGCTGGACCTGCACTTTACTGATAGTGAACAACAGTAAGTGCTGGTTTAAAGCTCAATTGGTAATGTGGGGGTCTGTTCAACTGGAAAATTACTTTGATGAAATTAGTCCTTTTTAGAAAAGGAGAGCTTTGTTAAGGCTTCCATTTGCCTTAGTGCTGAAGTTTTCCTGTTCTTCTCTCTGTATTTGAAGTGTGTATCTCATATCCCTGCTTAAAGGAAGAACATTTTTTTTTTCCTAGAAGTGTAAGCTCCTCAAAGGTTTTAAGTGTTGCTCCTCTATTTGCTGCTGTTAGAGGGAATATCATCATTGACCTCCATGTGGTCAGGGTCTGTGACTCAGGAGTGCATTTGTCTCAGGAGGCAATGAAGTATTTTCTCACTGAAGACAGGAGTTATGAATATGCTAAGCACTTTTCTTCTATTAAGAAAATAGCCTCTACATTTTAGGAGGAAGTAGTTTTCCTATTGAATTTGATTTCCTCTAACTGAATTTGATTCTGTAATCTTAGGTGAAGTGGGAGCAACATCCCTTCCTGAGACATAGCGGGAAGTGTGATCCCAGATGTTCCTGAGCCTCACTGAATCAGGGAAAAGGGTTCCAGTGACTTGAGTTGCATTTCTGGGGAGTGGGAGGGGATGCAGAGAAATCATCTGAGCTGTGTTTCATGCTGAGACTGTCCCTGTGGGATTTTGTTCATACCCACAGAGCACACAAACTGATTTTGAGAACATGTTTCTGTTATCTGCAAGAAACAAAAAAAAAAAGCTTGTTCTCTCAGGCAGGGGGGACTTGACTATCAGTGCTTACAGGTCTTGAAGAGAGAAAAACAAACATTAAATTACACCCAAAAATAAAAAGAACTGAAGCATTTAAGTTGTGGAATTGTGCTCTCACCTGTACACCTAATTTCTGTTATCACCTGAAAGATTACTGTGATTTACCATAACCAATAGGAGTGATTTTTAGAAAATGACATTCTGCAAATATCACTGAAACGTTCCTTGGAACTAACCATGCACCACCCAAGCATCTATTCCTAGGTTTTCATAGCTCTGAGAAATAATTGGCTTCAGAAGTGTCTTTAATGCTTTCAAATAATTCCTCTTTAGAAGTTTTGCTTCCATTGGAGGATCTGTTTAGGCACGCTCTAGGTTTGCAGCTCAGTCCTGTAGATGACTCAGATGCCATGTGGTTGACTGCACACTAGAATGGTTATTCTGGAATAGTTATAAACAAACTTTAAATTAAAGTCTTGACTTTTATTTAGTGAAAAAAACCCAAAACCAACCAACCAAAGAAAAACAAGCCAGAAAACAAACAAACAAACAAACAAACAAACCAGCAACAACAAAAAACCCCAATCCCCCCCTCCCCCCCAAAAAAAAACCAACCCAAAACTCGGAGAAGCTAATCCAACTTGTACTGTTTCTCTGCAGTTACTTCAATTTCTCTTTTGAATTTTAGCCTCTTCCAAAAAAGTTTTTTTCAGATTGACAAACTGGAAAGGTACTCTGAATATTTTCAGCTGTGTCTGACACAGGACTGCTTCTAACTCTCACAGATTTCCTGAGCTGATTGTTCTTACACAGAAGAACAGGAGCAGTGTGGTGTCCCATCTATGAACACTCAAATAATTTGAACAGTTTTCTAAATGCATTTCCTTCTGTTATTTAGCTCTTGATGTGCCTACTAGTGCATAGCTGGACATCAAGGGCAATCACCAGGGAAAACCAGAATTGTGTCGCATCTGTTCTTCTTTTATACTGTATATTAATATATAACTCTGCATATGTTCTTTATTTTTAAATATTTCTATTTATATTAATTATATCTACATTAGTATTAATATTTCTGTTTGGCACGAGTACAGCACAAGATGCTCTTCAGTTATATTAACCCTTATGAAGCTGGGGAGGGATAAAATTTCACCTCAAGCCGTCTCTGCCTGCTGCCTGTGGCGCATCACAGGCTGTGCCAGCTCAGCCTTTCCCTGCCCTTTGCAAACCCCTTTCCCTTGCAGGCTGAGGGATGTCCCAGCCATCCCCATGATCAGCAGCCGCACGCTGTGTCTGCACTTCCACCCCCGCCGAGGGCTGCACCACCACGTTCCCGTCATGTTCGACTATTTCCACCTGTCCGTGGTGTCCGTCACGGTGCACGCCTCCCTGGTGGCTCTGCACCAGCCTCTGATCAGGTAAGGGCACAGGGCTGTCGCTGGGGAGGCAGAGGAGGCGCCTCTGATGAGTTCTCTCATACAACCTGCTCATTGGGTGGGAGAAGCAGAGAGGATAATTTAATTTAAAGGTTTTTGGTCCTGGGCTGAGAGTCTGGAGATTGGGGTTTAGAACCAAACTCTGACACAGGTCTCTTCCCTTGGTAAGACAGTGGGGGTCTGGTAAAAAAAATTAAAAATTTGGGAAAGAGGTTAAGAATTTGGATTAGTCTTCATCTCTATTCCCCATCTGTAATGAGGAAAGTGCAAATTGTGTTTTCCTTGGTTGTTTTTCCTCTATAGTCTAAAAGCAGCTAAAAGCATTTACATTGTTCCTCTCTGATAATTTGTAAAGCATTCAGGACAGCTGTACTCATCCATGGCCTCTGTGCATGAGCATAATTCATGAAGTGCTTAGGAGGAGGCACGCAGGAGTCAGTGCTGGCCAAGGCTCCACTGGATTTTTCCTTTGCACATCATCTGGTTTGACTGTGCACTGCTATAATACCAGTCCCATGGGCTCTAAGTGTGACTTATCTTACCGGATTCATAATGACAAGAAAATAATTCAGAACTCCTTCAAATAAAACAGGGCTGGAGGTCAATATCCTCAAATGTTTAGAGCAGATGAAGGGAAGCAAAGGTCTTTACTTGGAGCCCTATCTTGTCAGTGAGATAGAGAGGGCTGGGAGGGAGGAAACTCCTTTGGTTTTGAAACAAAATGCAGAGTTCAGGTTTGTTCAGCTTCCCTTAACTACAGCAAGGTCTTTTTTCCCGAGTGGCCAAGAGATCTTAATTTTGTCCAATATTATGCAAAGAGCGTGGTGTCAGAGAGGAAAATGAATCTGTAAAATTTGTATTCCTTAGGTTTTGTGTATTGTCTTAATATTTCTTTGCTTCAGTTCTCCATTAGTGTAAAGGCATTTCTTGAACATGATGACACAGAATTAACTGGGTTTGTAAGAGGTTGAGCCTGAGGTTGTGAGAAGTTGTGGATGCCCCATCCTTGGATGGGGCTTTGAGCAACCTGGTCTACTGGAAGGTGTCCCTGCCCATGAGATAACCCTTAAGGTCCCTTCCAAAGCAAACCATTCTAAGGTTCTGTGATCCTGTGAGATGTGACAGGAACGTGTCTCATATCAGCAGATCAGACTGCCATATCTGTGTTCTGCTGATGTGATAGAGGTAACAGCTGTATCTCTTATTTTCTGTGTGTTGACTTTTTAAACAGTGTTGGTTGTAACAGACTCCTAACCACATAGTTTTGATCAGAAAATTTCCTCATTGTTCTACTATAGGAAAGGATGACAGAACAATTGCTTAAGAGGCTTAATGACTGTTTTCAGTTCTGTGCTATCCTCTAATGAATGGGGTTGCACAGCCTTGTTATTGTTATTAGGCATAAATCACATCATGAGCAACTGTTCCATGGTCAGATTATTATAGCTTTTAAAATACTGTTTTGTGGACATTTGTGAAGTATACAATGTACTTACTTAATGCAGTGGAATGAAGATTTTTGACAATATACAGTCTCATTTCTTTAAGGCCATAAAAACATTTAAAGTGTGCTAGTGAGGATTTATCTTCTTCTTGATAAACATTCCAAACCTAAATAGTTTTTATATCATGCATTCTCTAAGTATAAATCAGGATGAAGACAGTAATGTAAAATAAATGCACTTCCAAGCACTCTGAAACAAAACCAGCCAATTAAAACTTGTTTGGGTTTCCCCCAGCTCAGAACTTTCTTTTTATCCTTTATCATTGGAGTTTATGAGGAGCATAAAAAATTAAGTATACAATCAGATTTTATTTTCCATAAGACAATATAATCTGAATGACTAGAGAGTCTTTTTTTTTGTCACATTATAGAAAAATATAAACCCCAAATCATACAATCACAAAATTGATTGGGTTTGAAGGGACCTTAAAAATCATTTTGTTTGAGCCCTCCTGACATGGGCAGGGACATCTAGACCAGGCTGTTCAGAGCTCCATTCAGGCTGGCCTTGAACAAATCCAAGGAGATAGAAATAGTTACATTATGAAGGAAAAAAAAAAAAAATCTAAACAGTGTTTCACTGTGGTTTCATTTGCTACCTTGAACTGCCCCGTCATGGTACCTACTTTGTGTGTATATGCACATTATTCCTACACATATCCATAGATATGTATGTAAAATTGCAACATTTCTAGACCTACCATAAAAATAATTATGTAAAATTGAAATTCACTGCTATATTGAAGTTTTCCTGCAATATCACTTTGCTTGAAGCACATCTATCAGCTCACATATGCCCTGTGCACTGAGCTTTTCATATTTTTTCAGCTCTGTGGACAAATTAGATATTCTTGTTCAAGTTCTTTCATGTTGTTTATGTTTAAAGAGGAAAACCAGCAAGACCAATTCAGGCCTTTCCCTTCAGGGTAATGTATACTCACACACAGCTGCTGCTGGGGAAACCTTTCCAGGATGCCTCCATTACCTCCTGCTTCTTTGACAAGTGAACATTTTGATATTAATGTTTGTCCAGGTTAAAAATTCTGATATAATAAATATTACATCAGGTTTGAGACTTTGAAGCCCTCATCTTTTACCAACCTGAGGATGAGTGAAATTCACATGCCTGGGAGCCTTTGTTGGCTTCTGGATGGGAATGTTGTGATTCAGCTTTTCTAAAAAGTCTAACAAGCTTTTTGATAGGGTCCAAGCTCATGGCAACTGCTAATGGCTTTGTGGATTTACTGAGAAAGTGAGAGGCTGGGTAGGAAGGTGGTGAGGCAGACTTTGAGTGAACTCATCTCCAGCTTTGTTAGCACAGAATCATAGGATAGTTTGGTTAAGATAATTTAGTTCCAAGTCGCCTTCCATGGGCAGGGACACATCCCACTATCCCAGGTTGGTCCAAGCCCCAACCAACCTGGACTTGGACACTGTCAGGGATGGGGCAGCCACAGCTTCTCTGGGCAAAGGTGTCACCACCATCACAGGAAAAAAACAAAACCAAAAACCAAAAACAAAACCACCCAAAACAAAACAAGAAAACCCCTTAAACTGTGAAATAAAATCTGAAATAAATTGCTTTTTCAGTATAAAGCCATTTCCCCTTGTCCTGTCATTACATCCCCTTGTCAAACATCTCTCCCTCTTTTTTATAAGCTACCCTTAGGTAGTGAAATGTGCTGCAATATCACCCTGGAGCTTTTTCTTCTCAAGCTGGACAATCCCATCTCTCTCAGCCTGTCCTCAGAGGAGAGATGCTCCAGCCCTCTCATCACTTTTGTGGCCTCCTCTGAGAGCTCCACAATATCCCAGAGTTTCCTGTGCTGGGATGCCAGAGCTGGATGCAGCACTGCAGGTGGAGTCTGACAGGGGGAGGGCAGAGGGTCAGGATCCCCTCCCTTTACCTGCTGCTCATGGAGCTCTGGATGGATGCAGCCCAGCTTTCTGAGCTGCAACTGCACATTGTTGGCTCATCTCATTTTCCACCCACCAGAACCAGGGCTCTTCTCAATGAGTCTCGGTCTGAGCTCTTACCTGGGAATGTCCAAACTCAGGGGTGGCACTCGGATCTGTTGAACCTCATGAGGGTCTTGTGGGCCCCCTTTCCTGCAGAGCAATCGTATTTGCTGTACATGTGGGATGACCATAAGACAGTGTGATGCTCTGGTGCTTGGATTGCCTCCTCTTAGCTCCCTGGCAGCTGGGAAGGGACTGCTTGGCTTTTACTTGACCTTACAGAGCACTGAGCCAGGGCTTAGTTAAAAGCTGTTCCTCTGATCCTTGGAGATCTTTGACTTCTCTAAAAATCACCCCAGGAGTGGCTCAGGAAGCTGGACTGCCAGGGTTCAAGTTCAAGACTTTTCTTTCCAGGCAGGAGTGGGATGCTAGGGGAGAACTGTGATGTGGTTGTGGTAGCTGTTGTCTTGGCCCGAAACACTGCTCCCCTCACCTTGCCAAACCCAAACCCTTTGACAAGGCACATCAGGACTCTGTGAGCCCAGGGCTGGAGCTGGGCTGTGGCAGAGCAGTGACAGCTGCTGTGCTGGCTGTGCTGTCTGCACTGAGAGCACTTGGCACCTGCAGATCATGGAGTTTCAGACTTCTAAAATGTGGGAGAAACAGAGCAGAACCTACAGCCAGAGTTGGATGCCACATCCTAATGTGATACAGGTGACAGTGTTCTTTGGAAAGTTGAGACTTTTTGCCTCTGGCAACCTCATTTTACCCAGAGTGATGGGAGATGAGCAGAGTGAGCCTGTTAAAAAGCCAAAAAAAAGGGAACAAAGTTCAAGCTTGAGACTGCTCCCCTGCTGAGGCGCTGGCCTCCATAAACAGCCTAAATACCTTCCATCCTCTTACCAAAGATCCAGGGACTAAATGTGAGCAGACACTTGTAAGAGGAAGGTGAGGAGGAGGAGGAGTGGAGGCTTTGGACTCAAGTTTTTTCTCATTTGTATGGATGAGTTAGATTTCTGGCCCTGGGCACTGACTTCTCCCTTAGCTCCCTGTCCCTAGCCAGGACTGGAAGTGCAGCCAGTTCTCATTAGCCTAGCTGCAGCTGTTAGAAAAGACCCTTTACTCCAGCAGAACTCAGACTCCAAGAAATATTTCTGTTTTCCCAAAGGAGAGTGTGTGGGTCTGTGGTGTAGAGGTCTGCTTAGTCTCAGGCTTGCTGCAGGCACAGTGCCTTACTTACACTGGACTCACTTAGGAAGCAAACACAAAAAGCATGGTTCAGTAATTCTACAGAGCTCTTCACTGCTTCCCATAAAATAAAAACCCAAACCACCAAGGACATTTAAAAAAAAGCCAGTCTTGAAATCTCTGCAGATAAGCAGATCCTTTGCCATGGGCAGCTGGCAAACGTGTTTCCTCTTGCTTACTCAAGAAAGGGTTTATTTTTCCCAGCTTTCTGGATTCTCCTCAACTTTCTATTCCTTTCCCGACTTCTATACATAAGTTTATGTAAAAAACAAAGTAGGCTTTCAGGATTTTACTTGTCAACACTGAATTCTTAATTGCTCATCTCCAAATCACTGAGAAAAAAGAAATTTTGGTGGAATCTGAGATGGGAAATTAATATAATATACAGTAATTTCACGATTATAAGCCGCACCATTTTGACTAAAATTTGGGTCCAAACCCAGAGTGTGGCTTATAATCTGGTGCGGTTTATATATGGACAAAGAATGAAAAGTTGCTGTTTTAGTTTGGAGGACAGGTGTCTGCTGAGAAAGGCAGGAGCTTCTCTT
>PYHW01009979.1:21425384-21445633 GCA_013186435.1 Turdus rufiventris | reverse complement strand
CCCATAAAACATTTCACTGAAAATATTAATAGTTCTGCACATATTTTAATCCTCTTGGCCACACACATGTTACCTCTTTTGACCTTTTTTATCCTGACTCCAATTAAAAGCTGAGGTTATCATACTGGATAAGGATCTAAATGCTGATATTAAATGAGTGCTATTAAGTAGATAGTCCAAATGTACATGTAAGTAACCAAGGTTCATGATTCATACAAAGGAGCATGTGTGCAGAAATAATTAGAAGAAATAAATACAGCGAAAAAATAATTGATGTAGCAAATTAACCTGTTATTGCTAATAAAATTTTTATTCAAGCATAAGGTTCTTCAGAAAACATTAGAGGGAGTCAGCAGTTTGTAAGCCTTCCACTTAAACTTCCCCTCAACAGTCTGATGATGTTTTAGCATGCTTCCCAAAAAAATGAGGTTTTTGTTTTACAGTACTATGTGAAATCAATTTCTGTAAAACCAACAGATTAAAAATCCTTCTCTCCTGTAAAAGCAAAAGATAAATAACTAAATAAAGGCATTAAAAAGTGCTCTTCTTTCCCTTTAAACCTTTGAAAGCTTTGCTCATATCCAGATGTGGAGTTTTTCATGTGCACAGAACATTTATTTAAGCTTCTCTCTCTGATATCACAGCACTCCGTTTATTTTTTATTATTTTTTGGTTTCTTGAACCTTTCCAGCAGACCACAGCAGACAAGATTGTTCAATAACAGATGAAATTATTCAGAGTGGTTTTCTTGACTGTTGGAAATAGCTTTATTTAATTGTTTATTTATTTATTGCGTTTATCTTAAATGTGAGAAATACATGGAAAGGCTTCATGCTGCTTAGAAGCAACCAGCTGGGAATTGCTTTGATCACATAAATTAAAATATACATAAGCAAGAATAGATATTTGCTGATTTCTTCTATCCCATCCTCCCTCTTATGGAACAGCCTTTTTGCCATCATTTATCTGTAAGAAGCAGCAGTTTGTTCTACAGACAAGACAGGGATTTGTATTTAACTTTCTGAAACTGGTCCAAATTGTAATTTTGCTTGAGATTCTTTTTCTGGTGTTGCAAAACTGTTTCACACAAGAACCTCACCTGTTGTACGGCTACTAATGAATTTTTTATTTTGTTTGTATCTTTAATAGAAATCCTTCCAGAGTTCAAGAAGCATTTGGGCAATGCTCTTGGGCACATGGTGTGATTATTGGGGCTGTCCTGTGCAGGGTCTAGAGCTGGATTTTGGAGATCCTTGTGCATCCTTTCCATCTCAGGATGTTCTATGAATCAATGATTCTCTGTTTTCTGTGTTCTTCTGTACTGCACTCAGCACTGTAATCTGTCCTTAAAAACTGAATCAGGTGTAGATATCAATTCATTTATCTGAGCTGATGTGGCCACATGACACACATCTGCATAGAGGAATAACCTCAGATTGGCAAGGCATTGCAGCAGGAATGGCACTTCCCTGTGGCCTTTAGTTCTGGCACATTAAGGTTTTAAGATGTTTTTTATGCTCTCCTGGAAATTTTTATTCTTTCAAGACCAGGTCTCCTGGGTACATGGGATTTGGGATGCTTGGATGGGCACCAGATACCTGTGGATGGTGATCCCAGTCTGGAAGTTGCAGCACAAAGCCAGTGGCATTACCTCTGCACTTGGCACAAACATCAAATATGTTTTCCCATTTTCTCTACAGTTCATTATTTCAGGTCCACCTTTGCTTGCTTGTTTTTTTTGTTTTTTTTTTTTTTTTTAAGAACGCTTCTGGTTGCTTGCATTGCAATTTAGCAATCACAGTTTGTGATTTGACTCATTGCATTCCCCACAAGTAGACTGATTTCCCTCTTGAAATCTTGATGTAGTTTGTATGCAGCATGAATTATCTGAGGCATTAACAGAGGGGTTATCTCATCTCCACCTGTTGATGAGGCAGTCATCCAGCCTCTCCTAAAAGTCCACAATTAGCATGAAATACTTGGAGAGTAAAATTCCTCTGATCTGATTGATATCACTGCTTTAGCAAGAGATGACTCATGATGGAAATGCCAATTCCTCTCCAATGAATACAAAGACAGCCCACATCATTAACTAGGATATAAGTAGTGCTCAGATTAATCCAAAGTATGAACCCTGCTGTGCATCAGTACTGTGGTGGGCTTGATGCTGGGTAAACTCCAGACAGGTCATTCCACCCTTAATGGTCTTCAATAGGAAATGTACAAATATAGCCACAAGGGAGCACTGACCACAACATTCAGCACTGAAAATAAAACAACTTACATTCTGTCAGTTTTTTGAGGAAAAATTTGGCTAACAGAGAAATCACATTGCACCCAGAAAAAATAAATGTAGTTTTTTGGCTGAAGTCTTACCCTTTTGGTGCTGAAAGTTAATGCTGTGAGAGAGTGAGAAGTTGCAACCAAATTTCCAATCTGTAAGAATAAGTTTGGCATGAGCTAGAAAATATTGGTAGTTAGGAGAGATCATGCACAACTCAAAGAGAAATGGTGATGTGGGTAAAGCCAGAGAGAAGGATGTTGCATCCATCAAGGTGCAAGCTGATGAGAGTTGCATAAGAACGTGATCCATGTGGATAGATTGAAGGGTTGTGTTGGTGAGATGTTATGCTGGAAAACACATCAGAGAAAGGAGTGAGTTAAGGGTAACACTCAAACCACTTGACTTAATGCCTAGAAAAGAAATTTCATTCACCTTGCTTGAGGAGCTACTGTACTTTGGAGAACAATAATTTTCAAGGAAAACATGAATTTACAGTGCAACTTGAAATAAACAAAAGCAAAACTCATCAAGATTGTAAATCTTTTCAAAGCAAGGAAATAATACTGGGACAACAATAATTCTTCTCTAACAATGCGCCTCTGATTTCATTTTTCTTCTCAATCTTTCTCCTTCTAGTTTTGCTCGTCCAGGGAAAGGTTCCTGGCTTGGTAAAGGCAACCTGGAGGCAGGACCAGACCAGTCCAGTATGTCATTAGAAAATCTGGTGTTTGGAGCTGGCTACTGCAAACCCACTTCTTCAGAGGTAAGGAGGATGAGGAATGATGCCTTACTTTAATTCACACAGAGTCTCCACATTGTCTGTGGAGAACACTTCACGGTTTCATATTTCCTGTAGAAGGTTTTTTGGAAGAACAACCCTTCAAACATTTCTGCAGGTAACACCTGGCACTTGGTCAGACAATTCCTGGGTGTTCAGCCCCCACCTGCATGGACCATTTCACAGTTCATGACGTATGGATTACCCCCCACTGACAGTGACATTTTTAAGACGGGATTCATCTGACCAGGTGTTTGCTGTAAGGTGAAATGAATTATTCAGGAAAAGGTCCTGGCTTTCAGTCCTTGTGTATGACAGTCAGAAGGTATGAGTCATTATTAAGGATGTTGTGAAAGAAGGTTTTGTCTGCAGAGCATTGTGTGTGTTGGTGATGGGGCATTGCACACAATGACTTACTCATGGAAGGTCTCACAGTTAATGTGTGTCTTTGATCTTGCTACTTACCACAGCTAAAAAGGAGAGCTCTTTGTGCAATTTTTAAAAGAAAGTTGGTTGGTTTAAAATGATTAATTCTTTTTTGTTGATCCTTTTTACTGATTTATTTTTTATGGTTTTTAAGTGTTAGCTTTGGGGTTTTTTTTCCCTCTTTTGTAAAAAATGCTTCCTCAGCTCTAGAAACTCACCCCAGAATATTGCAACCATTAACCTGTTAAGAAACCTTGATTCAAGGCTTCTGATTAACATGCTGCCCTCAGCTTCCCTCAACCTTTCCTGTCAAAGCTTTTCTGTATAAATATTAAAAATAAGCAAGCCTGGAGCACCTGGTGCAGGGAATTAACGAGCGCTGAGAGAATGTTTGGCCTGAGGCTGCTGTCCCAAACATTGGGTCAGTGTATGCTTTTGGCAAACAAACTGACCTCAACCTCTGCCTCTCTGGTAGACAGTCACATCATATACATTTAAATAACTGTTTGTGTTTTAGGCCAATCTCTGTACATCTCTGTATATAGCATAAGAAAGAGGCTTCTTTGGAGTGTGGTGCCTATTTTCATTATCCTCTGGACAAGTCTCTGTTGAAAGAAGAGAAATGGAAAGATCTCCACTCCCATTTTTTCTTTTAGCCTCCATGGAAAAATTATGGTCTGTTGTAATTAGAAAGGAAACTTATTTCCTTCCCAATTTTCTTCCTTAGCTGGAAAAGCTCTATCTTCCACCTACTTCTGGAAGCTTTTTATTTTTTTTAATGGCAGGATAATTGTGGTGAGTTGACCTTCATGGAAAGCCAGGTGCTCACCAAGTCATATATCACTCCCCTCCTCAACAGGACAGAGTGCAATAGAGAAAAATTGTGGGTAAAGATAAAGTCAGTTTAATAATGCAAAATCAAGGCCATGTGCAGGAGCAAAGGAAAACAAAAAAATTCATTCTCTCCTTCCCATCAGCAGGTGATGTCCAGTCACTTCTTGTCAAGTGTGGCTTCAGGGTGTGAAGTGGCTCCTCTGGAAAACAAACATTGTAATAGTGAATGCTCCTCCTTCTCCTCCTTTTCCTCAGCTTTTACTGCTCAGCACACATCCTGTGGTATGGAATATCCCCTTGGTCAGTTTGGGTCAGCTGGCCAGGCTGTGTCCCCTCCCAGGATCCTCCCCACTCTGATGGGGGAATGCTGGAGACAGCTCTGGTGCTGCTCCAGCTCTGCTCAGCAGGAGCAAAACTCTGCAGTGCCACTAGCACTGGGAGGGCTGCCCTGGGGAAAGTGAACTCCATCCCAGTCAGAGCCAGTACAATTATTATTATCTGAGCGGATGAGCTATGAAATACCAAAAGAAATTGCTCTACCAAGAACTGGCTTTAGCACGCTGCTACCCTGCAGTCATCAGAATGCCACACCAAACCATCATAAATGTAATGCTGCCCAGTCCACATGGCCAGATGTGCAATTGCTGAGCTTCAGAAACCTCCGTAAGTCATGACATCTGTTCTTGAGCTGAATGTTTTAATTTAATAGACCATGATGGCCTTTTTGCCTATGCATGACCAATGATAATGAGCAAAGGCTATTTTCTCCTGGCTTAACATAAAAAAATTAAAATTCAGAGCTGGAAAAGAAACTGTTGTGGGGCTAGACCTAACTCCAAGCAAAGGCCATGTGACTGACTGCTGGTTTATATGGAAGTTTATACCAGGCTGTAAGGGATTAAAGGAAGAGGAGTAATATTAGTTCTTACAGTGCTGCAGTACTTGGTACCTGGTCAAGTTTTTTTTCCTTTAAAAACTTCTAGCTACTATTCCAGGTTTCATGAATGTGAAATCCCCAAAACCTGCAGACCTCTCTGATTACTGATATATATTTGTTTGGACCTTCCCTACTGCATGTCTGAATTAGTAACTAACTATTCAATATCAGAACTCAAAATAAACCACACATATTCCTGTTTGTAACTTATTCTGATTTGATGCAACTAGATAAATCTAGAGTGAAACATTAATAGATCTGGTCTTCCAAGACTGATAAAGCTTCACTGAGAGGCAGGACATGGGAAAATCAATCTTACAGGGATGTTGGTTAGTTTCTTTTTATATCATAAACTGCCATGGAACAGTTAGTGCTGGTCTCTCACAGTAGATATGTTCAAAACAGGATCCTGTCTACTGCAGTCTTGGGAGATGCCAGTGGGGTGAAACAGCTTTGTGAGCTATGCGTGACTGATTTCCCTTTGGGGAACCTGAATTCCCCTTTGTGTCTGCTAAATTGCTTTGGGTTGTGAGGAAGTTCAAGGGGTTGTTTTGGATGTTACAAGGTCTGTGTCTCAACTCCACACTGACTCATTCTTTCAGGTGATTTCACTGCCCTAAGAGCTGGAAACTGGAAAATTACATCAGCTTTATTTATCTAAAATAAAAGAAACTATTCCTTACATATCTGCAGATTTGAATGGTCACTTACACTTCAAGATTTCTGTGCCTTACCCAGTAGCATAAACCTCTTCTGTATTCAGTGTTGTCAGGCTGGTTTAATGTCTTTGTAATGTGCATCACATGCCTGCTGTGTTATAATCAAGTTGAATCAATGGCATACTGGGGATTATTAATAAACTGTACTCACAGTAATCTTATTTTCATTTGGATAGCAGTTGCACTGCAGATAAGTTGACTTCTAAGTAATCAGATTGATTAATCATATGATTTCTCATTAATAAGGCACTGGTGTTTGATGAGAAGTGTTCTTCTTTCATCTAGCATTGATGTAGCCATCCCAAAAGACGTGAGGTTTATGCCTGGCATAACACAAGAACCAGGAGTGTCATTCAAATAAAATTTGTTGATGATAAGTGTTCTTTTCCACAGACAGTTTGCTAATGTTTTCATCCTTTCAGCAGCATATGCAAAACCTGGGCTGTTCTAGCCTAGCATCAAAATATTATTCAAGCCCACATTTTTATGTCTCATAGAAGTCATCTGTCATTTAGTCTTCTTTTTTTTGTAGTTATGGCTTTCTGCACAAATAGTTAATTTTTTCATCTCTTCAATTAGGAAGACCCTGAGATTATCTCAGTTCATTAGAATTCATTAGAACACAAAGTTAATAACCCCAGGGTTGTGGGTTTGATCCCTGTCCAGACCATTTACTTAAAAGTTCAACTTGATGATCCTTGTAGGTCCAACTCAGAATATTCTTTGATTCTGTAGTGATTGTGCATCAGAGAGTAGCCCAAATAGGATCTATTGTGGGAATTATAATATGTTCTATGATTCTGTCGTTCTTAGACAACTGATACATCTATTGATTTTTAAAAATCAATTTTAAAAAATCCCAGTATTAAAAATAGTTTTTACTTATAATTGTTCAATGTAGTTTACATCAGAATTTCATCTAGAATTGTTAATTTGACATGGAAATGCCTTCAGTTTCCATCTCAGACTTCTCTGCTCCAGTGTGATTGTTTAATGGCAATCACATCTTTCATGTGTTGGAGTGCATCTGTAATGGGTGGTTTTAAAAGATTCCTTGGGTGTCTTGCTGGTGCAAATGGTGATTAGCTGTGACTGGGACTCCAGCTGATGTCCAACACATAATTATTCTGAAACACTAAGACAGCTGATATACTGCTCTTTAAAGGTAAAATGACAAGTATCTTTAATCAGTATGTTCAAGGCACCATTTGTGATAATTACTGAGGAAGTCTTTAATCCTTGGTTGCCTGAAGATAAATGGCTGATCTCTAAAAAGAACAAAATGATTTCCTAGCTGTAGCAGAAAACATGAAACTAATAATCTGACAATAACTAGTTTCTTTAATCACTGGCATATTTCTTTTCTGTGGTTCTTACTTTCTGACCTGACATATGTAGCATATAGAAAAGTATAGAGCTCAAAACTGAGATTATTTTGGGTTTAGGCCTGAAACATGGTATTAAAAAAGCCTTGCAATCTTTTTGCTATGGGTATTCAATGAAAATGTCATGAAATCAGCTGGGGAATCTTGTGAGATTCCAGATAGGAGGGTGATGGTGATTTGTTCTGGAGAAAATCCTTGGGAATTGCTCATATTGGACTGATAATTTATTCCTTTTGTTAAGCAATATAATTTGCATTGGAAGTTGCTCTTTTCATATGTATTTTTTGCTGTTTTTCTGCGCTGTTTATGTAATAGTTAATCAGATTGCTGCATTCTCTTTCCAAATCTCACCTACACTTATAAAACTGAAAGGATTTTTATTATGGCTAATTTAGAGAGTTGTGAGTAGTGTGGTAAAAGACAGACAAAGCATGGAGGATTTATTTCTCTTTCACAGCTACTATTACAGTTATATACTGAAGAATTTATTTGGCTTCCCTCACCATAATTTCTCACTTTTGTCTGAATCCTTTAATGTGGTTTGTACAGTCATTCACTTGGCTGACATCCTTTCAATTCAAGGTTTTCCTTTCTGGAGATTTCAGCATTGGTTTTTCAGGAATTGTATAGGAAGGGTCTTGTGCAATACTTTTTTTTTTTTTTTCCTTTCTTCCCCAGAGTGAAGTGCAGGAGCAGTGGGAACAGACTTTTTACTCCTCACTTCAAGACCTGGACTTGGCTGCTCTCCACTTTTTGAAAGAATGTTTTATTATTCACCTTTTCTTTCTTCTCAGTATTTTTCCCAGAGTTACCTTGCTTAAAAATCATGTTCATATGCCCTAAGGAACACTAATCCTTAGCTCCTAAGAGACAGTAATTCCCACTGACTGATGATGAAAGAGTTCCTGAAAGGGAGACCAAATCAACTCTCATAGCTTTTCCAGGGTGAGCAGAGATGCCAACAACAGCACAGTCAAGATCCATCATCTGAAAGCCAACCCTTTGCTGTTGGCAAGTGTCCCAGACAGCAGCTTGGGGACTGGGGAATGAGAAAAAAGAAGCCCTCTTTTTTTCCAAACCACTTTGGCTTGTTTCGTGGAAGCAAATCTTCCAGGGACAGCAAAATCCTACACCTCTGTTCACAGCTATCACATCAGCTGTAGTGACCCAGGAAACAGCTTCATAGCTGGTAAGAATTTTAAGTTTTGGTGCAGTGCTAGGCAGGACCAGCTAGAACTACAGTCCCTGCAACATCAGTTTGTGCAAAACCAACTGACCCCACTCAAATATTCTTATATTTTCTCCAAGGATCAGATAAGATTTGGCAGTGTGACAATCAGAAAATAATGGGCTGAGAGAAAGAGATGGGTCAGTGTATTACGATACTCAAAAGCACTGACAAACAGATGTGAAAAGCATTAGACAAAAGTTTAGCCAAAAAAGCATTTTTTTTGGTAGCTTTATGGTGAAATAAGAATAATTTTAGAATCTCTTCAGGACAAGAATAACTTTTTCTGAAAATGACTTGACTTAATCACATATCCAGAATCTGTACTCAAGTGTTGTGATGGGTACCAAAAAGAAATTCGGATCAAAATTGGTTAATGCTTCAAGGAAGCTCTTTGCATAACCAGGAAAAGTGTGTGAGTATTCATGCAGTTACACACATGAGTACTTGGATGAGAATATGGGTCTGATATGGGACCCATACTTAGGGTAAGCCAGACACAGTCAGAGGCAAATGAGCTTACACTACTCCTTTGACTGACATAAACCTTGAGATATCAAGCTACCAGTCAGCCTGATTTTACAATAGTATTTACCTCTACTGTTCCCAGCTTCACAGTATGGTATTGAATAGGGTCTGGTGTATTGTTAATATTTGTGCACTCAGTCCCTGCATGATCCCAGGTTAGCTGTGTGTGTCTTGAAGTGTGAAGGAGCTGCAGTATCATTTGTCTGCTGCCTCTGGTTCCAGCACATCAGAGAAAACCAAGTCAGATTAGTCTTTACTCACCACTTTTCTTTCTTGTCTTCTTCATAGACTCATAGAATGGTTTGAGTTGGAAGAGCCTTTAAAAACCATCTAGTCCAAATTCCCTGCAATGAGCAGGGTCATTGTCAACAAGAACAGGTTTCTCAGAGCCCTGTCAAACCTGGCCTTGAATGTTTCCAGGGATGGGACTTTTACCAGGTCTCTGGGCAATGGGCCCCAGTGTCTCAGCCCCTTCATGACAAAATATCAAGTCTAAATCTACTCTCCTTTAGATTTAAATCATTACCCCTTGTCCTGTCTTAACATGCCCTGCTAAAAAGTCTGCCCCCATATTTTTTGTAAGTTGCCTTTAAGTATTGAAAGGCTGCTATAAGGTCTCCCAAGATATTCCCAAATTCTTTCCATGGGTAGGATAAAACCATGAAGTCAGTTGAAGGCACCATATATCTACTCTTTGATGACCCAAGGTAAAAGTCATTGCCATCTCACAGGTTTTTGTTAGCCCTAGATGCAATCTGCAATGTCTCTGCTGGAATTTGTTCTTCCTGGCATTGGCGGACAGAGTTGGCTGGTGAGAAGCAGGGGTGAAAGGCTGAACAGGACAGCAGGACACCCCCAAGGCACTGTTAAATAACATTCATGTAGGTGCTAAAGCTTTGGTTCTGCTCTACACATTGTGTTACTTTTGTAAACAAATACAGTTCAACTCTCCAGAACTGCCAATCAGTCTCTTTCTCCACTACTGAACTCATTAGAAGTATTTTATTTAAAACCATAAAATTATGGCCTGTAGAATAAATGGTAAGCTACTCATAGCTCATGAAATTTGATTGTCTTTGAGTGTAAATTACTTGAGGGCTGGCATATGTACTATGCATAATACAGGAGGTATCTGTGGGGCTATGAAAATGAACCTGTGAAGATGTAATAGTTATGCAAATTTATACAGTTCCAGCTATTCAAAAGTTCCCTATTTTGTTGCAGTAAATTATAACATATCAATGTAATTGCCTTAAAGTAACATACCCAGGAAATATTCTGATTAGCCATTATTTCTGTTTCAGTGTTAGAACAGAAACTGTGGATTTCTGCAGTGATAAAAAGGACTGTATATTATTTTATAGGTGGCTTTTCCATTTGATGTATGTTTGCATGCGTGTAAGAGACCTATAAATGATTCATTGCCTGAGAGTGTCATAAGTGAAGACTTCAGGAATGTGGCATAATCACAAGATTAGATGTTAAGCTGTTTCCTGGCAGCAAAAGGCATAGAAACCGCATCCCCCACATCAAAGAAATCAGAGCAGAATTACAGCACCTGGGCCAAAAAGCAGCAATTTTTTGTGCAGACCAATTTTTTACAAGAAGGAAGCTGCCTTTAATCCAGGCTGTAAATTATTTTTTCTGAGTGTGATTTAAAATAAAATAATAGAATAATACTAATAAAATAAAATAGTACTCATTAAAAACACGTTTGGAAACATTTCTAAAAGAAAAATTTGATTTATGTCATTTGGGTCCCTTTGACAACTTCAGTTACTTGAGTGATGGGACTCTGTGAGCCTCAGAATTATCCTCAGCAAAATAAGTAGGGAAGTAATAGAAATTGATTTGACTTGGTGTATGTTCTCACAGTAGATCTTCTGTTGATTATTTTTCTCAATTCAATAATGGACAAAATTCAGGTAACCTAAAAAATGGCACATTTAGACCCAATAAAAACGTTCTTTTTCTCCCCATTTCTGTAGACCACAAGGTGTAACACATTGCCAGAAGGTGCTTCTGTGAACTTTGTAGGATTTGACAGAATTGTGCAAAATGACAGCCCTGACACAGTCCTTGTTCTGAAGGGATGGGAACTGTGAGGGCTGTGATATAAACTAATATTTGGGTAATTTAAGGAAGACTTTGCTTGAAGGCATTTAATTTCTGAAGCTGTCAGGGCTTAGGCTTTCATTTTGTTCTCTTTGTTTACCTCTGTCTCCTCTGTGAGTATCAAATACTTGACTGTGATTGCTTGCAAAACACAAGACTTGTTGGATTTCTCTTCTGATCTGGTTTGACAAAGACTAGAGAAGTCAAAATCTTTTAGTCACCTCTTTGGGGAAAATGGAAGTCAATCATCAATCAAGCAGAGAGTCTGGGATGTGCAGGAGCATTTGTAAATAATAATAAAAAATAACAGTCCTGTCAATAGAGACATGATTTCTTTACACTTGCATACGAATCATAGGAACCTTTTTGGTAACACTTGTGGCTGTGTAACAGGCTGAAGGAAATAATAGAATAAAAACTCTGCCTTGGTTTCAAAATGTCAAACTGCTTAAAAAGTGAACTCATTAAAGTTGAAGTAATTTTTCACTGTCAAAAGACAGTTAAATATTTCATCTTTAACCATTATTTGACATTGTTGCTGATTTTTAAATTTGCTAAGAACAGGAAAAGATTGGAAATAGTGTTGTGATTGTTTCATTTTTTATCTCCATTTGTGAAGACAAAAGTAATTAACCAGCATGCAGGATCTGCTCTGATTATAGACATTTCAACAGTGAATTCTGGGCAAAGTGCTCAATAAATAGATTTGGGTGGGCATGGTTGGCACTGTATCTCTTCCCTCCTATGAGAGTCTGTGTGATCAAGAACAAAAATAACCTACTAGGAACTTATTTTCAGATTGTACCTATAATTTCAAAAGCCAAGCCAGTGGTAGCAAAATGACAGGGTTCAATGATCTTGGCCACCTGCTGTAGTAGCCTGGAAAGCAAATGGTGCAATTCATAAACATCCTGATAATGGGCAGGAGTGTCAAAAGTCCCAAAGTGCTCATGTTTATACCCTTGTTATTAAAATAATTCACAATTCTTAATTTCTTTATGCATCGTGCCATATTGTAAGACAGTAGATGTATGTTCCCCACAACTAGTATCTGTGAGTGTTGATAAAAACAAAGACTCAGCCTGTTGGATTGATGTGAAATATTGTCAAATAGACTTTTTTTTTTTTTTTTAATGTATATGGCCTCTTTGAATTCTAGGTTTCCCAAGAAAAGGATATAAATCCTATTTTTTATTGTATTTATGTGATGCTTGAATAGTAGTCCTCAGATTTTGCTTGTGGCAGCATCTAGCTCATAAACATATTTTCTACAAAATGTGAACAGGAAATGAGGAAATTCATCACCTCATTTTAGGGAGACTTAATTTTTATCATCTCTTTAGCATCCTTTCTGCACTTTTGTTGTGTCTTTGAGTCTTGCCTTCTGCACAAATGGTGCTCCAGTGTTTGAAGTAATTCCTCCTCCATATACAGACATATTTGTAGTTGAGAATAGTTTTAAGAGAGTAATGGGATGTCAAGTTTTGGGATTTTTAGGCTTAAAATGGCTTAAAATTGTGTCCTTCATGTGCTCAAGGTCTTCATGCAATTCAAGCAGTTTGTTGGGAAATTTCAAGTAGCCCCAAATAAGAGTTCATTGGCATGAACTTCTGCATAAATGGAGCAAGAGTTATTGTGCTAGGGAGATTTTATTAATGAGACTGTCCAATGAATCCTGTGCTTAGGGGCAGCATATCAGTCAGGATAACCCTAACCAGTCTGATTCCAGTGATAATACTGTACCTTACAAACTGAACTCATCAAATATTTGATCACTTTAATATTTGATTTTGAGGCAGTTCCTGTCAACATTTTGGAAAAGTAAAAAAGAACCCAAATTTCAGAAAGCCCAAATGGAAGATCAGTGGGACAAGTGCCGTGAGTTATTGGGTTATTGCTAGAATCTGACTGATGTGCAGACAATGCAGTGTCAACCTGGTTCTGCTCCTGCAGATTGTAGCCCACTGACATGCCATTTTCCTAGCAGGGAAGAAATCCCAGCCCCTGTGTTCAGAGACAGAAAGGAGTGGTGTGACTGCTGAGTTCAGTCCACCACCTCTTTAGGAAACTGTGAAACAGGCATATACTATAATAGGTTATATATTTTTAGGAATATAATAGGAATATATTTTCTGTATGAACATCCTCTCTGCATCCTAATGTTTATTATTCCCCACATTAAATAATTGCTGTGGCATCCTGTGCTATGTTACACAACTCAGCATGTGACAGTTTATCTAAATTCATAGTGTACAGATGAATTTAAGGTATGATTTAATTTGTATTTGTAGCTCATTATAAAGTTGTAAAAGGTTTGTTGTAGTGCTGAAGTGGCAGGTCTTGAAATATGAAGTCACAAGGACTAGAGAGCTTGCAATCACTAAGGAAAATGTATTGAAAAAAAAAAAAAGATGGGTGTTTCATTTCACTTCGAAGAAGGAAATACTGCTTTCTAAGTTGACTTAACACATTTCTATTTTTCCCATTTGGGCAGTGAACTGTAAAATCAATTATTCCTGTAGCTCTTGTCATACGTGAGCAGGGACCCAAGCCTGAAGTCACTTTCTCTCTGGCAGTGACTGTCAGTACATAATAGAGCCTGGCATTTCTAAATAGGAAGCTGTAGTCCTTGTTGTTGCTATTATTAAATAAAAAGCATTTTGTTAAATAAAAAGCATACTTAAGAGTGACCATTTGCTTCGTGTCAGTGCTTCAGAAGGCAACACAGAGCCAAGTAGTTTGGTATGTGCAGTTTGATACAAGTTCACTGTGTTTACTAGCATATTCTGCCAAACACCATGAGAGAAATGGCACCTGAAAGAGAACTGAGTTTAATTTGTTTGTTAGGTCCGCACTGGCCCACAAGCATTGGTAAAGTGTCTTTAGCCTGCTCTTGTATCAGCTGGCCATGCTCTCTTGTAAGGACAAGAGGAGACTTTCACCTCCCTACACAGCTCTCAGGTCCCTTAAGTTCCTAATTTTTCTCTAAGAGGCATTCCAAACTCACACTAGACCCAAAAAAACATGTTCTGGGACTGATTGCCAGCTTCTTAGAGTCAGCAATTTCTGCTGAGTGAAGAATCCAAATCATGATGTCTGAAACCTTTCCCCTCTCTGAGGGAAGAAAATACTTTTGCAAGTTCAGGATGCTCCGCATTTATTTTCCTCTGTTCAAAACTATATGATTTTTTTTTCTTTTTTTAATAAGCACTGGGTGGAACTTCTCTGCACAACTCTGAAGTTTCTGCTTCTAAGCTTCTAGTTAAATTTTCCTTCATTCTCGGTCCTTGTCTTCCATACACAATGGAAAGCAAGGAGCATTTCTAAGGAATTATGCATTATAAGAAGGTTGAAGTGGGACTTTTTTGCAAGGGCTTGAAGTGATAGGACAAGGGGGAATGGTTTTAAGGGTAGAATTATGTTGGGTATTTGGAGGAAATTCATTCCTGTGAGAGAGCTGAGGCACTTGAAGAGGTTGCCAGGAGAAGATCTGGATCTCTCAGCCCTGAGAGTGTTCAAGACCAGGTTGGCTGCTCTGAGCAGCCTGAGATAATGGAAGGAGTCTCTGCCTATGGCAGGTGTTGGAACTGGATGACCTGTAAGCTCCCTTCCAACCCAAACCACTCTAAGATTTTATAGCATTTGAAGTAGAGGGGATGAACTATGCTCCAAAAATGCCAGTTTTTCTCTCTGTGCTGTGAAGGGTGTCCAGGATGATGAGCTGAGATGGACATGTTTATGGTCTAAATATAAAAGTTTTGCTGTATAATAATTTCACCACTCTTATGCATGCAAATTGTGACATGTATTAGAGCTTTGGTCATTAACCCCTAGGTAATTAGTTGTAAACTTTTGTAAACAAAGCCAAAAATAATCCATAAAATTCTGGGGAAAATAATTTATTGAATTACTTAACTCTTTATTCATATACTTAATACCAGACAGTATATAGCATTGATATAAAGGGAAACACTCTGCTAACATGTATAATTACATAGCATAAAGCCATTTCCATGCCAGCCAGAGCCCCATCTGAGCACATCCTTCCCTGTTGCTAGGTACACAAGTTGAATCAAAACACTTTTGACATTTTCTGATGTCCTGAGTGCCAATTGTAATGGCACAATTGTGTTAATATCACTGAACAGGGTCTCCTTTTCCATGCATGTGTGTGTGTACATACAGGTGGGAGAGACAGAAAGATGTTAACAAGTGTTCTTTTAAAAATTTACTGTTTTATGCTGCTGCCTGCAGAGATGAGTTATAACAAGGCCGCTCTTCAGCTCAGGGGTCCTCGTTTGATCACAGAAACAGGAGTGGATTTGCTTTCCTTGTCCATGAGTAGGCAGCATGGACTCTCTTTTATCAGAAAGGGCAATTATTAAGACCTTTCTTGATGTCTCCACTGTGTTATCTTGGGTTAGAGGATCAGAATTTGTACCATAGGTGTGTATGTATTAATAAATATTTAATTTAAAATTATGTATGAAGACCAGCTTTTATAGATAAATAGATAGATAGATAGATAGATAGACAGATAGACAGATAGATATCTAAATAGATATCTAAATCTTTGTAGCTAATCTGTCCCCCTTTTTTCATAGACAGTTATTTTTTAAATATTTTTGGCTTTTTTCCCCCATAAAATTGTGATTATTCAGTGTTGTTCTATCATCTCTTAGCCAAAGGATACCACAGTGTGCTTTGTGAGTGTTCCCTCCACAGACTCTTAGTAATGACAATATGATGATATGGAGTACCATGCCATTTTCAGATACAGATGAAACAAAGGGAAATAAAAGCACACCCAAAGGGCTGTAGTGGGTAGGGTGACATCAGGCTGGCAGTATAAATAGTGAGATTCTGCAGGGATCCATCCTTCTCCCAATTCTCTTTAACATCTTCATTAACAACTTGGATGCAGAACTTGAAGAAATACTAAATAAATTTGTCATGACACTAAACTGGGAGGAGCTGTTGAGGGCAGGGAGGCCCTGCAGAGAGACCTGGACAAATCAGAGAAATGGGCAATCACCAACAGCAGGGAGATTAACAAGGACAAGGGCTGGGTCCTGCAGCTGGGATGGGCAGCCCTGGGTGTACAGGCAGAGTGGGGAATGAGAGGCTGGGAAGCAGCTGTGGGACAGGACCTGGGGGTCCTGGTCAGTGGAAAATTGAACGTGAACCATCAGTGCCCTGGCAGCCAGGAGGGTCAGCCCTGTCCTGATCTGCACTGGGGTGGCCTCACCTCCAGTCTTGGGGGCAGTTCAGGGTGCCACAACATAAGAAAAATACAAAATTATTTCAGAGTGCCCAAAGAAGGGTTGTGAAAATTGTGAAGGACTAAGAAGATAGTGGAGACATAATGAGAAGCAGTTGAGGGCTGTGAACTGGATTCAATAATCCTAATGTGTCCCTTCCAAATCAGGAGATTCTATGATTGTATGGTACATGATTCATACAACATTTCTTGTGCCAGATGATTCAGTGCTCCTCTCAGGAGAAGGATGCCTCGGGTCAGACACCGCTCTCACTTTCATGAGACATTTTCCCCAGTGCTTAATTTGCTGCTAAAGCAATGTTTTTATGGCTTTAATTTTCTCTGTGATGATGTATAAACCCCAGAGATCAGATGGAGAAAAAGGATTTCTCCCCTTCTTATTTATCATAATCAGAATTGTTCAAGAACTTCTATAGAATACCCCATATTTTACATGAAAAGCCATTGTGATTGTAGACACTCGTGATGATATATAGGATGTAACATAGCCTCCAGTCACTAGGTTCAGTTTTTAAAGTGATGTGGGAAATGGACTTAAAATTATTGCATAGAAGTAAAAAAAAGGTGAAATTCCTCCCAAAAGAAAAATCTGGGAAAAAACCCAAAACATCTGTACACGAACTAACATATGTTGTTTCATTTTGTTTGTTTTTTTTACATTAAAATTCTAAAATATATTGCTATATGAACTTTATCTTGATAAAAAGGAAAATTTTAAAAAAAGCTAGAAGTTGTATTAAAAAATGAGAAATCTTTTATTTTTTTTCCTTCTAAGTGGTCAATATGAGACATTTGGAACATTATCAGTGTTTTTTCTCCTAGAAGAAATTTAAGGGAAATCAGAGCAATCTGTAAAATATTTTTTGCTTTAACAGAATGGTACTTTTAGATGATAATTTTCCTTAAAAATACTTTCCTGGCCACTCCTTCTTCCTTGGCCAATTGCAAGTAATAAACCTACAGCCTCCACTTAGAACAGTGACTTATACTATTGAAACCATGATACACAATCATTAGAGCTGACCAGGAGAATTCTCTTCTATCTCTTCAGAGAATGCTCTTTTTCAGGCTGGATGGTTCCTACTTTTCAAGGGTCTCAAGTCTAACTGCTAATTTTGTACAAAGTGTAAATGATCACTGCACCTGTCATTAAATTTGACTGCAATGTCAAATATTTTTTTCCTACTGCGTTATTATATCAGGGATTTTAACAAAGTTGCTCTAGTTTTTAGAAGTAATATAAATGTCAAATTGTATTTATGAAATGCCAACCTACGTTTCCTTGCATAACAGTTTCAGAGAGAAGCATAACATAATAAACAGCTCCATATATTGTCAATGCCTTTCTAATTATTGCCCATTATTGAAGCTTTGGATTAGTGTTATTAGTGTAAGTGAAATAGGATTTAAATATAACATAATGATTCTACTTTTATTTTAGAGCTTTGGATAATGAACCAAAATATCAAATACAGATTAGTAAATCAATACAAACAAAGCAATTTATTAAGATGATAGAATATGCACATCCTAGTTCAATATTTTTATTTATCTTGAATGTTTGGTCCTCAGTTTTACTTTTTTAATGGAAAATATTAATTTTCTCAGTTTTTCATACCTTCTATAAGCAAGCTGTGTTCCTGTTGGTGGATATTAGAGGGAAGAGACTTACAGGAGCTGGTTTATGTGGGTGTCACCCTACCCTCAAGAATGTTCTGTGTTCACATATCTGCTGTTGTCAAATGAAAAACAGAAAGGCATTGTTTTTCTGCTAAATAGGACCAAGATTTATCCTATGCCTGTTATATGGAGTCTGTGGTTGCTCTGTTCAATAAAAATATTTAAAATTCCAAAACTGGGCTGAGAAGAAACAGTGTCACCACAGAATGACATCCACAATCTGGCCTCTGTGGGCTTCCATGTCTTTAAACTACCAGGTTTTTTTTAGATTTGCCAATAATTTTTCACTGCCTGGCACAGGGATGTAAAAGATGTTTGTATTGATGAGTGAATTAATGAGGGGGAGTTGTTTGGGTTTGGCAGTTTTCCATAGCTGAATGGAGATGTAAATACAGATCTACACCCATATAGAATTTTTAGGGGTGGAGAAGACTTTAAGATTATCAAGTCCAGCTGTCAACTCAACACCACCATCATTTATACCATTAAAACACGTCCTCAAATGCCACATCCAAGGGACTTTTGAACACTTCCAGGGATAATGATCCCACCACTTTCCTGAGCAAATGATCCTATGTGTGACAACACTTTTAGTGAAGAAATCTTTTAAAATATCCAATCTAAAACCTCTACAATGACTGTATGTGTGTATATATATGGGGTTTTATATATACATATATCACACATATTTATAAAAATATACTTAGTCAACCCAAATGCAGAAGTTTTCCTTTTTGTTTTTGTTGTTATTTGCTTGTTGTTTTCCTCATGAAATGTCATCATTAAAAGTTCTTCATTTTCAATCATCTAGATTCTTTTTTTCCTCTTTAAATTGCATGAAATTTCTGTCATAAGAATGGCTCAAGAGACATTGTTTGCCTCTTCAGTCTTCTCTGAGCATTAATTTTAATGTATTTTTATGATAACCTCTTTAGGACAAAAATAATTTCTGATATGCAAGCAATTTCAGAAAATGGAATAAAAATTTGTCCTTCTACCACTGCTCAAGCACTTTCATTAATAAGGTGGAAACACTAAAGTTTTATCTCAAGACATAACTATTATTTATTTCCTAACCACCAAATAACAAGAAATCTCCTATCTTAAAAAGCAGCATCAAAAGTAGAGTAAAAACTTGGTCCTCAAGTTTGAAGCCAAAATAAAATTTTCTTATTAGGTAATCAAAATGGTCTGGCAGACAAATGGGCAGATGCTGTGAACTAAGAAACTACATTTATCTTGGGGTACTGAGATATATTCCTCAGATTCAAGCAGTTCTATAAATCTTTCCCAGAGGTGGGTGAGGTAGGTTAGCTCTCTCTGCTACTGGGAAACAGCTGGAGACTGCAAAACCCGTCTATTTAGTCTGGAATGGCTTTTTAGTATATTAAAATTCTTGACAAGCAATTTGAATTCGAATTGTTCAGTGTGTTAAGAGTTACATTAAACGTAAAGGGTCTCATTTACCAACTGTTAGTGCTATTGTTGAACATTGCATGTAGTTAACAGAGCTCATGAAATTGCTTTAATACAAAACAAATACAAGTTACTTATTGTACATTACAAAGCATAAAATTCAGTTGGTGCCTTTTGATATTAGATGTAATACACAGGTAATGAATATCCATAAATTGTTCTCTGCATTTGAATAATGAATTGACATAAACCTTATTTGATGAAGGTGTTTGCTTTTTGCAAGTAATTTTCCTTTCTCTTATTATAAAGGAAAAATACATTTATAAAGAAATACAATCTAATTATAAGAGGAATAAGTTGACAGATAAGAGCATTGCACGGGGAACCTATTCATTTAAAACCCTGATTTTCTTGAATGTATTCAATAGGGATATTGCAAAAATGTTTAGTTTGTTTGGGCTTGTTGGTATTGAAGGCTATTTTACTTGGCTGGGTAAATCTAGCAGAAGACCATCTTAGAGGGTAGATGGACAAGGGTCAGTGATGGTCCAGTGTTGGGGTCCAGCTTTGCACATCATCAAAGTGAACTAAAGCCTTTACATTTTCAAAACACTAGGCGGTAGATTTATCTCACATTT
>PYHW01009979.1:21414196-21425365 GCA_013186435.1 Turdus rufiventris | reverse complement strand
TTTTTTTTTTTTTTTTTTTTTTTTTGTGATCATCTATCTACCCTACCCATCCCTACCCATGGCTGGGGGTTTGGAACGAAATGGTCTTTAAAGTCCCTTCCAATCCAAACCCTTCTCTGACTGTGATTGTTGATGTTCACAGAAAACAGGGAAATGGAGAAATTAGGCCTATATGCTTACAATTCCTCATGAGAAAAGAGCTTCAGAGCTCTTTAGCTGGAGAGAGTTTATGAACTATGGAAGAAGTTGCAAGAAATTCAGGAGGACTACACCTGTGTTGTAAGGTTATGTAGGGAGAAAATTAGAACAGACAAATCTCAGGCAGAATTTAATTTGGCTACTGCTTTAAAAATACAAAATATTTGTATAAATTCTTTCAGAACAAAAGGAGAGCTAAAGAAAATCTTTGATCTATTTTGCCCTAATAATGTTAAGACAATGGGAAAAATAGTTTTGTGTCAGTACTGTTGGCTTCTGTGTTGTCATCATCTTTGCTATCAGAGTACCTTCAGGTCTTATGTCTTGAAGTGAAATTTGTCAGGAATTCCTGTCCTCCCAAAATTTTCAGAAATGGAAAAAGGCAAAAGCCAGAGATGCAGTCTACCACTGTAGACAGAGGGGCCTTGGAAAAGGAAATTAGCGCAGATGCATTTTACAATCAGCATAGAAGAATCTCTCTACCTACAAATTAGTGAGATTAAAAGAACAGGAGGCCAAAGGAATTAGTTCAAAAAGTCACGAGAATATTTACAAAGGAAAGCAGCATGGCCAACATGTACTTTCACAATGGATATTACAAGCCCAGAGCAGCCATCAGGTTTTGTGCAAGGTGGGATTTTCAGTTTCAGTATTATTTTTTTTTGTTTAATGAGAGGTTTGTCTTAACCAAAAGTAAACCAATATTTGTCATCCTGAGTCAAGAAACCTGGAAAGCTGAGCACTTTGTAGCTGTTTAATGGGTCATAGCCACTATTTTTCCTGAGAGCTGGTTTTGTAGCTCTGTTTTCCCTTAGAACAGCACATGGCATATTTGTTGCCAAACTCGATTTGTTAGTGTTGTAGTCTGAATCTGTTTCAAGCTATTGGCAAGGAAATAGGGAATCACCTGAGTAAATGCACAGAAGAGGCAATTAAAATAGCAAATGTGAAAGGTCTGCAATCTTTAGACCATCCCAAAGGAAGACATTTCTTGACATTTCTCAGCTTACTGAACAGTGATGGATAAGCTGATTTAACTGCTGCAGTTTATAATGGCATCATCTGACAGATGCCTGCCCTGCTGGGGTCCTGCAGATGAAGATGCACAGACCTTACTTCACATTAGTTTAAACTGTCCCTGAGGTGGGTTTAATAATCTCTGTAATGTCCTCTCTGTATCCTGAATGTGTGTGACAACTTTCAGAAGAAGCAGAAGCAATCCTGTGAGAGCAGTAATATCTTTAAGTCACTGAAGAGCCAGAAATTTGGAGCTCATCACCTTTTTTTCTGTCACACTTACTTTCCACCTCGACAAAAAGATTTTTCAAATTAGGATGGATGTTCCCATTAAAGAACAGAGTTTCAAAGCCAGTTACCATTTAATAGAATTTAATCAAAATGCTTAATGCTCTGCCCTCTTCCTCATACACAGCCCAGCCTGCTCTGTGCAGCTCTGTTCCTCTCATGCAATGGCATTCTCAAAGCACAGCACCTTTCCTTGGCACAGACACCCTTCCCAGAGAGCTGGGACAGGGAGAGAAAAAAGAGCTTGGAGCAATCTTTTCAGCTCTCTATTCACACAGGTACACCACCCACATCTTACAGTAATTTGAGGAATGTTTACATTGCAATGGAGAGAATGCTGGAGAAAATTTTACTTGCCTGTTGTGCTTCAGTGCTTCTAATTCTTTGCAGTTTGGAACATGTGGCCAATTGTCCAGTGTAAACCAGCTGAGGAAAAATTTGAAAAAAGCATAATAAGATAGGAAGACAAATGCTAAAGAATTCAAAACTGGACTAATTGAGTAATATTTTAAATGTTAATTCATGCAATTTTTAAGCCACCTGGAGGTACATTTTCTTATTACTTTTTATGTTTAAACTATAATCTATGCCAAGAAATGGCTGAAAATAGACCTATTGAAGTGTAGTCATGCACAACACTATGTCATAGCATTCACATAAACTATTAAATTAACTCACTTTCTTCCATCTTCTCATCAGTGTAGCATTAAAATGCCAGACTCATTTTTGACTAGAAATCAGCAGTGGATAATAAAGCAGAGCATATTTTCATGACACTGTGACATTGTACATCAATCTATTTCAAAATTTCTATTATTTTGAGCAGCATTTCTTTATGTTCCCTTTTTTGTTTTGGCCATGGTGAGAGTTAAAAATATTCATGCTGAGGCTGGAGGTTTTGAAACCTTTGAAGAACAGCCAGCTCTGTCAATTATCATCAGTTGTTTCTCTGCAGGTCTAGAGAGCAGTTACCTTTGTGCCTACCACAGAATTCCAGTTAATTCCTTGAAGATTTGCATGAGAAGCTGAGGGAAACACCCTGGCTCAGGCCAAGATTGGTGAAATACAGGTTTTAGGGAAGTCAGAGGGAAAAAAACACAGGAGATGTGCTGGCATGTGTTTGGTTCTTCTCTGCTGCTCCTGGAGATGTGCAGATTTTGGGAGTGTCTAAAAAGACAGTCAGACCTGACTCACCTAGGAATTGTATTCTTGCCCCAGCAGTGATGAGCAGTGAAGACTAAGCTGCAAATTGTCTCCATTTACACATCTAACTAATTGGGTGGCTGGGAGGCTGGCATGGTTAAAATCTCTCTTTGGTGGCATCTGCTTGATTGGAATTGAGGAATCATGGAATGGCTTGGGCTAGCAGGGTTCTGAAATACCATCTGCTTCAAATCCTCTGCCATGGGCAGAGACACCTTCCACTAGACCAGGTTGCCCCAAATCCCATCCAGCCTGGCACTGAACACCCCAGGGATGGGGCAGCCACAACTTCTCTGGAAAACCTGTGCCAGGGCCTCACCACCCTCACAGTAAAGAATTTTGTTCCTAATATTATCCTGTCTAAACCTACACTGTTTTAGTTTAAAGCCATTACCCCTTGTCATATCAATATATATATATATTTTTAAAATAAATTAATGACTGTCCACAATGGGGTTTTTGTGGAAACCTGTCACAAATGGAGACCATGAATTTTAATTTCTTTATTTTCTTGATACTTTTGCTACACAGGGCAGCTTTTATGTTCCATCTGAAAACTGCATGCAGCGTGCATACAAGTGGCATAAGGATCTCTGTCTTCTGCTCCTGAATGCCCAAAGGGGTCTTCACACGTACTACACGCTCATCATGAATGAGATTCCTGATTTACCACAGCTGAAGTTGGGTAAGTGAAACAGCATTTAGAATCACTGAATATTTCACAGTGGTGCATTTTTAAACACAAAATTTGGTGCCAGAATTCTTGGTATGTTCAGAGACTTTAACGGATTTTCATCTGTGTTTTCTGATTAGTCTTTATTTTTGCTGTTAAAGATTATTGACTACTCAGATTGTGTGAATCCTTTCATAGGATGTGGCCTGACGTATAGATGGATAAAATATTTTGGTACATTTCTCAGAATATTTGCCTTCCAGTGATGTTTCACCTCAGTTGTTTTGAAAAGTGTAGCTTCCAGTTCTTAATGGCCATGAAATCTTGGGAAGACTCTTAACATATTTTTTTCTCTTGAGCAAACATTTTTTTAATAATTGAAAAGAAAATCTGAAAGGTGATACTAGTACTTTTAAATTATACTCCCTTCTTTATAACTCACAATATGTTTCCCCACTGTCAATTATGACTTGTTCTTCAAAATTATTCTGATTTTCTCCCTAATTCAGCTGTTTAATACATTTTCTGGGGTTTTTTTTGGCAGAAGTTGTTTTTGGCTGGTCAGGCCTGTTAGGTCTAATGTGCAAAAGCAGGCTGGCTGGATTTACAGGATGGAGTTCTGGAATTTGTGTTTAGTCATCTTTGCAATGACAGCATGAGGTCCTATGAAAATGAGACTCATTCATCTCATTCAAATCCTGCTGTCTCACCTGTTTCTTTGAAATCAAGGAATGTGCCTCATAATTTCATGTCTGTGATTTTATGTCTTTTTGCTTCTGTGGTATGCAGGTTTTTAAGTTATCAGCTTTGTTATGTTGCAGAGATAATTGTATTAGGAAGGTCGATTGCAATGGCCAGCAGGTTTTTAAAGGGAGTAAAATTTTCCAGTATAGTCCTTGTATATAAGAACTATCAAGCACAATGTATTATGCTTCACACACTCATGGACTTGATAGATCCTATTTTCCGCTTCATCTCTTGCTCTCTAACATGTATTTTCCTTCAAGATAGCCTTGAAGTCATAGGTAGGTAACATAGTGTGTTATTTTATCCAACTACAAGAGAAAAAAAACAACAAAACAACAGAACAACATTTTAGTTTGCAGCTTATGAGTTCTCAGAACAAAACATGGAACAAAACTGCTTTATGGATCTTGGTTATCATGTATGGATAATAGAGGATTTGTGCCTCACTCAGGTAGGGTTATAGGTTGGGAGATGGCAGAGCTATGCATGCCTGAGTGACCACAACTCCAGGACCACCCCAGAGCACACACAATTATGTTCTAAACACCCTTTTCCTGGTTTTGAAATGAATGCTGGTACTGAAGCGGGCACTTCATTTGCAAATGTACTTCTTGTAATGCATGAAAATTTGCAGAATGCAAATACTCTTTTTAGCCTCTTGAGCAGGGTGTTATTTGCATCATTTTATTCAAAGTCTGAAAATCTAAAGATTTGGTTTTAAGGCTGATCTTCTGACACCTGTTGCAAAAGTCAGTAAAATTATGGGGTGTAAGATTCATGCAGTAAGATGAATATAAATCAAATTCATTGGGGTGAAACATGCCCAATTAAAAATATGTTATCTGACACAGGTAGTGCTTTCTAATTTGGGATGCCATAAACTGCACCTTGTACTATATTTCTCCACTGACCAGGGGAAGAATGTAAATGGTTCATTCAGTTGTAACTTCTATATTGGTCACATTAATCTCACAGGTTTTTACAGAAGGTTAAGATAAATCCAAGAATATAAATCCCTGCACACTTCCTTAATTATTTTTTCCGCTAGCTTCCTGAGTAGTATATTTAAAAAGAACGTAGCTTACTTTACACACTAAAAGTGCGAATGGTTATTTCCCAAATTTTGACAGCTCAGATTGAAGGCAGAGTCCATCTTGGTCTGTCCTTTCCATTTATTAGTGCTGTCTGAGAGGAGACATTTGGGGATTGAGGAGGGGATTGGTCTGTGAGTTGTTGTGCTTTTTTTCCTGCTTTGTTTCTTTATGGACACCATTAGAAAGTTCCGCATTGCAAAATCAAGCTGCTGAAGATGGAGAGTTGATTGATGTCCTCCTTTTCCTGATAGCTTGTGGTGCATTTAAAGCAGAGTGTCCCTGGGCTGGATTCTCTCAGGATTATATCAAAACACTGCTGCTTGCAGTGGTGAGGTAATTCCAACTTCACAAGGCTGTACAGAGATGCCTGATACTTTACTAGTCAGGAATTTGCTGTTGATACAATCCTCTGTAGCACACCAGGGACAGCCATTCCTTGCACATCTTTTGCTCAGACTCTGTATTCAGTTCTACAGTTGGCCATAAATACCAAAGGCTAAAAATGAAACTTCTAGAGAGTCAACCAAGAGTGAAATTCTGTTGTTTTTGTCACCAAAACCCCAAAATTCTCTGCTAGTTTAGTGGTCCAGATTGCATAAGCAGAAGTTGCACCCGCAGGATACAAAGTGGATTGTGGAGTGCCCACACCCAAAAAGAAATTTGTCTGTCAGGAAGAATACCAAATGACTGATTCCTTTCATAAATGAATAGCAGAGAATTAATATTTCACATCCACTGTTCTCAAACCTGATGTCTTTCTTTGTGTTTTTTTTCCTCAGAGGAGCTGTCTGTGGAAGAGACATTATCCCAACTTTTTATGGAGCTACAGGTATTTCCTTCATCAGAACCTGCCCATAGGTTTTTCAAGTCCATTTTTCAAGTGCACTGAGACAGCCCAGTAATATATCAGAGCAGGAAAAAAGGGAATTTGGTGTCATCAGAAAGTTTGTTTACTCTTTCTCTTCCATCAACTATTTTGCATAAATTTGATTAGTTGCTTATAAGATGTTCCTGTCACTTTTAACAAGCCACCAGCTGGATTATTCTAGCATCCTTCAGTAAGCCTACCCTGAGTATCAGGATGACAAAAAAATTATTTGGGGTAGGTTGCAATTACAGCTTTTCTGCTGACAGGAGAAAAGCTACTTTGGCAGGTTGTTCACCATATATTTTCAAATAAAAATACCTAAATGTGTTTGGAGGATCATGGGAGCAAAAAAGTGATTTTGGCACAGAAGCGACTGAACTAGTCTCTTGAATTTGCTTCTGCCAGGTTTATTTCAAGTGAGACAAAGACAAGTCATCAAGAGTGCCAGGAAGAAATGCAAGCACCAGCTGATGGCTGGAAAAATGAGAGATTTCATGTAATTTATTTATCATAGGAACATAGAATCATTAGGTTTAGAAAAGTCCTCCAAGATCATCAAGTCCATCCTCTGACTCAATATCACCATGCCCAGCAAATCATAAAAATAATGTGCCCCCTGCTAACTTTTGTAACAATTCCAGGGTTGGTGAAGTGAGTTTGGTAACAATTAAAGAAGGGAAGATGAGTACAAACCAAATGAGAAGTCCATTTACATTTCTGTTACAAATTGTGACCTAATCTTTGTCAGTCATGGTTTTAAAACTGTTTAAAATGACAAATTTATTATTTTAAGTCCTGACTTGGATACTTTGAAAGAAATCTGATTTCACATAAAATTGATTTAGAGAAGCATAACTTATTTGGCTCATCTCGACTAGATTTATAAGTTGTAAGGGTATAGGACAGACAACACAGTCTAGAGTCTCCTTTGCACTAATTTTCAGTGCAGTAACACTCTTGCAATTAGAAATCCATCCTCCCTTCCTCCCTTCCTCCCTTCTTCCCTTCCTCCCCCCAACATTTGATAATCAGTAAACTGGACAAATAGCCATCCCACCTATTCCTAAGATGACTTGCATTAATAATGCATCTTGTCTGAAGACTGAGCTTTCAGTTTATGATGTAAGGAACAGCTTACTGACTTAACAAATAAAAAATTAACACTGACATACAGCATCTAAAATTAGATGCCATAAATAAAGTACTGCCCTGACTCTGCAAAGAGAAATGTTTGAGCAGGATCTTTTGTTTCCCAGTGTCCTCCTGATTTTTCCTGTACCAGAATGGTGCTGAAGCTTGTGACATTTTGGACAAGTCATTAAAACAGAATAGCATCCAAACAATGTAATCACAGTGGCAATATCTGTTTTATCCACACACAATTTTTCTCTGCTTCTCTCACACACAGAAAATTTGTTTTTAATCATGGCTTAGTTTGCAGTGTCACCAACCTGGAAACTACCTGCATAATAAATGTGAAAAATAAGCAGGCTTTCAGCTAGAGTGCAGTCCTAAGCAAAAAAAAGACCCAGTGAATAACATGGAGGATAAAATGCAATGTCTGTCTCTCATTAAAGAAATTAGCAAGTTGACAAGTTAAGAGAGCTGGGTTTGTTAAGCCTGGAGAAGACTCCAGGGAGAGCATTTAACACTTTCCAATACCTAAAGGGGCTACAAGAGAGCTGGAGAGGGATGTTTTACAAGGGTATGTGGTGCTAGACCAAGTGGGCATGGTGTTAAAGTGACAGAGGGCAGGTTTAGATTAGATCTAAGGTAGAAATCCTTTATTGTGAGAGTGGTCAGACAGAGGCACAGGTTGTCCAGAGAAGCATCCCTGGAAGTGTTCAAGGCCAGGTTGATGGGGCTCTGAGCAACCTGGGATAGTGGAAGGGGTCTCTGCACATGGCAGGGAGTTGGAAGACCTTTAGCCCAGCCCATTCTACGATTCTATGATTGATTCTGTGATTCTATGAAATCATGAAATGAGAAAGCTTGGTGTGCAGAGACTTTGCTTTCTTGCAGAGCTTTAGCACAGAGCTGGAGGGCACACAGACACCCAGCATGTTCTAGTGTGGGACATGGGCAACAGCACACTCTGGAATGTCTTTATTGACATTCTGGAATGTTTTCATTGTGTGTTGAGGACAGTATTTTGGTTTGAGGTTTCTTGTTTGGTTCCCCCTCGATCACCCATCTGTATTCTAATGTGACATGGCTGAGAGGTCTCCTTTTGCTAACCGAGTCTGGCCATGGACTATTATTTCAGAGCGTCCAGCACCATCTGGTGGCTAATTTGGAGCATACACAGATGGTTCTCCCCTCCAGTTACTACACCTGCAGTAAAATATCTGCAAATAATTATCTGTTCCCACTTCTTGCTCTTTAATTGCATAGCTGAGACTATTTGCACTAATATAGGTGATTTCAAAGAGAAAAAGAAAATATCTTGCCAGATTTATTTGGGGTAAAATAACTAAAAATGGTAGCTTTAGTAATAACATTCCTAAATCAACAGACATTTTCTTGTTGCTGTTGTTCCTAAAATAACTTAATCTGATGTAAGAAGTGATTCTTTTCCATAGCACTCTTGATCTCCTAATTTCCCTTCTATCCTTCAGCTGCTGAGCAATCCAGAGAAGATGGCAGAACAGATAAGCAAGGACCTTGCCTGGCTTTGCTCTCACCTCCTGGCCCTGTGGACCCAGTTCCTAGAGGTGGCAACACTCCATCCAGAAGTCACAGCTTATCTGACTCAGGAACATCACATGCTAAGGGTAATCTTAAGAATTAAAAGGAAGTTCAGTAATGGTCACGTCCTCTTGAACAGTAGAGATTTATTTAGATGTGTTTTTCCTATCCAATTCTGCCTCTATGACTATTCACATGAAATGAGGTGAGCACAACAAGAGTTGAAGAGGAGGGGAAGAAGAGATCAAGCTCAGGATTTGAAATTACAGATTTCAGTTTCTGGAACAAAGATGGTTGAGTTTGTGTGAGTCAGGATGCTACAAAACATGAGTAACTTTGAACATCAGGATCAGACATAGAACAGGAGGTGGGTGGGAAGAGGTATATCTCACCTATACTTGGCATCCATAAATCATTAAAAAAAACCAAACATCACAGTGACAAATAAAAAACCACAATTTCATCTCAACTGGTTTCACAAAACTACCATAAAGGAATATGGATTTGTTTTCTTCACTGACATATATATAGCTATTTGCCTTTCTCACAATGAAGTGCACACAGTAAAATATTAATATTGTTGGTGTTGAAATTGCTTCTTGTACTTGGTAATAAAGAAGGCACAAAACCACTTGTCATTTGAGCGAATGTTGTCAGATCTGCTTATCTGATTAGTTCAGCAAGTGTTCTGTCTTCCATCAGGACGTTCTTGGTTATTGACCAGACACCAGCTCAGCACATCACCTGAGCTGAACTCAAAGTCTGATCTAATCTTTAGAATAGGGGCAGTAGAGAAAGGGCAGGATTCACCTTGAATGCATGAGGAGCGTGCAGTGCAGGTGTTGACACCTCAGCGTATGTTCTGCTCCTGCCAAAGTCAGTGGAGGGCAGAGTGACCAGAATGAGTCTCCCCTGGAGCTTGCCAAAATGGGGCACACATTTTAGGAAGAGGTGGTTGAGTGCCTGGTGCTGAAACTCCCCTGGTCAGTCTGATGAGGTCTCCCTTGACTCAGAGGGGACCTGGGTGGCTTTCAGTCAAAGGACCCAACTTGGTGTGCTCCCAGCTCCAGCAAGGTGATTCAGCCTCTGGCTTGTTCCAGCCTTGACTGGTGCCAGCTGTCTTCTTGACCTTTGTCAAATTACATAACTTTGTATGCTCTGGTTACTCCCCATATAAACTGTGTGTCATTACACTTTTTGACCTCTGGAAAATAGTTTGAGAGCCCTAAACGGAAAGTCCTACTGTTAAGACACAATCTTTTTGAAGGGATGCTCGTCCTTTGTTCAGTAAGGCCATTTGCTAAAGCACAGCTGGGATTTGGGGAGATGCTGAGATGCTCTGACATATGCTTTTCACTGCCATTTTCTGTCCCTGTAACAGAGGTCACTTTTACAATTATTATTAGGAATGTATGGGCTGCAGTTTAACAGCTCAGTACGTTTGATTGCATATTGTGCTTGATTCATTTAAACTCAAAGCTTATTCCAGGGCAGATGACAGCACTGAATTTTTTATAGCTTATTTCACACTCTGTGCTCTGCCAGCCACTTCAGATCCATGGCTCTTTTGTAATTGATTATCCAACACTGAACAGATCTCATGTCCATGAAGAGATTTGAAGAGCTCTCAGTTTGTAAGCATCATGACATAGGCAGGTGTGTTTCTACTGTGGTTGGACTCATTCTCCTCTGGACTGCTATGTAAGACTTCCTTTGCTGTCGTGGTAGTTTGAGAGTCACTGTGAATGTTCCCATAGAAGAGAGGATCAATTATGAATTGTTCTAAATTAGTAACTCACTCCACTGCTGCTTTTCTGCACAGTGGGAAAGGAATAAATCTTCCCAACTTTAACAATACAGGGGAAAATGGTAAATTTGACAGCTTTTAGAAAAGTAGTCAGAAGATGCAGATAACCAAACTTTGATTTATTGTCAAGGGTGTCTTCTTACCTCACAGCAAAATATGCAACAACAACAGCTGCTTTGTGCTGGAATGGGAAAATGAAACAGAATTTAACTCTTTTAAGGAATCTGGTCCTGATAGTCAATGCTGTGTTCTTAGACTGATGGCACTTACCACCTTTAGCACATCTTAGGTTTAATTTGTGTGTCTCTCTCAGGTGAGAAGATTCTCAGAAGCCTTCTTCTACACTGAGCACCAGAAACCTGCTGTGCTCATGTTCCAGGAAGGCCTGTAAGTAACTCATTAACACTCCCCTGTCTCTGGAATGATGAAAATTTACTTTAAAATATTTTGCAATCAAGAATGAGATCTTTTTCTGCAGGATATGAAGGAATTTGGTTTGAGAGAGGTAATTTGCTCTGTTTTAGCTTCCTATTGTAAACCTATTGAAATGAGTTTCAAAAGTACAGTAATTTCACGATTATAAGCC
>PYHW01009979.1:21393514-21413317 GCA_013186435.1 Turdus rufiventris | reverse complement strand
ATTTTTCAATTCTTCCTAAACCAAATGCACCAGATCCAGCACTGGTACTTTTAGTGGGAAATAACTGTTGGAAAGTAACAAATTTTAACATTTACAAATTTGCTTTTTACCATCCCCAATCCATTCCAAGGTAAGACTTTCTTTCTGCTGGACAGTTCCTGCTTGTAACAAAACTATGAAGTGTGAGGAGCCAGCTACACCAGGGCAAATCCTGCCTTTGGTTTTAGCCCATGAACCATGGAGGACTTGGCTGATGCTCAGGACCTGGCCCCTGAAGGCAGAGTTCAAATATAGATGCTCAGATTTGAATTTCTGAGTAATGAAGGTTATCCAGACTATTTGTCACCATGGGCAGACCACAACATTATCAGTGTGAAACCCATCTTTCAGAAGGGGCTGAAAGGCCATGACATCAGGTCCTGTCGCAATGATGATTTTTAAGTGAGACATTTGCTTCTGACCTAGTGCAGAGGAGAAAATTGCCTTTCTCAGAGCTGTCATTGGAGACAATTAAGGCTGATTCAGTGTTGATGGAAAGGGACCTGACTTCATTAGAGGATGGGTTGTACAAGGCTGCCTTGTTCTGCCAAATTAGAGCAGCACCATAGCTGCAGGGTCCCAGCTGTGTTCATTTGGCTCTCCCATGTCAGGATTTTAGGGAGCTGTGCACAAGGAAAACCCCATGTCACGATCCTGGGGTGAGGACACACACACTCATGGCCTCATTCAAACAAGCATAACCCTGCACAGGGGGAAGCCTAATTGCACGAAGTGCTTCTGTTTCTCCAGGCAGTCACAGAAAACATAATGTTCTCCTCAGTGGTTATCAAGAAGGGTAAGTTAAAAAAACAAAACAAAACAAAACAAAAAAAAGAAGTTAAAAAATATTAATTGGTCTGTGCAGAAAATCTGGTCTTTACATGCCACGTGGCAAAATCAGGTTTTCTTCCTGAATTTGCTTGATGATGTAGTTGGAAAAACAGAGTCTTGGCTGTCAGAGTATTACTGATACTGGGAGTGGCAATAGGGATTATTAATTTGGTTCACATGGTCAGCAGCTGAGATCAGTGCTTAGTGTGCCAGGTGCTGTACAAACACCTCAAGCACTATATTTTATCCCCCATTTTTTTTTTTTTTTTTCCTTCTTACCAGACAGGAGCTGTTTTTTGCCTCCCATGCTGTTGTGGGTTTGTGTGAAGCTGTGCACATATGTACCTGACAGCATTTGACTGCTTAGGCAGAAGGGGACACATCATTCCCATTAGGATGAGTGTGGCACTGGGTGGAGACCTCTAGGGGGTCACATTCCCTTCTTAGATTTTACAGACAAAATTATTTCTTCTCGCTCACTTTAATATCACTTATTCATCTTTTTTCACAAGGGTAAGTATTAATCAGACATGATAATAAGATATTGGCTTTAAGATGAAGAACAGATTTCAGCTGATCATCCATTAATATCTTTTTGCCTTACTCTCTTTCATATTTTCCCCATTTTTTCAGACAGAGATTTAAACAGGAAAGCTCATCAGAAATAAAAATTATTGTATTTATTATAGCCAAATACATATTCATCTGCCAGTTTGGTGTCACATTCACTGAGGATAGTCAGGTAGCATTTTGAGTGGCCTAAATGATGGAAATAGATGGGAAAGATACAAAAAAAACAGAGATGAATTTTTACAAGGACATATCGTGATAGACAAGGGGAAGTGTCTTCTGACTGAAAGAGGGTAGGTTTAGATTAGGTATTAGAAAGAAATTCTTTACTCTGAAGGTGGTGGGGCACTGGAATGGGTTGTTCAGAAACTCTGTGGGTGCCCCATGCCTGGAAATGTTCAAGGCCAGGCTGAGCAACCTGGTCTGGTGGAAGGTGTCCCTACCCACATAAAGGGAGATGGAACCAAATGATCTTGAAAGTCCTTTTAAGCTTAAATAATTTTATGATTCTGTGACTGTCAAAAGACAGTGGCTGAGTAATGTGCCATAGCTCTTCAGACTTGTACATGTGTGAGACACTTCTCTGTGAGTGCTCTGAGTTCTGATGTGAGACAGAGGACTTGCCATGCATCCAACTTGGCTTTGTTCCTCCCTGTACTGCTCGACCAAATTTTTGATTATTGCTTCCTGCATCTGGGTTTTGAAACCCTGACCACAGCCAGAGTGACAGACCTCATTTCCTGACCAGAAACCAGCAGAAGGATCCAGTCCCAACCAGCAGCTGAGACCCTTGGGAGGACAGTGATGGGTTATGGCAGCTAAGAGGAGCCTGTGCAGTGGGATCTGGAATAATTTCAGAAACACTGTTATTTTTCAGGAAGGGATTGTGCAAGTTGTAGATATCTCTAACTGAGAGATGGAAACCTTCTAAGAGTTCTGGTATCCCCCCCCATGATGCAGAACTGTTTCCCTTTAAATACATTGACTGTCCTCTGCCTGTGTATCTGGGCTTGCAGGAGTGATGGAGAAGCAGCACAGCAGCTACTCAAGCACTGAATTTGTTTTGTACTTTCCTGCCAGGATCCAGAGCCACGCACAGATTTCCACAGAAATTCGTAATTCGGATTATTTCACCAGCATGCCCCCGCTGCCGGCAGAGTGCCTGGACATCGATGGGGACTGGAACACGCTCCCAGTCATCTTTGAGGATAGGTACACAGACATGCCTTGCAAAGGTGAGTGAGCACCACAGAGCACAGCTTCACGAGACAGCTTGAGCTGAGGGAGGTGCTCCTGAGCTCAGCATAAGTGATCTCACATCCCTTGGGCTTAGGAACTCGGAAGAGAGTGACCCCCTAAGTAATGCAGCTGAAGTTTTGTGTTTTCCCTAACAGCACAGTATTTCCTTCACATTTTTCATCTTTAAATTGAGCTTTAAAAAAAAAAAAAAAAAAAAAAAGCTGGAGGAAAAATCTAGAAAGAAAATCAGATCTTTTGGATTTTTGCTACAGTAGTAATTTAAAGAAAAAAACCACTAGGCTGATATCCCCACTATGACATCTAGTGGTAAGAAATCTCAGAACAAAACCCCACAATTTCAGTGTAAAGTCCCACACTCCCCTGAAAGGGAGAAGTGCCTTCCAAAAAATATTTTGCCCTTTGAGTACCCAAATCAAATTTTTAATTAAGAAAATATTTAGTTCCACAGTTATTTAGTAAAATCTCATAGCCCTTATTACCTTTTTTTTTTTTTTTTTGCACTCAACTTTTAAGATTACCAAGGAAGCAATATGTATTAATACTATAGGTGTCCATAATCTAGAGGATATAGCCTGTGATACAAAATCTTCCCACTTTCACAGTTATTCTACTGCTTAAATTGTGACAATGCTCACTAAAGGTATTTAAATTATTAAACTGAGTATTAAACTGATTCAAAGAGCTATGTTATGAACAATATTGAATGACACCAGGAATACAAAGTATCCATTTTGTTTTGCTTATCTATACTCTAAAAACTAGCAGTATAAGTGGAGTTATATTGAGGAAGGTGTATTTTATTAATATTGTCCTCTTTGGCCTAACTATAACTGTTCAGTGAGTGCAATTCTAGTTAAATGCTCTCTGGCATGTGCATTTGTAATATGCCTTTAATGCTTGTATAATTTTTATAATATAAATGGATAGAATAATATTTCAGACTGTTCAAAGTCTCCCAGTTCTTTGGGGTGATTTGTTGTGTTCTTACAGGTAGTACAACTATCTTTCTTTCTTTCTTTCTTTAGGTCAGAATTTGGAAGTTTTCCCAGATTTTGAGATTCCTGCAAATACTCAAATGGATGTAAAACTGGAAAATGAGGATTGTGCATCAGATGATGCCACTGCAGTAATGAAAGGAGACTTTGGGAAAGATGCTCCACTAATACACACAGACAGGATAAACAGGAATCCCTCATGCCTACACAGCAGTACTAAAGCTGCTGCTAAGGTTTTAAACCAGCACTCCACATCTCAGGTATGTACAATAAACAAAGAAGGCCAAAGGAAACCTGAAAATATTTTTGTTTCAAGAGAGGAAGATATTTCTGACTCAGAACCAGGCAATACAGAACACAAGTCAGAAGACTTTAAAACATCTGAGGAAGTTTTATTGAAAGATAATAGACTTGGGGCAGATGTTATCTGTGGTGACATGGAACCCAGCAATAAGGACTCTCACAAAAGTGAGCCCATGCTAATTGTCAGTGCTAAGTATGAGTGTGGAGCATGTGGAACTGATGGCTTGGAAGACAGGACTGAAATACATGAGCTAGATGAATTTGGTCATCCTGAAACTAATTTCACTTCATCTGAGCTTACATTGAATGAATTGACCAGCCTTGGAAAACCAGAGGATGCAGACACCAAGGCTCATCTCCCTGTCTTGAAAGCTTTGCCTTCACACAGCTGCGAAGCGAAATCAGTCACAAAGGAGCAGCGAAGTGAGGAGAGTGAAGAATTTACCCTGATGTCAGGGGTTATAAAAAGATCTTCCTCTCTAATATCCGATTCGGGCATTGAGAGCGAGCCGAGCTCGGTGGCGTGGTCCGATGCTCGCAGCCGCGCCCTGGAGCTGCCCAGCGACCGCGAGATCCTGCAGCAGCTGGTGCGGAGGCACGCCATCCACCGCAACTCCCTGGAGGGCGGCCACACCGAGAGCAACACCAGCCTGCCCAGTGGGATCCAGGCCTCGCTCACATCCATCAGCTCCTTGCCCTTCGAGGAAGAGGAGAGGGAAGTGGAGCTTACCAAACTGACGAAATCTGTCTCTGCTCCTCAGATCAGTAGCCCAGAAGAGCCCATGGAGGAGGTGGATATATCAAAACACAGTGAAGCCACCTCAGGAGATTCAGATCAAAACTTAAGGAGCTGCATGGAAACAGAGGATAAAGATGGAAAAATAATCGTGGACTTTTCTGAGTGTCAAATGACCACTGAAAGTGGACAAATAGAACACAAAAGACATCCCAAACCCCTCCTCAAACACAGTAGCAGTAATGCTGACTTACAAGGGGAGGAGAAGAAAGGTTTTCCAGAGACTTGCTGTAGTTTGGAAAGTACAAGACCACCCATTTGTCCGAAGCAGCTCCCAGATAATGTCTCTGAGTGCCTGTCACTGGAGAGCAATGGTGAGTGCAGCTTAAAAACATCAAGGGCTTGTAATTACTTGGACAAAAATATAGATAAGATTGATACATGCATTGAGGATCCAAAGGATAAACTTAAACTGGACAGTTTAAAAATACAACAGGGCTCTTCCAATAGTAGAATTTCAGGAGAGGAGAGTTTTTCACAAAGAATAAAGTTGATACCAGAATTTTGCTATCCTGTTACAGCTCCTTCAGACACCTCCACTGAATTTGGCTCCCTGCGAGGAGAATGTGGCAGCTCTCTCACTGAAGAGAGCCCTGCAGTGTATGCAGAAATGCAGGGGCTGCAAGAAATTGAGCTCAATGACTCACCTGCCTCAGCAGACCCTGTGCCAGGGTCCCACCAGGCTGAATGTCCTCAGGAGCCCAACTGCCAAGAGAATAAACTCGTAGCAAACGGCACCGGGTTTCCTTTGGCCACCACAGAGGGAGTAGCCCTGGAAAGCAGAAAGGCTGCTGATGTGGTTAACCTGTCCATCTCTTGCACAGCCACCTGTCTTCCCTTTTCTTCCGTGCTCAAAGAGACCCCTGCCATGGCGGGCTCCTCGGCAAAGCAGGCGGCATTCCCCATCACGCGCCAGCCGCTCGGCTCCTTTGGAGCTGTCTGCTCCAATGCAGACGAGATGGATGAAGAGACCAACGAAAGGATGCTGAAGTAAGAATGACTAATTTCTTCATTGTTGTAGCCATAATGCCAAGAGACCCTGACTCAGTTCAGAACCCTAATGCACTAGGCATACAGGAAGTTTGCATTTGAGACAGTTGCCTGAGGAATTTCAGTATAAATAATCCAAACAGACAAATGGTTCATATAGAATGAATTATCTAAATAGACAGGAAGGATAAAAACACAAAGAGACCAACTTGCCAAAGACCTCAGGTCCTTAATTCTCATGACAAGCAGTGGGACTTAGGTATCTAAATAATCTTTGAGAGCTGACCCTCCCTGAAACCAAGGCTACCCATACCAGAGTATTGATCCCAGATAATCAGTTCACTGTGGCAGTGCCACACAGTGTTTTACTCTTCTGCTTGAATAATTCCACTCAGTAGCCAAACTATGAAATGGAAATTCAGATTGGCTGATGTCTCAACTTTGCCCTCTCAGACTGGAAAAATTGGAGAATTGAAACCATGGATAGCTGGAGAAAGGGCATTATTTTTGTTTCTTGCTTCATTGCCCAACATAAAAGTGCCACATTGTGACCTTGATGTTACAGGAGCCCATTTCACAGATTAGCACACTAGCATCTATATTTTTCTAATATAGTTTGATACCTCTGCTGTGCTGATGAAAAACAGTAGCACTGAAATTTCTCAACCCATTCAGCTGCCCAAAATGTTGGCTATCTGCATGTATATTAATTTCTAACCCAAGACTTTGTTTTTATTCTTTTGAAAGGGTCTTGAAGTTTTATACACCATGCTCAAGTCCTGACAAATCTAAGCACAGAAATTTTTTCTCCTTTGTGAAAGAGAACATTTGAGCATGTGTTCATGCACATGAATCCAAGTCTTCCAGATTCATGGCCTAAAATATATTTTTTTCATTCTTGTGTCCCTTAAAATTAGTTGGGCTGATGTAAGTAATTGCTCACCATTGGACTTGAGTATCTTAGAGGTCTTTTTCAATCTTAACGATTCTATGATTGTATCAAGTTGCCTGAAGAGATCTCCAAGCTTTAAAGGTTAAAGGACTCTGAAGCTTGTCCATCCCAGTTTTCTACTTAATGCTGCACATACATTGTGGTTATTAATTCCTAAATTATCTGGATAAGTTTTACTGAAAAAGCCACTAAAGAGTTTGGCATCTTCAGCCAGCAGAATGCTTCAGGGTGAATTCAAGTATCAAATTTTAAACCTTTAGTAGGAAAGGTGTTATCTTAATTCTTTCAGCATTGAGATGTTCTTCTTCTAAATGCTATTAAATGTTTCCAAAATAATCCAAAATCAAATTAGCCCCAAAATATCTACCACAAGATGCATCCCTTAACTCTTGAGGAAGAATGCCTTCTACCCAACTATAAGTGCAACTGATGGTAGCAAAATTATACATTTTGCATATCAGTACCTATAAGGCCAATGGCATTGTTAAGAGGCAAATTGCTAATTCTGAATCTCAGTCTTATTTTATGAGCTACCAGAAAATTATTTTTTGCTACTCTTTCATTCCACTTGCAAGTGTGAGTTGCTAATGCACTTTAGTTCTTCCCTGTATGTAGACAAATTACAAAGAAAAAGAGTTTATGCCCTTCATTCTGATTTCTCTCAGTCCTAACAGATAAGGAATTGTATCCAGGTCTTTACTTGAAAGTCGAAAACATAATTTCTTGCAAAGACAAGACTCCTCAGTTTTACGGTTTGTTGCTGACCACCCAGTTCTATTGTGATTAATTAATGTATTCTCCAGTTTTTATCAGGCCAAAGAAAAATTTAAAAAAGAAATGAAGATTGAAGGATTTCTGTACAGTGACTTATCTGTACTAGCTTCTGATATCCCATATTTTCCACCAGAGGAAGAGGAAGAAAATTTGGAAGATGGAATTCACCTGGTTGTCTGTGTCCATGGATTGGATGGTAAGGCCAGGAAGAATTGCTGTTTGTAAGTCATTTTGGTGTAAAATAAAAAAAAAAATACAGATGCAAGTATGAAAGGATGGAGAGTCTAAGTGTTTGTTTTAGCTAAGTATTTGTTCCTTATTATGCTATTCAGTCCATTGTAACAAAGGATCTACGAGAATATTAAGTATTGTTGCTAATATATGGGATTCTGCTGTTTTTTACTTGTTTTGTTTTATTTTGTTTTGTTTTGTTTTGTTTTTTTTAACAGCATTCTGCACCAAAGCACATCAGTCCTCCAGTGTACAGGAAGAGTGCACTGCAGTAGCTCCTTGTCTTTCCACACTTGCTTGGTTGTTTTGCAGTATGTCCCCAGGAGAGAAATGCTATTTAAACCCCCAAAACACTCTTATAAATTAGATGATAGCTGACTTTATAAAGTGAGAGAATAAAAATCACTCTTCACTGCAGAGGAAGCAGGTTTTGGGATTTTTTACATATATGCTTTCTAAGAATGAAACACTTTTGTTAAATGTGAACTTCCTCTTGACAAATTATTGATACCAATTAGAAAAGTGTAAATTTTAACACTGAAACTATGGAGAAGAAGTGATAGAGGCTCTGAAATCTCAAAAAAAAAAAAAAATTAAAAAAAAGGCAAAACAAACACTGGCTTGAGCCAGGACTGTTTGCCATTGAATATCTCAGTAGCAGGAATGCTCTTCTCTGAGGTAGTGGTACTTTCTTCATCAACAAAATATTTCAGAAGACTTTGGAATTTCCAAGTACAGAATGAGGCATCCCTCAAAATATCAGGAGTTTGATACTACTTCAGCACCACCTCTAACTGTGAATAAATGAGATGGGCCACTCTGCATCTGAAGGTTCAGCCCTATAGCCCAGCACAGGTATTGAGGTGTCCCTGGGGCCTCACCTGACCTTGTTGTTTTTTGTCTTACCTCTGCTGTTCAACCAATAGAGGACAGATTATTCTGGGCCTGATCTTTGCCCTTTCTTAGCCATCATTTATGCAGTCCTTCACAGGAGCAGGTCAGGTCCAGCCCACCTGGGCCAGGCTGTGGGAATTCCTGTTCTCTTGCTGTTCCAGTGCATGACCCTGAGGTGTGATAACGTCCTTAGCAGCACTTAGCAAGAGCTCCATGGTGTCAAGGTTGTGTTAAATTGACTCTGTATTGGTTATTTTTCTGTTGAATTGCATCTTATGAAGTGCCATTTGTTCCTAGGTAACAGCGCAGATCTGCGGCTGGTAAAGACTTTTATAGAGCTGGGACTTCCTGGTGGAAAACTGGACTTCCTAATGTCTGAAAGAAATCAGGTAGTACAGAACAAATTTCTGTCTTCCTTCCCATTGCTGAAATAGTGCCTTCAGCACCAAGCCTTTTCAGCAGCTGAGTGAAACAAAAGTGCTGGGGAATTCAGGGAGTTTATGTAGTGTTTAGTGCAAAGGCCTGGTTCAATTCCTGTCTAATTCAATAGGATGTTCAAACCTATTGGAAAATATTCTTGGCATTAAAGTCAAAGGCAATGACATTAGCAGTAATAGGACTGGACCTTAGAGGAAGAAAATGGGTTTATCCTGCCAGTTTGCAAACCTGGCAGCCTGGTGCCTCTGCAAAACAGCTCCAACAGAAAACAGCAAGTTTAGTGATGCTAAATTCTCAGGAGGATGTGGAATACCCAGCAGGTATTGTCAGCTCCCTTTGCTGCATCAGCCATTGTTTCTCCTGTTGCAGTGTTTGTGGGATTTATTTCCTTGAATGATAAAGAAATGTCTTCCAGAAAAATTGATTGCAGGTCTAGGCAGAAAAACAGAAATGAATCCTGTGCTTTGCTTGGCAGTGGAGCCATATTTATGACCGAAGGCCTAACTTTATGCACAAGATAAGGATTTCCATTGTACAGTCAGAAACATTTTTCTGATTTATGAGTACCTGAGAAACCTGAGTCAAAACTTTATAACCTTCTTTGTTCAAATGCTTTTATATTTTGAAGTGGCTCTTTGGGGTACATCTGTGAGCTGGCCACCTTCCAGTGCACAGCTCTGTCAGCAGCAGACCTGGACAGTGAATGTAAAATAGGTGAAAATAGTCAGGAGACCATACATACTTCCATCAAAGCCTTTTTCAAGAGAAGAGAATGTTTTCAGAGAAAGAAACTTCTTGCAACATGTAACATTTAACATTATCCAGAGTTCATAATGGAAACCATTTAGAGATCTTATTGTCTAGGAAGGTGGGGAAGTTCTCACAGCACTGGAAGTGGAATCTGGGTGGCTTGATGGCTATTCTGATGTTGTAAAGCATCTCGTCACTGTTTTTTCCTTCTCTGAGAACCACACTGAAAATGACCCAAGAAATCAGTCGTTTAGCTGGTTTGCCTTATAGAGGAAAATTCAGATCAGTTTTTTTAGGCATTAATTTGTGATGCATTTGACAAGCTCAGTCAGGCTGAAGTGATACTAATGGATGGAGATATAATCAGGTGAAATATGACGCTTGATGTGTTTTGTTTGTGATTAACATTCAGGCTGATATTCTTGCACTTTTAAACAACCTGAAAGGTTTGGGATAATGAGACTAGGAGGAAATCATTAATTATCAATGCAGACAAAACAAACTGGCAGAAGGCTGCTGGACTGTTTGTAGTTTATGAGAACATTTATTTTAAGTCTGTATTGCAAAGTGAATATCATCATGTTTTCCCGTGCAAGAGCTGCAATTAGCCAGATGAGTTCTGTCACAAAAGCATTAATTACTGATATATTTCAAAAGCATTAATTACTCATATCTTTGCTCTGAATAGCTGTTGCAACATTTGATGATTGTTTTGTGGCATCTCATTAGTTACGAGTTTGATTTAGAGTCCTGTTGGATTGCCAAATTACAAAGTTCTGAATAAGATCTGCCTGTAATTGTATAGACTGGAAATATATTGCTTATTTTATTGTCTCACAACTGGCAGTACTGTTGCAAGCAACAAATTATTCATCTGTCTCTAACACTCATTCTCTTACTGATGACTGTTAAATAACAAACACACAACATTTGATTAAGACGGCCAAATAATTTTGTGATGACATCCTCAGCACCAGCATAACCCTCATGTCAATTTATAATCCTGTAAAGTATTTTATTGCAGTAATCTGTTGAATCCTAAATGCCCAAAGCTTTTCTTCCGTGTGCAGAGCCTGGTATCTAGAGCAGCTGAGCATTAGCAGCTCTCACCAGTGTCAAGTCAGGCTGCTTTAGCATCATGCTCATGATTCTGGAATCACTCAGCAACCTCTCTCAAAGGAGAATTTCAGTTTCAAAGAAGATCTAGAGACAGAGAAAAATCTCCCTTCTTCCCCCTTGAACATGTATAAAGAAAAATTACATTGGTTGTTACCTTTCTGCTTGCATTTGACTTTGAAAATAACATCAGACCGCAATAAGTGTAACATATTTTTATTCATGAGCTCATTTAATTTTCCAACAGACTGATACTTTTGCTGATTTTGATACAATGACTGACCGATTATTGGATGAAATTATTCAGCATATCCAGTTGTACAACCTCTCCATATCCAGAATAAGGTAAGGTAAGCTTTATGATGGCAAATAGTGTGTAACTGTTTGAGTTACATGAGCAACAGCCAGTGAAATTAGCTTCTCCTAAAGTGCCCTGTGTCAGAGGCCATTGAATGAGTGAGATTAATCTTCACATTCTTATAGATGAGAATGAAAGAGAAAGATTCTTATGAAAGAGCATCTTGTAGGCTGAAAAAAAACCATTAAATGATAACTAAAGGATCTTACTGAAAGCCCTGAAAGAGTCCCCCCCTCCAAAGCCATTTGTGCCATCCTTATATTTATTTTAAAGAAATCACAAGGGGTTTCGTATTAATGTAATTCTTTCTTTCCCAACAGTTTTATTGGACATTCCCTTGGGAACGTCATCATTCGATCTGTACTAACTCGCCCCAGGTTTCGCTATTACCTCAACAAGTTACACACCTTCCTGTCCCTCTCTGGGCCTCACCTGGGAACCCTTTACAACAACAGCACTTTGGTTAGTACAGGTAAGAGCCAGTGGGAAAGCTTTGACTGGCTGTGGTCAGAGTGCATGAGAGGGCAACAAGTAGAGGTAGGAATTTACTGTAGCATGACTTGTACCTTGAAGTTGTGGAAAACATTTGCTGAAGACTTCAAACCCATACAGAAAAAAATTGCAATTTCAATATCTGCAAGGCCCATCAAATTGCTCCCTGGAAAGATCGGAGGTGTGCAGCAGTGAGAGATGAACCTGTTTCCACTTAGTCTCCCAGTTCTCTACTGCAAATAAAGACAGGGATCTTCACAGCTGAAAAAAGAGATATTATTATGGAAATTGAATGTCCCACATTTCAGTCTTCTGAGTGTTTTCCTACTACAATGAGACAACCACAGAATCATGGCATAGTTTGGGTTGGAATGGACTTTACAGATCATCTAGTTCCACCCCTGCCATGAGCAGGGACATCTTCAATTAGATCAGTTTGCTCCAAGCCTTGTCCAACCCGACCTTGATTATTTTCAGGGATAAGACATCTACCAGCTCTCTGGGCAACTTCTTCCAGGGTCTCACCACCCTCATTGTAAAGAATTTCTTCCTTATATGTAGCCTAAAATCTACCCTCTGTTCATTTAAAACTGTTGCCTCTATCCTGTCATACCCTTACTAGATTTTTCATCCTGTTGATTAGACGTAAGAACAAACAAGACTTTTTCTAAATTACAGTGCTATCCTTACTGTAGGCACACATCTTTAACTCCCCTGCTTGATGATTTGCAAAGGATAAAAACATGCACCAATTTTCATTCCAGGTCTATGGCTAATGCAGAAGTTGAAAAAGTCAGGGTCACTTTTGCAGCTGACCTTCAGGGACAACGCGGATCTGCGCAAGTGTTTCCTCTATCAGCTCAGCCAAAAAACGGGTGAGTAGGGCTTGATGTGCCTTTGTAAACACCAAGGGCTATTCCACTGGCTTGTGCTGTATTGGCCTGTTCTCCAGGAAGTAAAGAGAACCTGCATTTTGTTAATGATCTTTCTTTAAACACGCTTTTTAGAAGGGCTGTCCTGTCTAAAATCTAATATCAATTTAATCTGTGCATTTTTTCTGTGAAAGTTATCTGATAATGTCTTTGCCAAACTGTTAGCGTTAAGTAAGACCATTGTGCTGCAGTAAACATACATCTAAGTTTAAATTCTGCAAGCAAGAACCATCATTCTTGACAGGNTTTTTTTTTTTTTTTTTTTTTGGTAAGTTTAACATCTCTTGTCTCTAGGAAATATGGCTCTGTGAGATGAAGAGCAAATTACATTCATGTCTGTTCTGACACTTTTGTACTACAGAGAGAGATGTATGGCCTCACACTAGAAAAAATGATTTTTGAATAGAGAATTTTTTTTCCTATTCTTTAGTCTGTCATGAATAAATGAAATAAATCAGGATTTTCTTAAGAAAAGAAAGCAAGCATGATCCTTCTGCTGAAGCAGGTTTTTTTTTTAATAGTTATTTTTAATATGGAGTGTGTCAAGACTGGTGCTAAATATGTAGTGACAAGGTCACTACTTGATGATAATTCTTTTCTCATACTTTTGTACACTGCTGATAGGAAACAAAGACTATATTAATATGAATAGAACATCTAAATCTTACAGATATGCTACGTAACTCAATCAATGACAGGAAGTTGATGTAAATGGGTGTTATTTGAATTTTCCCTTTGATTCCCTAGTTCTTATTTCCATCGAATACATTTGATGACTGCTTTACTACTGTCAAGTTAAAATAAAATTGGTTCTACTCAAAAAGCCCATATTTTAACTTCCCAAGCAATGAATTCCCTGGCATGTATAGTGAGTCAAAACGTTTTGCTGCTTGTTGGCTGGGTAGATTGTAGATATAAGAGGCTAAAAATGCAGGTGTTGTCCTTGAAAATGGAGAAAGCAGAAATTTAAATGTGGAGAGAATTGTCTGTAAAGTCAGAATCATCTGGGTAGATGCTTAGGCAAAATATCCGAAGATGTAGATATGTCCAAATGTGAACATATGAGCTGGCACAGTGATTCAATAGAGCCATGTCTCTGCTCTGGCACCCTGATCCCAAAAGAAGTGGGGAGAACACACAGAAGGAGAAATGCCAGAAGCAATGTTGTACCTACATTGCCAGATGACTTTTTAAGCCTTCAGCAATTTCTGACTTTCTTATTAAAGTAGAAGTCCCTGTTACCTTTCAATCTAACAAATGTTCCTCATGCTTGTGAAAATAAAAACAAAAACAAAACTTACAATAAAATATCCTTTCCTGTTGAACCTCTTCACCTCTTCACATAAGGTTTTAGATATGGTAACACTGGGGCTTCTCCTACCTTTTACTTCAGATCGAAGTTGCAAACTCAATGGGTTTGACTGCACAGGAGGAAAATTATAAACACATTAAGTCAGGTTTTGGAAAAGCAGCCAGCAGGACTTTTCCTTGTGGTGGTGATGGTCAGTTTTTCTATGGAAGTCTAGAAATCATAGTTGTGGAATCACAGAAACATGGATGGGCCTTTGAGATCATCTGGTTCCAATCCCCCTGAAATGGTCAGGGACACCTTCCACCAGACCAGGTAGCTAAAAACCCCATCCAGCCTGGCTCTGGTTCTGGACCACTTTCCCATAAGAGGGAGGGAAACATGAAGGACAAACCCACAGCTCTTCTGTGTTCAGGATATTCTCTGAACAAGCATGTTACATCATCAGTGTCCATTTTCTTACTTTTCTGTTAAGTGTAAGTGATGGAGCACTTGAGAAACCAGAGACAGGTCAGGCAGCAGGAGCTCATCAGTGGCCCCATGAGCTCCAGGGAAGAGGGAGGATTTGGGGTTTTCAGCTGATGGACCAGCAGTGTGGATTTGTCAAGTGACTGCTGCATGCAGGGGCTGGATGGACCCTAAGACTCACTCAACTCCAATGTATCAGTATGACATCATAGCAATTCCTTTTCTTCTCCCTCTGTCTATTTTGTTTGGGAATTTTACTAATTTATTAATTTATTTTTGAACTTGATCCTGTTTAGAGGTATAAATATTTGCAAGAATTTAGAGGTATAAATATTTGCAAGAATAAGGTTTTAACAAAAGGTTTTTTTACAGACAGTTCTTAATTTTCCTTATTGACGTACAATTATGAGTGTTGATAAGTAACAGGTGTTGATAAGAAGCAACAGAAATGTGTTTAAGCTGTTATGAATCTTTCTAAGATTGTATTGCATGTTGTAATTATTATCATCTATTTTGCGCTGTAGATTTTCAAAAGCCTTTGAACATGAAATAGTCATGTTGTTTTCACACTGTATTAATTTTCATCCTTGTGCTTAATTGTGATTAATGTATTTAATATGTTTGCCACAGGTCTTCAGTATTTTAAAAATGTTGTGTTAGTGGCCTCACCCCAAGATAGATACGTACCTTTTCATTCAGCACGAATAGAAATGTGCAAAAATGCACTTAAGGACAGACACACAGGTATGTTTAAGATCTTTTATATATTCCCAAGGCTGTTGAAGAATTGCATTTCTGTGCAACTGAGGTCATTACATTAGAAGGTTTTTCATCAACATGATGAAAACTCAAATGTTTATTTGATAAGGAAGAAAGTGTTCGCTTCCCACAGGAAATTACTGAAATCAATAAAAGAAGCTTTTCAAGAAGCTCTTTGCCTGATGAAAACAAATTTCAATCAGGTCATAATCAAAGGTTTCTTACTGCTTCCTCCCCTTCCCAAATTTTTTTTTTTAAAGTGATAATGGAACTAGCTCTTGACAATGTTTTTCTGTAGTCTACTGATTTACTTGTATTGTCTCCCCTATTTTACACATAATGAAATATTTCTTGACACATCCAAAGTAAGGGGATTTTCCGTTTGTTTTCAATAGTGTTTGAATGATTGCAAGACAATTTAAGGGACAGATCTAAAATCATACTGTTTTGTAATAAAATCTGTAAAACACATCAGGACTCATACCACCAGAGCCCCTCCTGTGAGCTCAGGCTGTGTGTATTGCTTTTGTTATTAGCAGTCTTCCTCATTTATAAAATGTTTCATGGCTTCAGTTTGATACCACATCCAGGAATAATGTTCAGTGCAATTTCATCCCCATTTCACATATGTGATTACCTAGAAATGGAGATACTCTTTGGAAGCAGAAAGAGACACACAGGCCCAATAATCAGAATGGTTGCTTTCACACCTCTCACTTAAATGACAGCTCTTTCCATCCTACCTAAGAAATGAATTAAAAGGAATTTCTTCCAGTCGCCTACAATGGTTGTTCCTCAGGGAAAAGTTTGACCTAGCAGGAGCCAGATCGGTACATTTATCAATACATCAGATAATTTATCTGTAAATGTTTCCTGAGCCATTGTTTCTGCCCTTATAAACACTTCAGCTGTCTCTACATGATGCCCTTCCTGCATTAAAATCCCCAGGGAAACCCAAATGAACTTGTGTCCTGCCAGATGCTCTCACATCTGAATTCACAGGCAGTGTGAGTCCAACCCCACTTCCCTAAAAGAAACACGAGCATTTTCTTGGCTGACAGAGGAAAGGCTGAGTATGTCCCAGGCCTCAAGCTAAGCAACTTCAGCAGATCCTTCCTCATGGCCAGTGCTTCCATTAGATGAACACCACTCTTGCACCTGGCAAATCAATGAACTGGACTGCTGTCTCTTACATTTATTTTGGCCTTGCTTCCATTTTCCTTCTCAGTACGACTGTAATTCAATGATACTGGAAGAAAAGAGAGGATCTGGGAGCTCTGGCATGTAGGTTTGATATCATCACTCTTTTTCTCTTTTTCAGGTCCTGTTTACGCAGAAATGATCAACAACCTGCTCCAGCCTTTGATCGGGGCCAAGGACTGCACTTTGATCAGACACAACGTGTTCCATGCTCTGCCTAACACCGCCAACACGTTGATAGGCCGGGCTGCCCACATCGCCGTGTTGGACTCTGAACTTTTCCTGGAGAAGTTTTTCCTTGTGGCTGGACTCAACTACTTCAAATAGTGCCTGAAGTATGGGGCAACAGAGGCCAACTTTCTATTCAGTGGAGGAGACTCCCTTAGCCAAAGGAGTGCAATGTTAGAAATGAGATCAGGTGGGACTTTCAAACTTTCCATTTCCATTTCTCTTTCAGAGAATAAAGTGCTATGGCTTTAAGGCATTCAAGCTTCCAAGTATTGGTGCTTCTGGAAGAAATAAATATTCCTCTTCAGTTTCTAAGGTTTTTGTCCACATAAAGACATGAGCCACTTCTGAAGTACAGAATCAGAATAAGAAGGTTAATTCTCTAAATGTGATTGGACCAATATAATTCCCATTTCTCCTGAATATTAAACCAGGAACTTGTCTGTCCTTGATTTACTGCTTATTTATGTATTAACAAAGCTCTACATTTGTAGCACTTTTGGGGTAGTTAACACACAAGGAAACACATGTATGTGAACTCAGGTTAAAACCTTCTTTGTGATGAACTGAGAAGTCTGAAAACCATTTATGAAAGTTTCAGTCTTTCTGTTTGTTGTAAGAAAATATTTGAATGGTTCCATTACTGGAACAATACAAATTGTACATTCAAATAATGGAAAGGAGTAAAGCATTTTGCATAGAATGAACAAATATTGATATTTGTCTTTAAAAAGAAACCCCAACTTTAGTTTGGGAAGAGTTTCATTCAAGTTAGAAGCTGCCAAACCAAGAGGACTATATTGAAGTACTTGTAAAATACCAGTGGCATCTGTTAACATTTCTTCTGTTTACATTTATAGAGGATCATAACTGACTGTGTTTGTTATAACCTTAAAGGTACAATTTTTATGTTTACATTTGTATCTAAGTCCATTTGTCCCAACATTTTTTTTTGCATTTATTACACTGATACTGAATTCAAAATCTAGCCAGTTATACCCTGGAAAACCCCTAACATTTGAAAAAAACCAAAAAGGCAGGAGATATAGAATGGTCAGGATTGTGGAAAGCTCAAAAAATATAAGGATGTCCTAAGATCCTCTGCAATACTCTCTAAATGCTTTGTTAACGTCCATTTGCAGTGTTATATACAGTCCTAATAATTATATGGTTACAGCTGGTTGAACTATTTAAAACTTTATTTGTGCAATGATATCTAGGTCCTTTTTAAGAGTTTGAAAAAGAACATATTTCCCAATTTTTAATTTTTTTCTCATCAAATTTACATTAAGATTTTAATCACAAAGTTATCAGATTTAAAGTAACAAATTTCAATAAATTTCTGCACATTTTCATAAATTTTTGATAAATTTTCAATGCACAGTAGTATTTTGAAAAAAAGAGAAAGGGAATAAGTCTTCAAAATTATTTTTGTTTGGAAGGCAGGCATTTTTTTAATGCAAATACAATTTATTTTAAAATACAAATTAACAAGTCTCTATATCTTCTAGCAATGACTGTAAAAAATTACCAAGTTTGGTTTAGGTAACAAGGTTCCCATCAGTAAACTAAAATCAAGATGGTGGAGATCTGTGAAATAGAATACAAAATGAAAACAAAAAGCATCATAGTCAGAAGGATTGCAAATCTAAAACTAATTTTTTCTCAAAAGAAAAAAAGTGAAAAACTTACACAAAATTAGTTCAAGAAAAGAGTTTTAGCAGACAGCCAAATGCTGGTAAATGAAAAAGGCTGGTTTGATAACTGATACATATTTTTAAAACAGGAAGGAGAAAGAAGGTATATACCAAAGGGTGAGATTGAAACGCCTGAGAAGGAGTATTATTCATAAAAATCTTGTGCCCTCATAATGGTATGAATCATATAGGAACAATTCCATGGTGTGATTCAATGTTGACAAGTTTCTTAATACCTCAGTACTTTAATTTATTAGGTAGATACTATTGTGTTTCCCTCTCTTTTATTTTTCTTTTCCTTACAGATTGACTTCTAAAGGCTAACAGTCAGTTTTACCCAGTTAACAAATGAATTCTGTTGGGGAACTTGTGATTTCCACTTCTTGTTTGGGAATTCTTTATCACTTTTTGGTCTCTGCAGTCCAGTGCCAGCTGCACTGACATATCACAACTTATTTCTTCCTCAGTAAATTGTCTAGAGAATTTTAAACATAACGGGACATGGAGGTTGAGCTGTTATATAGTGCAGCCCTTTTGCACTAGGACTAGTACTTCTGTATGGAAAAACAGGAAAGAAAAGCAATCTCTAATGATAACCAACCTTCAGTGTGCTGTATGAGGGTCTGGTCCACTTGTAGAAAATGTTCAGGAGTCTGCAAACTGAAAATTTTGAAAACCATTTAGAAAGAAGTGACTTTACACTTATATACATGCCTGCTGTGTGTGTGTACATAGTCTGTACAAAGAAGTTTGCTGATTTCCAGGTCTCACACACCAACTTTCACAGTCCTGAGTCTGACAACAACCAGCGTAGCTGCTCTTACACTCAGCTGGGAGGTTCTTGCCTTGCCTTGTGCATTGGCCAGCATTCCCAGCCTTCTGTTTGCATGACTGTGAGAGAATGGACATGGGGAAAGAAGCTGGTGGGCCTTTCCATATGTTCACTTTGACATTCTGTACTCCTACCAGTGCTCTGACTGATGGATAATATACCTGAAGGTGTCAGTGTTCTCATTCATATAGAATTCTTTGATGGCTCAGTCTAATTTCAGAGTTGGAGTTGAATTGTTTATAGACTTGGATCAGGTCCACATAACTTACATCTTGTGGGGTATGGAAGTAAGCTCCTGTGGAACCCCCAAAAAAATCTGGGAAATATCATTCCTGTCAAATGATAAGACACAGATTTTATCTTCCTTCTACTGGCAGAACATTGTGGGATATATTGGCAGTAGTTGCTAGTTGAGCTTCCATTTTAAGGTTCTCAGAATAACTTCTCTCATTTTTGCTTCTTTTATTCTTTTTAATGGGATGTTACCTCTCAATACTATAAATCCTCTCAATTTTGTAGACTATATTGCAAAGAAATCTGCATTTTCATTTTAATATAAATAACATCTAAGTTTTTGGACTTCATCAAA
>PYHW01009979.1:21375970-21393464 GCA_013186435.1 Turdus rufiventris | reverse complement strand
AAATGCCCAGTTAGTTTCTTTGTTCTGTCACAACCTTTGGAATTTCAATATATTGCCCCTTCCCATAAACCCTTTTAATTACATTTTAAGTACATTTTCAGTATTTCTACAAGGATTTTCCCTGCAATCTGAACAAACCCCCTTTGGCTTCCTCTATCCATGGAGGCAGGGCTTGAACTCTTCAGTGAAGCTCACATTCACAGAGGATAGGAGAGTTTTTCAAGACCTTGAATAGAGGAGAGACAAACTTGGTTTTTTGGTAGGTTGTCAATATTAGTGTCAACTGTGTTTGAAGTGAAACCCCCTTCAGTTCTAAGGGATTTTTCAGTTAAGTAAAAAACAAACAAAGCTAGCATTGCATGTTTCTGTGGTTTTTTTATCATCTAAAAAGCTTAAACTAGCAAGGAGGATCTCCACCAGGTGAAGTGCATTTGGCTATTGTGGTTTTCCAGTGTCAGAGGTGAAATATGAGCTACAGCCCAGATGAGCAAGTTCTCTGTGAGGAAAGGTGATAGCCCACGTGTAGAATCAGAGGAGCAGAGCCAGCAGATCTCAAGGCTTTGAAAGACAGAGACAAAGACAGAGGGATGAAGACAGACAAGAAGTTCCTGAAGCAGACTATAAGATTTAAGAGGACTGACATTTTAGCATGACTGTTTTAAAAGACTTGAAGATCTTGAAAACAATGTGGTTATAACAATTCAATGGATCTCTATAATTCTATGATCATGCCTTTATTAGTATCTGGATTACATTTTCTCCAATATTCTGTGTCTCCTAGAACCAATTGCTCCCCACTTTTAAAATAATTTAATATCTTCTGAAATTGACTTTTCTTTTAAAGTATGGCTGGAGAGAAAGAGCAGTATTGAATAAGTGTGTGTAAAGGGACAGAATAGTGAGTCCTTTCTGCATCTGGGCTGAGGATTTTCAGGGAGTTGGTTTTCAATCTCCTGCAAAATGAGAATCCAGTCTCCTGGATCTCTGGAATTTTTTCTTGGAGAATTGTAGAATTTGGCCTGTTTATTTTCATTACCTAATTAGTGCTTAAAAATTGGCTTCAAAATGAATTTGTTCTACTAAAATGAAAGGCTTTTTTTCTGTCTGTAATCAGTGAAGAGAGGTAGGTACTACTGAAAGTGGGCAGGAGTGATCCTGTTTTCTGCTTTGGTGACATCCAGGGTTATTTACCTCTGTTCCTTGTCCGGGGAACTTATTGTAAGACTCACTTTCTGGATGTCTAAGACATAGACAGAAACTGGAGAGTCATCCATTTGTGGGCTGGATGACTTCTTCTGTTTTTCATAGCTGGGTGCAGGTTTTGACTGCACACCTTGATCAAAAGCAAACACTGAAGATATGAATAAATCTCCTTTAAAATCTGGCAGGAAATGGGTCTTTTTCTGGCCTCCAATGAATGCTCATTTTCTCTTTAATGAAATTCAAAATTGTTTTCAAAATCAGGTCTGTCCACTGATAATAGAGGAAGCTGAAATTTTTTAGCTTTAAAGGATTACTTTCTAAAGACTTGAAACCTTAGCACAGAGCTTTGGAATTACCTACACAAATCCTGAGCACTCTTTCACTTCAAAGCATTTCATAAATATCCACTGACCAATCCTCTTCACTGTTCCCTTGCCAGAAAAGAACCACACTTGACAGAGAAAGCTATCACAAGACAGTGTGAAAACTGGGAGGTCAAGCAAAAGTTTTCATTAGAATTTGTAGTTTTCTTTGGTGCTTTTGGCTTGTTTTAAAAAAATAAAATTCTCTTGCTTTCTACCCATGCATTTAAAAGAGCTGAGTGGTGATGGAGGAGAAAGATGAGAACTTCTAATAACAGGGTTAGACTCTTGTGAAGGCTTATGCAAATATCCCATTAAATTTAATATATAATGAATAGTCATGGAGCATTTCTGAGTCTCAGCATGCCAATATGTGTCAGCCTAGCTGAATGATTATTTTCTTTGTGGACTTAAATTTCCATTTATAAATTGTCATCAGAACAGCCTAACATATTTCACTCCAGCTGGTTATTTAGATGCTAAAGGTCATGTCCACAGAGAACTCTTATGCAGTGCTTTTCTTTATTTCAACACATATGCTCAGCAGTTTTGATAGGTAATGTTATCTAATTGACACTTTATAGCTAAATTTACCTCCTCCCCAGATTTTAAGTGTTTATTTAACCAATGAATTGTTTTCAATTTATAAACTGTTGGATCAGTGTTCATCTTCTTTAATGCAGTTGCTTTATGGCCATAGTACCACAGTCTCTGGACAAATAATCACTGAATTAAAAATTAGACCATTAATGTTTGGAGTAATGAAATTCATTCTGGGGGACATGTTTAGCTGCAGTTCACTCTCCTGTGGTTTGATGTTGCCTTTTGGGTCAAACATAACCACAGCAAGGTTGTGCCCCTGGCTCTGTTCATGGTTCCCTTAATTTGCTATTCCTTTCAGATGCCTAAATTGCCCTAAACTACTGATCTGCTTTGTCCAGGCATTCCCATATTTCCTTGGTCACCTTTCCAACCTGACTGCATCTCCTCCATATACTGTGAAGTCAATGCAGACAGGGATTCACAAATATATCCAGCACTGCCGTTCCATTTATCCAGGAGTGAGACATCGTGCTCACACATTCTTTCCAGGCAATTTTCTTTATGAAGACTGCCATGCACCTATCCAGAAGTGTTACAGATGACAGAATATTTGTTTCAGAAGGAACAGCTGGAAGCATCCCTGTGTAATTCCTGTTAAAAGCAGGATTATCATGAGCCTCATGGTAAGGTCAGCCATATATTTCTCTTGCTGGATATTGAAAACCTCTGGTAATGGATATACTTCAGCTACTCTGGAATACCTTCTCAACTGCTGTGTAATTCCTAGGGAAAACAACCAAGCAAACAACAACAACAATAAAATTTAAAAACTCAATTCAGACTTTCTGAGTTGCAGCTTCTTTCTGTTACCTTTTTTATCCCACCTTTTTATTCCATGTGGCTGATCTTGCTTCTGGTCCAGCTGTAACTTCCTTTTCCATTCTTTCAGACAACTCTCTGTCACTTGCTGTCTTTTGTGCTAGCATAGACAAGACTAACTCAGTCTGTCCTCAGAAGCTGTGTGCTTAGACCCCTCATGGTTTTGGGGATCTTCTGTTGGACCCTGACCAGTTTCTCCACCCTGAACTGGGTTTAAGAGGCACCAAAAACTGGCAAAATTAATTGGATGGTAGCTCTGCTGCAGACTGGTTCCTTTTCCTGCTCAGGAGGGCCTCTGGCTGCTGGCACTCATCGCATCCTCTCCCTGTCTGAGGCTCCTTTGCCACTCTTCTTACTAATTTTAGTTTTCTAATCCCAAGAGCTGGAGCTGTTCTCCCATTGCCACAACTGCAATCTTCCAGTCCTCTATTAATCAATCTTTACTTTAGGAAGCCTAATATGACCAGAGCTGCTGCTGTTTCTTCTCTATTTTAGGAAGACTGTATAATGCATGTGCGCTTCCCCAAGAGAAATCCATGCACTGAATAGAAACGCTTATGAGAACAGTTTAATCAGCATTAAACAGTTAGAATGCTTTAAATGCAGATGAGTCAGGCCTTCCTCTCATAGGATAAAAGCATAAAGAATAAATATGTATAAACTCTTCTTATGCAAAAGGTCAGACTAAATTAACTTCTGCTGCAACCTTGAAACTTGATTTCTCTGCTTTTGAAAATTCAATTCTCTACTTTCACCCAAAGTGCTACAAGATGCTTTTATCTGAGTAGCAACCTGAAATGGATTTGCACACATGCATATATGTTCCAAAAGTCCAATGTCTATATGCTAACTGCATGGAGCTTCATGTCTTCTTCTGCCTTTTCAAATATGAAACTGTGATGCAGTGAAGTCATCATGCCTTCCAGTCTTTGAAATATATCAACTACAAACACAAGCAACTTATCCAAAGGAACAAAAAACCTCCTTCTCCACATAAAAATCCAGTCTTCAGTAATTCTCTTTTATTTTGGAGTGGGTGATTGGAATATTGTGGCCTCGCATCCTGTAAATGGGGTTACACTAATAACACTAATAACAGCTTTTGGTGCTGAAAACTCCAATTTTCAAGCAATTCATTTAAGAAGTTTATCATTCCTTCCTGAAATCATAAGTGCTATTAGGAACCAACCTGTTCCAGCCCCGGGGACTTTGCTACTTGTTGATACTTTTATATGGACAGGACTATGTGCATCAATCCCAACTGTGCCAAGAAACCAAGGCATTTCTGACACTATCAAATATGCAGCTACATGCACAGGAAAGGCCAAGTGGGAATGTTTTTGATGTGAAATCAGTCATTTCTTTTGGTAAAAATGCTAATATATAGTTCTTGTATGTCATGTCTCCCATATGATATATACCCTAAACACATGTACTCAGAAACTGTCTTTTCCCATAGGAGCTGTGTGTTATTCCCATAAAGTGTTCCCATGCACAATGTGTATATACCATACCACACCATTCTTAGGAGGAAGCTGGTGGTGATCATTCAGCCTCACAGGTTTCTGTTGTTTTTGGGGGCAGTTTATGCTGGTTGTCCTCCAGAACTCCTGTGAAGGAACCATTTCTTGGCTTCATCCACCCATCCACCTCGCTGGATGAGAGAGGTTTTTTTCGTGCAGTGATTTGTCAACCCCTTGTCACACCATTAGCTGACTAAGCCTGTCTAAGCAGTGCTGAGTTTGATGTGTGTTTTATCTACCACCCCCATGGTTTCTGTGGTCAATGCAACATGTCAAACTGAGCTGCCCTGTCTCCTAAGACAGGAAGCTTGTTATCATCTTTTAATTTTCCTTGACATCCATCCTCTTCAACCAAGCATTCATTTTTTAAGCTGGTAGATCAATGATTTATCACCTTTGCCACTCTTCTTACTAATTTTAGTTTTCTATATATTTGACTATGCATCCAGTTTGGGAAATTAGCTATTTCCTCTTTCTGCAGTTAAATCTTCTTATGAAATAGGAAGGAGATCAGTCAAGAAGTCTAGACAAGCCATGGTATTCCTTTGCCACTGCATGTCTGGAAAAAACCCACACCACTGAAAACCCACTAGTATTTGTAGAGTGTTCTGTGTTCATTTTCCACTGCTTGTTTTACCAAGAAAAAACATACACTGATGTTTTGTCCCATTCCTTTTTGCATCTCCAGGTGAGTCAGAGCCTAGATACAGCTCTGACAGACTGAGGAGAAGGCAAAGATAAACCCTCTTCCTGTCTAGGATGTGACAGGAATATCTCCCACTGAGATGGCAGTAATGACAGAGAAAGCAAAAAGAACACCTTCCAAAATCCAATTCATCAAAATAAATCACTCCAGAATATTATTGGATTGTTGGTAAAAGTATCAGGTCAAAACACAGATCAGCATATTCCAAATCACAAAGTTCAGAAGTAAATTGAAAATTATGTTGGTATTTTCTACTTGGATTTGTCTCTAATAATATGATTCCTTAGAACTGGAACAGTTTAACCTAAAACTTAGACTTGAACAATTAATCTGTTTATTTTTGTCTTAGACTCTGGCATCAATCATCTTTATAATTCCCTTAAAATATACTCAAGTCCTTAAAAAAAATCTGATCTTAAATCTCTCTTTCAATTATGCTTAGACAATTAGCCACAGCATCTGAGACAGCAGAAAATTAAACTTTCTCTATGTACAGAATTACCTTCAATGAACAGTACAAGCCTTAAGTGGGAAAGCCTTGTCTGTTGGGAGATCTTAATTCTTGTTTAGAGGAAGTTTATGTAGATGAGTCTAATTTAGCCAATAAAGAAAGTAGGTGAATTCTGTCCTTTTTCTTAGCCCTCTGTTCCTTGCTGCAAATTCAGGCACTTGGAATTAAACATTCTAGTTTGTGTTACAAACAAAACACATCTCTGAGGCAGGTTTTGATTGGTGTCTTATCTTTCCCTGTATGCAATGTACAAACACAGTTACTCTGGTTTTGACACTGGAACCATATTCTTGGTTTAAGGATATTGTAAACCTTAATGACACTCTCTTCAAAGTGTAATAAAACTATAGCCCTCAAAATCAGGCTTTGACTTTTTAATAGTTAAAGTTAAGACTGGCAGCAGAAGTAACCACATTTTTACAGTATCTATTTAAATGGCTCACCTTACACTGCTGGATTAATTCCCAGCTCAATGGTAACACCTAAAATTGGACCTTCAGTGTTCCTCAACTGACCTGTGGACTGGAATCCAATGGGCAGGAGTGTAGATCTGTAAAGATCCTTATCCTTTGTTTCAGTTACCTTTTACTCATTTTATTAAATATTTAGAAAATACCTCTTGGAATTAAACCCTACTGTATCCTGTAAATAATTAGCTCTGAAAGTGGTTTTCTGTATGCACACTGTTATGATTTTTAGTTTATAAAAGCAAGACTAGAAAATTTTTTGAAAGAAGTAATACAGTTTGAGTTTTTTTTCAGATAAGCAACTGCCAAATACTATTGGGATGAGTTTCAAATAACTAATTTCAATGTGAGGCATTTCAAATTTATGGGGTTTTTAAGCATAAAAAACCTGTACAAAACCAAGAAGATGGCCCTTGAACTTGATAACCATTTGTACTCTTGCAAAGTGAATGCAAAACACTAGCATTGGATTCATGCCCATGTTTGTGCACACAGGCTGCAAGGCAAAGCATCAGAGATATATATCCTTCTCCAAGTACTTCCTTTGGGACTGATTGTTCAGGGCAAGCAATATGCATGATATAACTGGTGCATGTAACAGTAACCACAACATTCTGCAAATCTGAATTTATGCAGTAACTTGATACCGAGGCTGAACTTTGCAGATGAGTAGTGTATGGTATTTTTAATTATAACCCTTTCTGTGGTCTGAATATGAGTACAGAAGATTCCATCATGTGACACTAGAGGTTGGACTTTTAAATGAGACATTATTATATTTGATTGAGGCAGTTATGTTTCTCAAGAATTATTTCAAATCAGACAGAAGAGGCAATAATTAGAGGTTGAGAGCTTAGAAAATCTGTACTATTTTTTTTTTTTAAGACACCGAGATTTACAACACATGCTCTGTCTGCCTCTGTCTAATTTACTTCCGTTTCCCTAATGAACATTTGTCAACTGCCACACACGTCAATTTTCTTTAACTATGTCTGTCAAGATTTAAGTGAGACTTACATCAAAAAACCAAAACAAATCTCACTAAGTGGAAACATGTGAAGTTGAGTTAATTCTGTGATATTTTAAGGAAAACAGAAATGCAAATCAGTTTTCTTGGAATGTAGGTTCAGACTCAACAGCATTCACAAAGTCTTTATTAAAGGTCTGATCCTGAAAATGCTGGTCAAATGCACTCTTAGTACAATGGACCAAATCTGCAAATGGATTGACCTGGTGAAGAGTTTTATACAGCCACAAGATCTTAAATGGCAACCAGCAGCATCCATGGCATCTCAAAGTCAGACCACCACAAGATAACAAATGTTCTGGGTTCTTTTTAAGGCCAATTTTCCAGTTGGTCAAACGTGTTTTAAAAGTAATGTCTTTTAACACAAATGCAGACCTCTCCAAGGGATCAAGTCAATGGATTACTGTGGACAGATCCTTATAGGTTAAGGGAAAGGGCTTTTAATTTTTAAATCTACTACTTTGAATCATGACCATACAAAAAAGCTGAAGATATCTGACATGGTCCCTTGTATAAATAAGATCATGAATGTAAAGCTGATAATGCCACTGTGAAATTTTAATGCTTATTTATTATGGTTATGATGAAACCTGTATAATAAGATGATGATGATAATAATAATAATATTATAATATTATAATAATAATGAATAGTCATCAGTGCCAATACGATTCTACTATTTTTCTACATATGCTTTATTGTGGCATTTTGTGTAGCTTGTGTTCTGTGTAAAGAAATGTCAATAAAATCTTTGCTTCCTTTTGTCTGTACTTTCTGTGGTTCTTGATTGTTAGGAAATTCCCCAACCCCTTTTGTCCATGTAGCTTATGGCAAACATGATCAAAGTGATAAACAGACGTAGAATAAAAGATGCTCAAATAAAAGCAAATAGCTGAGCTGTATGAAGGGCTGTGGCTGGTGCCTTATCCCTGGAAATGTTCAAGGATGGGGCTTTCAGCAGCATGTCTAGTGGAATGTGTCTCAACCCATGGCAGGGAGATTGAAACAAGATGATTTTAATGTCCCTTCCAACCCAAAATACTCTGTGATTCTATGCTTCAGACTGTCCTTCTGTTTGAAGAACAAAAACCAACTCTGACTTACTGAATACATAATTATTAAGTAAAATAATCATGGTCTAAAAGGCCTTGAACATGGAGCTTTTTTGACCAGTGAAGTGAATGAGACCTTTAAACAAGGTGTTGAAACAGCAAAACCTTGAAGGCAGAAAATTAATAAATTCTAGGACACTTTGTAGGTGTTTTGTGTTCAATATTCAAAAACTAGTTTCAGGAATGTTATTCATAAGTAGTCTTGAGTTCCTCTGGCCCCATATATTGTGCTTGTGAACTTATTTACACCTGGCTGCACACTGTTAGCAGGAGGTTATGGAAATTAGTGGGCTGGGGTTGGAGGGATCTGTTGTTTCTTCATAACTCTATGGCCATGTCTATAGCAGTTATCCAAACAAGTACAGTAATTTCGCGACTATAAGACGCACCCTTTTGACTAAAATTTTCCCTCAAACCCGGAAGTGCGCCTTATAGTCCAGTGCGCCTTATCTGACCTACAAAGTTGCGACTCTCAGGGAGTGCGCCTTATAGTCCGGTGCACCTTATGATCGTGAAATTACTGTAAAGGATATTTCTGCTTTCACTCTAGTCAAATGGACAGGGACTACAGCCATAAGTTCTGGTCTTAAGTCACAATTTCCATGAAAATACAAATGCACTTAAAATTAATCACATCTGTACATCAGCAACACAAGCATCTGTTTATCCTTCTATCAAGGACATATCCCTCTCTGTTTAATTTTTCTCCAGAGATATTTACAGACTGTTGATGGCAGTGTAGTGTTATACAATGGGATACAACCCATGGTATCTAACTTGGGAAATGGAAAGGATGTAAGTGAAACAGAGCACAGTCCAGTTCCAGAAGTTTCCTGGTCCTAACTAGTGATTGACACCCTTTCAGGCAATTCTTACGGAAAAAGAATTATTCAGAGGTGTCGTCCCCAGAGATTCCAAAAGACAGCAAATACATTGAGAGGTTGATGGAAACCTTTAGACAACCAGGGAGGGAGTACAAAATTTAGAGCATTGCTGCCTTCCTGTTACAAACTGATTAGCAGTCAGCAGGAGCTATGTTGCTGTGCCTGTGTCTGTATAGATAGTTTTTTTCCTAACTCATTTCACAATCATATCAAATGGCAAAGGGGCCAGCAGCAGGGAGGGCATAATTAGTGCATTGGTTAAATACATTTTCCTTTTGATTGTAATTACATTCCACTCTCACAGGCAGAAAATGAATTGACCTCACCTTAACCCCAACAAGTTGTCCATCCTCAAAACGTTACATCCAGGAGTTGGCATAGTCTCTGTGATTTGGCAGAATGCCCCTCAAAGCAGTCAGGATGAGCAGATAAGCAGGTACTCCGGTCAATGCCAGGAGAGACTCATCACAACTGTGCAGGAAATCCAAACCAATGCCAGTTTTATGATGGTCCAAATTGGTATTTTTAGTGCATTATTTAAAAAAATTGCTAAATAATCCTCACTATTCTTCTGAATCTAATTGTGGTAATATGGTAAACTATATCCTCATCAGAATCTAATTTTGTGATGGGGACTCCTAGTGAAGAAACACCATGATTATTGATGTCATGCTGTCCAAAATGAAGTAGGTGTTTTCCAAAACATCTGTGGCACAGTCCACATCCTGGTAAGGTTTTAGTCATAGACACGTGAGATTCCTGGACCAATAAACTAACATAAGAGCAAGACTTAAAGAAGGCCTCTATTTTCTCAAAGGCAATAGGCAGGCACCTATTAGGGGACAAAGGCTCAGTTTGGCCCTTTGAGTAATTTCTTCGGGGAGTGTAAGAGTAATGGATACATGTGCCCTTGAGAAAGGGGGAGAATCACAAATAACTCCATGACAGTCATGAGCAATATGAAGTAGAGCATGGGTAACATGAGCTTTTATAGTCTTTTCAAGCCTAGGGACAGTCTGTTGTTTTTGGTTTTTTTTTGTTTTTTTTCTTTTTCTTTTATGGTTGGAGAGCCAAATGCAAGTAGGCAATCTGGTAAAATATTACTCTGTATAGCTCAAAGCAAATCTGGTCTAAAGCCTCTCCAGCACTTGGAAGCACAGTGTGTTCCCTGTGGTTCTATCCTCAGGATGGCTGGGCTTTGGTCCTGTTCTTCCAGATGTAGCTCATATCTGTAGCTGTCTCTTTCCATAATATTTATTTTCCCCAGTTTTTGCCTCCTTTCCCCCCAGCCAGTGTTTCCCACACAAATATATCCTCCTTCCCATCCCATTACCAAAGACAGCACCCATGTAATGAACAATTGACTTTAAAATCAGAAGGCAAATTCAAAGAGATTGAATTAGTGAAGACCCAAGCACTTATTTACACAGTTAAGACTGCAATTAGCAGGCAAATAAGCTGAAACTGGTCTGCTGGACTTTGAGCTAATTATTGCACTGGAACTGAGGGGTAATTGCTGAAAAAAAGAGGAAGTGTGGGTTTTCTGAATTTCATCCTTCTGGGTGTTGCTGGCCAGACTCTGATATGCACAGATTGGTGGTTGGTGGCTTTAGCAACTTGTTCTTCAGCTTGAATGGTTCCTGAGAGTTTACCTTGGCTTGATCAAGTTTTTATTATTGCTCTCCAAAGAGGTTTCCTCTCTGAACTGAGTCAGGAAGGAGTGGGACACACATTCATACACTCCCTGTGACACACAGACACACACACAGAGTACCATAGTACACACAGAGAAAACAGAGTACATGCACACTGCACTATCCTTACAGTTAATTCTGTAGGCAACTAATAAATTCATATTCATAGAAAATTACCTATATTTGAAGACAGATGAAACTTGGCCAGTGTTTTTCTTCTTTGAGCCATGACATTGGAAATAAGAACCAACAGCCCGATTGAAAATGCTATTTTTCATCATTGCTTGCCTTTTCTCCCTCTCATTATGTCTTCTGCATTTTGCATTCGAATTCATCCATTAATTAATAATTAGTCGCAATTTTTGCACCTGCATGTAAGATATATTCATCCCATAAGCAACATGAGGTGTGTTCATTGCACAAACTAAAAAGAAATATGTAGAAACATGAGAAGTCTGCCTTGCACTGCGCAGTAGGATAGATTAGTTCAGGAATCCCTGACTATGCTCCATCAATTTGTTTTATATAGATGTGGTGATTTTTCTACCAGGTTTCAAATTATTTTGGTGGACTTGGGCATCAAATTCATAAAATTGTCTGACTTTAAATAGTACAAACACCACAAACATCCATTTTTCCTTGGTGTATAATCCAAAACTGCCACAAGCTTTTTAGCTGCAGAGTTATTTATGGATTACCCTGTCTGGTTTTAAAGTAGGACATATACAGCAATACCTCTCTAGAGCTGTGCTCTACTGTGCTAACTGTAAGGAAGCAGCAGGCAGCTTGGAAAGAGAATCCTTAAGAAGCTTTGATAAATCATAAAAGCAATCTGTACATGGCAGGGAGACATAGCTAGTCAAAAAGAAAGTTATTTTAACTCACCAGTAAGAGTAACTGTCTGGTTCAGTTTGGGTTAGATGTGAACATTTCCAAGAACATTTCATGGTTGTGTAACTGCATCCTGCCTCACCTCCTTGTGAATGCACAACAGGACAGTCTTTGCCACTGCAAGTATTCAGAAGGAAAATGGGAAGGATTACTCAGATTTTGTTACTTGTATGTTGGCTTCTCAAACTGTAAATCATCAACAGATGCTTTTAAAAATCACAAAGTTTCTTAGTCCCAAGGCAGTGGACAATCCCAAGGGAAGCCTGAGGCAGAAGCCCTTGCCAGCAGCCACACGAGGTCAGTATAGGCTCATACAAATAAAATGAGCTGTGCATTCCCTTGAACGTCACTGTGCACCTGCCAGGGCTGTGACAGGCCAAGGATATGATCCTGGAAGGAAACTCAGGTAAGTGTAACACCAAGGTTAAGCACAGAACCAAGTGCAGAGTGGAATGGACATGAAGGCAAAGCTGTGTGCTCTTCTGATGTGAAATGTTACTGCTGGTAAATCATTTTGCTTTTCTAGAATACCACCCTGTGTCCTGGGGGTATATCACAGTTTATGTTTTTCTAATTGCTGATGACATAAATTGGAAATTCAGACCCAGCCCGTGGCTTAGTGTCTAGAGATTGCTTTGTGCTTTACATCATGATGTTCTCAGAAGATGAACACCGAGTTCTCACTGAAATCTGATTTCTTTTATAGTGTGTTCAAGACTCCATGCTCCTTATTAAAATAACTGAGATAAAATTAGGATATTTCACTATGAAAAGGCAGGAGAGCACAGAGCTTCCTGAGATTTATCTGGAACTTTTCAATAGATCAAGCTCTTAACATAGGAATTTCCACGAGGCAGTAAACAAACACCAACTTTGTGCTTCTCACAGCTTTCATTAAAATGGCCAGTGAAGCTTTGATATTAATACATCCCTCCCAGAAATTACAATCAGTTCTTCAGTGGGAGGGTTTTCAAAGACTGGAACAGGCTGTCGAAGGGAGTGGTGGAGTCACCATCCCAAGAAACATTTTAAAAATGTGTGGATATGGCAATTAAGAACATGGTTTAGTGGAGAACATGGTGGTGGCACTGGGTTGATGGTTGGACTTGATGACTTGTGTGTTCCAAATTTAACGGTTCTATGATTCCTGAAGAAGAGAATATTTTTTGTATGAAATTAAATCTTGGTTGTATTTTTTCCAGTGGAGAATATGGAAGTACAGAATTTGAAATGGAGCAGATCTGCTGCTAGGCTGAATTTATCCTTCAGTTTGAGCACCCCTAACTTTTTAAAGGAATGATGCTCTAGAGCCTGTGTTGAAAATTTAATCCAATCAGCTGGTGACATGTCAAAGCTCGCTGAAAGCTGGGTACATTCTGGAAACCTTTTTAGATTTCTGGCTTTCTTTTGTTCTACACTTCCTTTTCTGTGAGATGATTCTTACACAGAGAAAGATTAGCTCTGTCTTAGAACAACTGTTTTCTCCATTGCCATATTTTTGCTGGTATAAATACAACAGCAAAAAGACAAATCATAGGTAAATACTGAAATACTCTTAAACCTCTTTATCAGGAAACCAGCTGTTGGTGCTGTTATATTTAAGAAACAAGCTTCTATTTTTTTTTAATTTTAGATTTTTTGCTTTGTTTTGTTTTTACATGATATTTATTTAGATGCCTTCCAGTGTGGCTGTCTCTGGAAAAAACAGATGCAGGAACTGGACCTGCTTTTCACTGTTCCTCTGTTACACCTTGGCTGTTACCTAAGGACAGCAGAACAGCTACCTTGTGCTTGCTTCTCTTCTTGGTAAAATGAGTGGAAATCAACACTTTATAGAGACACTGAGGTCTTTCTGAGCTAGGGTTGTCGTGAAACATTCTAGGAAACTCTTGATGATTCTTCTGCTTGAGATGGAAAAAGTCCATTTGCCTACTTTGTCCAACTCAGGTCAGATTCAAGTGTCAAAGTAAATAGTTCTACTCTAGAAACCAAATCCAGGGTGAAAATGTGTCAGAACTAAGGTGGAAGTGCTTCAGCCCTTCTGCTTTCCTCAGTAAATGCCAATCACATTATACCCCTGTTCTTCCTCTTCTATTCCCTCTTAATCCTGAGGGAGGGAGGATTCAGGGCACAGACACTACTTTCTGCTTTATCTTGGAATCTAAATGTAGAGTGAAATTAATTCTGTGAGGGTGATCTTTCTTTCAAGCAACTTAAAATAATGAATGTCACAGCCCCCCTGTGAAAGGCTTTCACATGGGCTTTTTTCATAATTGAATACAAGGAAAATTGAAGTTCAAGTCATGGAAGACATCCTCAGACAGAATTCTCCTACCTTCCTTCGAGCCTCCTGCAATGCCATTCAGTTTCTCTTGGATGAAAATTTCCATAATAAAGTTTCCATGACACAGACCCAAACACCAAAGCATACCCCAAACTCCTTCTTCCTTTTTAGAACTGCTCTCACCAGCAGCCTGTGTTGAATACCCTCCTGCCCAGTTCACTTCCCACAGGAATGAAAATTACTTGTTCATATAATTTTTCCAGAGGGGAACTGAATCAACTTGAGTCAAACATTGATTTTTTTTTTTTACTACAAAGGAGTTTATCCATTTTTTTTCCCCATCCTCTACCGCTGGTTAATTGGAAAAAGACCCAAGGATTGTAAAATCTTCATGGTGATCCTTGGCTCATAGAAATGTTTCTGGTATAACTTTAGATCTGCACAGAGAAAACTCATTTCCCTTAACATTTTTTTTAATAGGATATTCTTGTAGATCCAACTAAACACATTGTCCTCAAGGGTGCAGCCTCCAAGGCAGATGATAAATGGCTGAAATAAGGTATCAGAGGCCAGACCAAACACAATCTTAATGTAGAATGAAGCACAATAAATAAGAGAAATTAATGAAGAACGATAAATAATGACAAATAAAGTAAAATTAAAAACAACTTTTAAAGTCTTTTTGTTAGAGAACATTCAGTCAAGAGTCTGTCAGAGGCTTTTAAAGCTTCAGACACATTTATAAAAACTATTTCAGCCATTTCTGCAGTGCTCATCACTCACAAAGGGAGCAAGTACATTGTTAGGCTGAAGTGCTAAGAGAAACAAGGAGGAACAAAACAAATCTGACAACTGAGGGATCCTGAAAATGCTCATATGAACTCACAATGTTTTAACCACCTGATTAATCTTCATCAGGGCAATTTTGAAGGAATATTCCTAGTAGACAAGAGTGCTTATAGGTTTTTTTTAGTTTCGAGGCTTTTAATAGAAATTCTTCAGTGGTTCCTCAATTAGAGGAAATATTGACCCCTCCTTGAACAAGACAAAACGGAAGAGTGGAATCAATTGAACACATCCTCTGACTGCCAGGCCAGGGAGAAGAGGTTTCCAATTGATCCTAAAGGAGAAGTGATTGGTGAAGTATCACTGCTCCACTTGTTCTCCCAAGGTAAAGGAGTTTCAATATTCCCTCAGCTGTTTTATAGACTATTTTCTTGAGGAAATGATGCTTATATTGTCCTGCTAAGCATTTCAGCTGGAGTCCAATTTCATCTAAATTTGATGGGGAGATGGAATTCACTTAGGTATTAAATTCTCACTCCTGTGCACAGTAGAATCCATCTGAAAAAAAAAACCCAAACCAAAACAAACACTGAAGTACAAGCTTGGCCTGTATTAGATATGTTAATTTACTCATTTTGTTTTCTCAGCAGAGCAACTCAGCATCAGTATAGACTTAATTTGTAATGATTATTTATTGCTTTTGAAACTAATGCATAACACTAAGAAATCTAAAATTATTGAGTAGTTCCTGGAGTTCTTAAATAATAAAGAGAACTGTTAATTCTTCTCTTACTCTCATTTTCTCCTTTAAATTTTAAAACACATTTACCAGTCTTGCTAGAAACCAGGCAATATTTTATTTTGTTTTCTGAAAGGAATTAGCATGAATAACTGAGTGCCCACTGTGCTCATCTGAACCAGCCTTAATCTAAACTAGAAATACTGAGGGATTAAAGTCTCATGATGTTACAAGGTTAAAATTTATACTTCATGAGGAAAGATAGAATAGATGAAAGTTACAGGTAAAAGACAAGATCCAAAATTTTTCTCAGATTGATATCCTGCATGCAGTCTGGGATCACAGGGGGTTGTGTCTCACTCTAAAGTAAAGAAAAGGGCAAAAAATCCACCAGGGGTCTTGTTCGTCCACTCCATCTTCACTGGTGGCAGAGGTGGATGATGTTCTCACTTATCAGTGTGCCACATGCACCTTGTAGGGTTATAAACAATCACATCAAATACAAATAGTAACAAATGATTCCCAAGGTGCCCGTCCCTCAGGGGACCCACTCTCTTCATTGCAGTAGCTGTGTGTTTCCAAATACAAATATTAAATTTGTATTGGAGAAGCTGATGGAAAATCTCATCTCATATCTGGTGTCACCACAGACAGGTCAGTACTGTCAGACACATTTTTGTTTCTTAGCCTGAGGTATTGTCCCTTCCCATTGAGCCAAACCAGAGCTCAGTGACAAAACCCACTCTCGTTTTGTTGTTTGGTGGCTGTCAAACTGTAACTGATGTTTTTTGATAAAATTCCCATTCCTATTGGGGCTTCCAGGTGCAGCTGACTCCTGATAACGCACGACATGAGCATTAATTTAGTGGGCAGTGAGCTCAGCTTTCCTGGCTGTTAGCCTTCTGCAATGCCATGATGTGATGAATAACAAATTGTCCACGTTAGCCTCTCTCTTCTGAGGCTTTTTTATGCTTAGCAATAACTACTCATTCTGACAGAACTAGCTGGGACTCCTCTCAAATGAAATGCTGTTTGAGGGAGGATTGTAGGTGTCCCAGTACTAAATCTAAATTATATGGCATGCTTGATTCAGCAGGGCAGAATATGGCACCACCTGCTCTGGCCAGGAAGCAGAGTTATTTTGTCCTGTCCCTGCTGCTACAAGGACCAAATAATAATTATAATGTCTAATCTGTTCAACAATCCAAGCTGGTCCTGGTGCTGTAAAGCTTCCTGCAGTCTTACCCTTGAATACAGTGGAATTCATAAGTCAGTCAGTGTCTGAGGACATGTGAGGTGTGACTGTGGAGCCAACCAAACCCCAGCGCTTGCTCAGTTCTGCAGTTCCCCTCTCTGGGCATTCAAGTAACACAGGCACTTTGTCAAAGCCTCCTTGATTGTCCAAGCCTGTTTAAAAAAAAACTATTTCAATGATTTTGACAAAGGGATCACAGAGGAAAGGAGGGAAGAAAGAGGGAGAGAGGAAAAGGAAGGTAATGAGGAAAAGCAAACAGATATAAAGGATTGTGAGAGATAATCAAGGTATCTTAGAAACAGAATGGTTTGGGTTGGAAGAGACCTTCAAGATCACCGTGTTCCAACTCTTCTGCCATGGAAAGGAACACCTTCCACTAGACCAAGTTTTTCAGAGCCCCATCCAGCCTGGCCTTGAACACTTCCCAGAATTGAGCAGCCACACTTCTGTGGAAATTTGTGTCAGTGGCTTACAACAGTCACAGTAAATTTCTTCCTAATATCTAAAATGAGCCTGCCCTTTTTCAGTTTAAAGCCATTCCATTTTGTCTGGCCACTAGATGACTCACAAGTTCCCTCTTCAGCTCTCTTGTAGACACTTTAGGTACTGGAATGTTGCTATAAGGTTA
>PYHW01009979.1:21350471-21363843 GCA_013186435.1 Turdus rufiventris | reverse complement strand
ATTTATCTATTCTCATGATACAGCACCCTAGGCCAGTTCTGCAGAGTAGGTGAGGAGAGGCTGGGCGAGGCCAGGGTGTAGTATCAAGTCTCTTCCTGAGTTGTGTGTGGGTACACCTGTGACCATTTAGGCACAACTTCAGAACAGAAGATTTTCCAAGAGGTGATAACTCAGTGCCTGAAATGTAGCTTCTCTTTTTGGCAGGCTGATGTAAGGCAGGCTTTCCAAAAACCTGGGAAGCTCACAACCAGGAGGCATTTCCAAAATTTACCATGAATGGTCTTAAAAGCTAAAAGTAGGGAAGGCTGAGGAAGGTTTCATATCTGAATGAGCTTCAAGACATGTAGCAAAAATTTTCAGAGCTGTCTGCCAGCCATGAAGAGTGATCCAGTCGTACATTAACTTTGTGTAGTTGCAGTCACATGATAAAATAACAAGTTTTCAGCACTTTTATCACTAAACTGCAGATAAAGCAACATTTTCCCAGTATGTTAACTGCTCTAGGCAATAACTCCTCTGGTTGGCAGAGCTTTTTGGTGAGGGACTGGCACATCATGATGGGTTCCTGACCAGGACAATGGTCTAGTCCTTCTCTGATGGGCTGGTTCAGTCCTCTGGCTTCCCTTGATAAAGTTACCAATGTTCCTTGACCTTTCCTTGTTCCTCAGTACATTTCATATACTTAGCCTTAGGCAGATAACAGTGTCAGTGCAAACTCTGTAGAAAGCCCATCTTGGGTATCTGGTACCTAATGTTGTTACCAAGCTGCACTCCTGGAAAATGCCACTGGCTTGCTGCATATTCTTATCAACTTCAACAAGTTCTTTCAATGTCTGCTCTCAACTGATAAAATGTGATTAATACAAATGCATGTAGTTTTCATAGTGAAGTAGTCCAGTTTCTAATGCATTACTAATGTGCAAACATAATTACTAAGGTAAATGTCTAATGTTTTGAAAACTGAAGGCACAATCTTTTCATTGCTGTTGCTTCTCTATCAATATCTCAGGCTTGCATTGTGCTGCCTGTACTATTTCTGTGTCACACTAAAATAAGTCAGTTGCTTTTCTCTAGAATTGTATGTCAGCTTCTGTTCAGATGTGATAAGTGCTCTCTCGTAACACAAATGTGTACTGCATGGGTGACTGGAGGTATGGAAATTTTCTTCTTGCTAGAACAAAACAGGGGTGTATTTTTGATATGGATATGATAATAGTGAGGGGGTGCCTGCAAGTTCTTCTGTCTTTCAGCCCATCCACACTGTGTCTGGTAACTGTGAGAAGACAAATAATTTGGAAGCTTCTACCTCAACTTTCTTTGAAAAGAAATGTTGCCAGGGACGTCTTAAGCTTATAAAAAGAAATATGCTGTAGGGTAGAGTGGCTGTAGTCAAAGACTTTAATAGCCTAAATGTCTAGCAAGAGGGCTCAATTCTCAGAACCAACTGTGAGTCTAAAACAGGGAAAGGATAAACAGTTGGTGGGGGAGAAGATGGGCTCAGGGGGAGAGCATCCAGCCCTGTGGTTCCTGTAGGGATTTCAATGACACAAATAAACGAGGCAGAGACTTTGCTGCAGCAGATCCTCCCTACGGGCATGGTCAACTCTGAGGGACTTTAAAGGAATGCATGTTGTTTTTTTGCCTTGCCAACACAATTCATGTGCCAGGTATTGTGTTTCTATAGCAACACAAATTTACTTCAAGAGTCAGTTTGCACAAAAGGAGACCAAAGGCTCCAAGTCTCGGAGTGCACTGATTTAGATAACTGTGAGGGCCATCCAGCATCTACTGCTGTGGTGGGCTGACCACCAGGAGCCCACCAAAGCTGCTCTGTCAGATGGACAAGGGAGAGAAAACACAATGAAAGGCTTGTGGGGTGAGGTAGGACAGGGATGATCACTCACCACTAACCATCATAGGGAAACAGACTTGACTAGGGGAAATTAATTTATTACCCATCAAATCTGAAATTAAATGAAATCTTAAAACATTTTCTCCCCAATCCTCCCTTCCCAGGTGCAATTTCATTCTCAAATTCTCCACCTCTTCCTCTGCAGTAATTCAGGGGGACAGGGATTGGGAGCTGCAATCAGTTCATCACATTTCTGCTGCTCCTTCCTCATCAGGGGAGAACTCCTCACTTTCCCTCTGCTCTAGAGCAAGGTGCCTCCCACGGGGGACAGCCACCCGTGAACTCCTCCAGTGTGATCCCTTCCCAAAGCTGCAGCTCGTGATGAGCTGCTCCAGTGGCGTCTCTCCCACGGGGTCAGTCCTTCAGGAACAGACTGTTCCAGTGTGGGCTGCCCTTGGGGTCACAGCTCCTGCCAGGACCCTGCTCCAGCATGGGATCCACTCTCCATGGTCACAGCTCCTGCGAGGACCCTGCTCCAGTGTGGGCTGCCCTTGGGGTCACAGCTCCTGCCAGGACCCTGCTCCAGTGAAGAATTCTCTCTCCATGGTCACAGCTCCTGCCAGGACCCTGCTCCAGTGAAGAATTCTCTCTCCATGGTCACAGCTCCTGCCAGGACCCTGCTCCAGCCTGGGTTTCCCATGGGGTCACAGCCTCCTTCAGGATCCCCCTGCTCCAGTGTGGGCCCTGCAGGGGGGTCTCTGAGGTTGTCTCTCTCACATTCTATCCCTCCTCTCCCTGCCCACATTTCCTGCTGTGCAGTGACTTCATCCCTGTTTAAATAATCATCCCAGGTGTTGTCCCTGTGACTGAAGGGCTCAGCCTTGGCCAGAGCTGTGTCCATCATGCAGCTGTGACCTTGGCTCTGGACATGGGAGCAGCTTCTGGCAGCTTCCTAAGAAGTGACCTCTTGGTGCTGAAACCAGCACGGAGCCTTCAGTCACCTTCAGATGGGGCTGTGGCCACAGCCAGAGACAGCCAGGCTCCCACCTGGTTTGGGTTCCTTCTCTCTGTCTGGAATATTTTCAGCTGTTTTTCAAATGACAGCAGTTGCTCTCAAGCAGAACAGGATCCCACAGCACACAAAAGTCTGAAGTTAAACAAATACACCGTTTGCTATCTGAAAATACACAGGCTGCAGAATTTAAGCAAAATAATTTACTAACCTAAATTAGCAGTTACCTGTGAAAAGGGAAATAATTACCATGCTCAGCTGAGCATAGATGATTGAAATATGTTAAATTCTAATATTTTTGATGATTCTTTCACAAATAATGCCCCATGAAGCCATAGGAAAAAAGTTGTGTTAACAAGAGTTCTGCCTGCCTTCTGCTCTAGAAAACCAAGCCTTTGGATCAATGCAGAACAAAGGCATCCATGTCTGAGATCATCAGAAATCCATCTACATGGGTTCCCTATGTCTTTTACCTTTTTTGTTGTTGTTGTTATTGTTTTGTTTTTGTTTCTTTTGTTTTGTTTTCATTTTCATGACTTATTTGCCGGTATTCACACCAAGAACAGGCCAAAGAAGGTTAGTATGAAACTATTACTCCATACTTTAGGTGACACATTACCAGTTTTGCCCCATTCCTATTGAAACAATGATCTTGATTTGACAATCCGTTTTTTGCCTTCTTTTCCAGGGTACAAGAGGGAACATGGGCACTGATCAGAGAAGGTATTGCCTCCTGGAGAGCTGGGTCTGAAGATGAGGAGGGAAAAAAGAAAGATATGAAACCCGGGCTGGATCTTTTATTATCATTCATTTCCTTTTTTTAATTGGGCCCAAATTCTCTTCCATTGGCTTGTTGCTTGTTCAAGAGCTTGATTTTCCTTTCTAAAGTGAATGGTAATGAATGCTGGGTCTTCTGGTAGCAACTGGCCCAATTGTGTCTGCAAAGTGAGTCTAAATCTGTAATTGCATTAATGGTGTTCTTCTCTTTGTTCTCAATATGCTCTTTCCTTAGTTTTAAATTTTAAAAAAATGCTCTTTGGAATTCTCTTCTTTTTAAACTTTATTCTTTACTCTCTTTCTCTCTCTTTTTCAGCTAAATAATTAGAATTCCTTCCTTCTCTGTCATTGGCTTGCTAATTCTGAGAAGCTCCCTGTGCTTTTACAGAATTTTAGCTCAGCAATGAATGTGTTGAAGGGAATTACCATCACCTTAGTACTGCTCACACATTTTGTAGATGCAGGTCTCTGCTCTTGTTATCTCGGTTTAAACGTTCATTATTGTCAACTTATCACCTCTTCACTCAAAAATGAGCTGGGAAGTCCATCTTTGTAGAGTCCTCAAGTTTGGTCCCAGTTAACTCCTGCTGCCCTACATTGTAAGTCTCATTTGCTATGAAATTTCTTGGTGACTTCAGTGGCAGCAGACTGTGTTCTGAAACACCAATTCCACTCAAATACATGGAAAATAAATTGTGTGGGACTTATAGGTACCATGTTATGCTTGGGATTTGTTTTTTTTCTTTTCTTACATGCTCTTTGATTTCAATTTCCCTCTATCAATAGCTTTCTTTGGTGAAATGACAGTGATCTTTGTTCACATTGTCCTTCTCTTCCTCACTGTCTTTTATTTTGTACTGTCTGAGGAACCAAGGAATGGAGTGTCCTTTACCATCCCAGCACAAGGTTCTAGGAGAGATGTGTAAGTTTGAATTGCGTGGTATCACTGTAATTGAATGTGTGTTTGTGCACACTGTATCGTGCATATCATACTGTTCTTGTAGGAAGGATTGGGGAAAAAAAAAAAAAAACAACAGAAAATTAAAAACCAAAATGCAAGAAGGTTAAAAAAAAGAGACCAACCAGACTGGGCACAGAGAGAGAAGCTGTGGCTGCCCCATCCCTGGGAGTGTCCTGGGCCAGGCTGGATGGGGCTTGGAGCAACCTGGGATAGGGCAAGGTGTCCCTGTCTATAGCAGGGGGATTGGAATGAGGTAATATTTGAAGTCACTTCCAACACAAACCATTCCATGAGTCTAATAGTAAACATTAAGTTATTTTTTTCCATTTGTGATCTGTATCAATTCCTGCCACTGCTCTCCATCAAGTTCTGTACAGCTCCCTCCAAGATGCTGGGACAGAGTTTGTAAAAGGTGTAAGGAAATTGTGATATTTGTAGTATTTTTTAGTTCTGGACTGAAGGCACTTCCTATATATGTGGACAGGAGTAGAGACAATGAGACAAGGTATTGATGGTTTGAAAATATAAAAATCTGAATGTGCCAGATACTGTTTCAAGTCAATATCTTTCTTTATGTTCTTTTTTTCCCCCCAAAGAATAAGCAAAAGTATAATTTTTGTAATTTTAATGGCACATACAACCTTAATGAGCTCAAACAAAGGCAGCAACCTTTCAGAATGTATTCTCTTCTGAATAAGGGAAATGTGATAAACCCACTACTAATTAGACCAACCATATTCATCTGAAATGACTCCAAAGAGGGTTTCTTTTCAAAAAATGGATTTGGTAATCCAAAGATGCTGCATTACTGAAAGGACCATCACCCTTCCAGTCATAAAAAATGCATTCTGTGTTTACTTAGATTCTTACTTATTTACAATTCCTTTTTTTTTTTTTTTGTGACGTTCTTGCTCCCTCTGAAATCAATAGGAAAATATGAGTCTCAGCATTGTGATGCCTTTATGCACATGTTATATACACCTCAAACTCTCCTTAAGGTATATGAGGCAGTTGCACAGACTGAAAATGGAAAATAAAGACCATTGTCCTGCCTAGAGCCTTCTAATTTAAATGTTTTGAATCTCAGGTATGGTTTCTGGATGACTGTGAAGAGTGTGTGGGATCCTTCTCAGGTAAAACAGAATGACAGAATGACAGAATGACAGAATGACAGAATGACAGAATGATTTGTGTTGGAAGGGACCCTAAAATCACCTGGTTCCAATCCTTTACCCTCAGAGAGACCTGCAGGATGGAGCAAAGCCCAGGTAAGACAGGGATGGGAATGTCTGTGTTTGAGTTTTGGCCTTTGAGGTGCCTCACTGCACGAGTGTGCAGGGAGATCACATTCATTTTCTCATCTTTTGATTAATACAGGAGGCAGTAAGCCAAAGCACAGGCACAGAGGAATCCAGTGCTCTGTGCTGTAGAGGAGTGACTTCATCTCTGTGTTTCACATCCACTGCTCCAAACAAGAGTGTCATTGGTCTCAGTGCCATGGCAGCACAGCCCTCCTCTGAAAGCTGACACAAGTGCTTTGAGACAGGCAGGGGACAGTTCCTGGGCACACATCTGCACTCAGGGACAAGAACAATGTGTGTCACAGAGCTGACAGGATACAGGCTTTGCCTCCCAACCTATTAGTCTGATGTTCTCTATGAAGAGGAAACAGAAGGCGAAAACATGTCAAAGAAGCTTGGATAACTCCAAATCTTCTGACATAATGGATTTACCATGATCTTAAAACAAATAGATGGAAATCTGGGAATGGATTTTTTTGGGGGGGTGGGGGATAGAGTCTGGTTCTCAATTTAGACTTCTGATAAAAAATCAACTGCAAAAATCTGCAGGAAATAAAGCTATATATTTATGTTTTTGTTTAAGTGTTCAAGACCAGATTGGCTTGGGTTTTGAGAAAAGTGCTCTAACAGGTGGATTGGAACTAAAATACCCTTGAGGTCCCCTCCAACCCAAACCTCCTGTGGCTCTCTATGGCCTGTTCACTGGGGACAGATGCAATGCTGATCCACACTGGGAAGGGAAAGAGAAGGCAATTGGTGCATGTGTAACTGTAGAGCCTTTGTCATCACCCACACCTTGTGCAGATGTGATCCCAAACAAGTTCCCTCAAAAGAAAAAGTCAGGAAATTTCTATCCAAAGGCTGCAGAAAACCCAGATATGAAAATCCCAGATACTAATGTGGGATCTACCTTCTCTGTTCTGCAAAGACAAACTAAATCCTGCCTGACATTTCCATGTCATGGCAGGTCACCCCGTTCATAATTTGCTCTAATTGGCACAGTGATGCCCTTCACCTGCAGGCAAATGGCAGCTCAGAATGGTGTGAAATCCTCTGCCTCTTCTGACAAAGCATCAGAGCTTTCACACTGACCTCTGCATCCAAAAGACCAGGATCAGGATAGCTGAGAGGCATTTCCTTTGGGTACACAGTGATGTTAAAACCCAAACCACTGTGTAACAAATTACATGCATCAGGGTGTGTGAAGGTTCTTCTGCAGGCTCCTTAGGGGCTGCAAGACTGTAGTTAGTCCTTGTGTGCCACTTATATATACGATTTTCCTGCCTGAATCATGAAAAGAACACTTCGACCCTGCAGCTCCTCACTGGAGCCATGTGCTGTTCCTCAGATGAGCCTTTCAGACAGAGTCTACCAGGAGTACATCTACTTTCTGCAATCACAGTGAGGGGAGAGAGAGAAATCAAGTCCCTGGATATATATCTCCAGGCTTTCTTTGATCCTATCCTAGTTTTTCAACTTGATTTTAAGATAGATGCTGCAGCTATTTTAAGATTTAAAGAAAACTATGCCTCAAAAAAAAACAAAAACAAAAACAAAAACAAAAAAAAAACAAAAAAAAACAAAAAAAAAAACACGAAAGGAAAACAATTTTAGGAGTACTAAGTGACTTTCAGGGTCATGAAGTCCAGTCCTCAAACTCACAGGAAGCGATGCAATTAATGTTTGGTCTGCAAAACATACTTCAAACCCTGAGGCAAAAAAAAATTTTCAAAGATTCTACGTGAATCTTACAGTGTGAGAGCAAATTCTCCAACTATGATGTGTCAAAGAAAAAGGCCAAGAGAGATGTTGAGTGTTGCCAGTGTGCTCACCTCCTGCAAAGTCAGCAATGATTTAGGGAAAAAATTAAATAAGCAAACCATACTGCAGGTCTACAGAGCTTTGTCCTGTGAATTGTCTTTCGCCTTCAGCCTGAAACACCAAACAGACAAACACCACCAGTAACTAAAAACAGAAAGAAATAATGAGCAGGGAAAGGAAAATAATCAGACTTTTTTTACCCCAACTATTGGAAGTCACTAAGGGAATCTGCAAAACATGAAGTACAGAATAAACACAAGACAAGTAAAGAGCAGCCAGGTCTCCTTTTAGACCTTTGACATAAGCATGTTGGTTCAAGTCCCTGGAAACCTTCTTTCAAGACTCACTTTTCCTACTTTTTATTCAAGAAACTGAGAACACCTTTTACTTAATTTCATTCCCTCAACTGTAACAAGGCACAATGTATCATCCAGCATCCTCCTGTAGCAGCTGGAATGAAAGATTTTGCTTGGAGTCTGGCTGCATAATAGTGCTTTGCCTCCTCATTAAAATAAATCACACAAAGTGTTGTCATTGCATGCTCTGGGCTTAAAAACAAGTCCTCAGGTCCTTCATATCTTAAGGGACAGGCATGAAGGCAAACTCTGAAAGGCACAGGGAGAATGCAGAGAAAAATGTTCACAAAGGGAGTGAGAATAAACTTTCAGTGCACCTATTTTTGAAAATTCAACCTCTGGGGTGTATTGAGGAGTCCCTAAGGTTTTGCATGCAGTTGATTAATTTGCCATAACTTCAAAGGATCATGCATTTGGGATTGGCTACTTCCTTTTCCCCTATTTGGAAACTGAATAATGAAATATAGCCTCTGAGAATGAGGTTGCTAAATTTTGAGGATTCAACTGATATTTATATATGCCACTGGGGAGAGACAGATGCTTCTATTTACAGATAGATGCATATATTAAAATTTTGTATATTTTTCTATCTATATATCTATTGATATCTATCTCGATCTATATCTATATCTATCTATATTTATATCTGTATCTGTATATCTATATCTATCTATATCATCTATATCTATATCTCTAAATATATCTATCTTTCTATCTATCTGTATCTATTTTACTATATATATATGTATGTGTGTTGCATATATTTATGTGGAATATAAGTGTGCATATGTGCCAGAAATATTCAAGAACATCACAGTAAAATATTTTTTTACCTTCTCCCCTTCCTGTAATTGCTAAGTAAAATATCCTAAAACCTCACAGACAAATCTCAGTGGATTTTCTTCTTTTCCCAAGGTTTGGGTACTGATTCCTAACCTTTGCTCCCACCTCCAGGATATCTGTTAGCAGTGTGTGGCACTCTGCCTGCTCCTGGCACAGGTCACCCTGAGATATTATTAAATATTACACAAGATGTTTATGTCCTAGGGAAGCCCTGGAGCCCTGAAGCTCTGCCTAGTGACTCTGAGACACATTTCCCACCTCACTAGATGGCACTATTAACTTAAAATCATGGCACAGTTCACCTCTGTCTCCAAGCCTCAGATATAGAAAAGAAACAGCAAAAGGTCTCTCTGCATAAGGAAAGGGAGGCAAGGTGGATGCTGTTGACAAAATAGTCAAGATTTTTAATTTTGCCAGGTTCTAAAACAGTTGCTCTTCTGAAAATGGTCCGGTGCACGTAAAACCACATGAGAAAAGCCCCAGGCTAATTTGGTAACTTGGATCTGCTCACAGAAAGGTCTAAGTTGCATCCTGAATCCAAGGTGGGCTAACTTGGGGTGTTTGCACCTGCAGCAGGAGAATAAACACAGTGTAAGTCACCTCATTAATTTGTTAATGTCCTTAAAGCCTCAAAGCCTGTGGGATCAGCCCTTGGTCCATTACTTTGTAGTAATGAAAAAGAAAAAAAAGGTGTCTGTTCAGAAAATCACAGTTAATTAAATTTTGATTTGAAAGCAGCAGCAGTTTTCTCTCCCTTAGTGAGCTGATACTATCTGTCTCTTATGGCTAGTTAGTGGGAGAAATTGCATTTGTTGCAGGATCTTTTCCAGTTTGGGTCAAAAAGCAAGGGGATGGAACAATTTGTTTATGTAATTGCACTGTCTGACTGTGCTGTCCCTCTGTCTGTGGCACAGTCGGTCTCTCCTGCCCACTTTGTGGTGTCAGACTGGTGCTGGGGCCAGTGGAGCTGTGAAAGCGGTGTGAGAGTCCCCTGGAAGCTCCTGGGCTGGAATTTCTCAGCACCGAGCACTGGGCCAGGACAAGATTTTCCAGGCACAAATAAAGGCAGGAACAGAATTCATTGCTTGCTTTTGGGAGCCCAGAAAAGGCAGGCTGATGCTGGTACCTCCTTAGAATGATGCTGGTGGGTCAGCACCCAGGAATGGGGAGTGTAGTGGTTAGACTTACATTTCTGAGAAGTTTGGAGTTGAGTCCCATGCTCAGTGCCTTTTTCTAGGCAGACACCACTCTCAGACAGCTTCTCTTTTCCTGGCACTGCCATAAATTTGCAAAATTCTGTCAGAAATTATGGATGGGCTAATATAGTGTACTGCAATAAATACTTCTGGTACTCACTGAAGCCTTAGCAATGATTAAACTGGTGTGTATTCCTGGTGAGGGCAGAGCAAAGGTGGAATCACTCCTCCAGGATTCTGCATAAGAAATGAACACGGGAAACCTAAGAGATTCAGGTTCCCCAGTTCCTAAATTAATTTGTGACCCTGAAGGTGATGCTTGGATTCCCTGCACAATGAAGATGAAGAGGTAGGAACATAGAAATGGGACCTGCAAAGAGCATTATCAGGAACAGAGTGTAGCAAAAAGCAAGTATTGAGGAAGGGGCTGAAAAGAGAGTTCTCTCAAAGATTTTGGAGCTTACCTCTGGACTGCCCTGAGATTTCAATTTCTTCTCAGGATTCACTTCTTCTGACAATTCAGTGTTCCAAATCCTCCAACATACTGCAAGTTCTCCTCGTTTCCATGTCTAGCAGATAGAGATACCAGGAATTCCAGGAATTCTGCTCTGCCTGCTCATCGAGAGAGAGAGAGAGAGAGAGAGAGAGAGAGAGAGAGACACCTTTATGATGGTGTTAAGGCTCACCGTGTGAGAGAATGGAAATTCAATTACTATGTAAACATTTTAACATAAAATGCAAGAAATGAAACAACTGAGTTGTCCATGTCCTCCCTTCTCCCCCTCCCTTTCCTTCAGGATACTTCATTGCCTGATGATTACAGCTTAATTTTAAGGGATTAGAGATGGGATATTGAAATATATTTAGTGCTTCTCCATCCAAATTATGATAATGTCAGAGGGAAGAACACTTGTGACAGAGAATTTCTTGTGGGGGGAATATCAAAGGTATTATATGAAGGGGTTTATTCGCTGTTTTGTTGTTAGTTTTTATTTTCTCAAAGAAAGCTTTGTCTCTGAGATACTAGAGTTTTTGGGCTATTTCTGTTGAAAGCTGCAGACCAGAACCAGAGCAAACTGTGAGGAAGTGAGTATGGGAGAGAATGAATAATAAAAAAACCAAGAGGATTTAATAAAATTGGAATACATTGACATGATAAAGGCAGGAACTGAATAAAGAATGGACAATGCATGACTGATGGTGAATGCTGTATTGGTAAGCACTAATTCTGACATCTCACTGCAAGGCAAAAAACATTTTTCTTACAAGATACCAGGTATGTGGGGACGAGTAAGTTTTCAAAAGTCATTTTTAAAAAAAGCTTTAAGCAGAAGGAAGTGTCTTTTTATTTCCTCTGCACCCCTTGTACACACACGCACACACATGTACAAAGCTGTGTTAAACCAAAAACTATCTGTTATCCTGCTGCTTCTAATTCCTTCACAGATTTTCCCCACTTCTCTTTCTGCTGTTATTGCAGCCAAAGTCTTCTGACACTTTTGTAGTGCTGTGACACCTGCCAGGAGAGAGGAGCAAAGAACATCCTGCCTTTACCTTCCAGAGATCTCACGTCAGTGGTGGCTTTAGGAGAGCACAGCTGCTGCTTGTGCAGCAGGACAAATCAGCCTGTTTTACTTTCCCCCTTGAGGAGAAGCCACCCTGATCAGAGCAGTGATGTCTGCTTTCAAGAGTAGGTTGATTTTTGGGCATGTTTTTCTTTGAATTGGGTTAGGGGTGGTAACTTTCTAAAGGAAGGAGCCACTGCAGAAGGTGATAATACCCTGAGTCTGTTGTCAGCCCTGGACAATTTCTTGAACTTATTTTTACCTAAGGAGAGTGAGTTACATTTCACTTTTGTGTTTGATTGAAGATTGGTCTAATGAAGCAGCTGCATCTATGATTGGACCAGTTAATTTTCTCACAATCCTCACAGAAAGATTTGGAGAAAAAAAAAAAAAAAAGCAGCATAAAAACAAAGAGAGGGAAAAAAGCTCAGCTACATGTCCAGATTCACATCCCTGTCCTGCATAATTTAGCAGAACTTTATTTAGGGATCTCTGTTTAGGGTTGTTTGTCATTACTTTGCCCCAAATATCACCAACCATACAATATTATGTGGCAGTTTCTTTCTACAGAGCCTCAGCTGAGAGCTTACAGCAGGATTTGCAGGTGGAATAGACAGTGCAGCTCATACATGTACACGTACGAGGGAGGGAGTGAAGGGAGGGCTGGAGGGAGGAGAGTGGGGGAGAGAAACACAAAAAAGAAAGACTGATTTATTTAGTAGAGTATAATTTTCTGTACACTAAATACAAGAGTAGAGATTTGTTTCTGGGAAGTGATGAATCAAGTCAGATCTGGTGCTTGTGCAAGGGTGACAGCCTGGTTTTCCTCAGGCAGGAGAACAAAATGGAAAGCAGCCGTGCGACAGCTGCTAATCCTCCTCTGGAAGGCATCCAGCTGATGTGGTGACAGGGCTGGCACAGACCCTGTGGAAAAGAGAAGGGAATAGCCCTAGGGAAAGTGTGCCCAGAGGGGACACTGCAGCACCAGCAGAGGTTTCTCACCATGCTTTAGCTAAGCTTTTATTTCCACCCACAACACTAAAATCCACTGGAGCAATAAGCAAGAGTTTAATGTGCTCTGGTTTTATGTTAAAGGAAGGAATCAACCTTTTCAGAGTCAGTAAGCTTAATGCTCTAGGAGTGAGGTTCACTGAGCCATGGAAATGCTTAACTTTTATGTTTCTTGCCATGTAGGGGAAGGCATGAACTAGGCATTGGAGGCCTAAAATTGTTCCACAGCGGGGGAAGAACTAAGTCAGTTAGAAGGAAGTAGTGATGAGAACACACAGGAAAGCCATCCTTTTTGTATACAAGGCATCTTTGATTTAAAATTAACTAGACATTCCTTGTGAGCACATCTGCCTACTTAATTAATCTGAATTCCAGATCTGGGAACATCCCAGGGATGCTCAGCTCAGCCAAGGTGGTGACAGTTCTGGGAAAAGTGTGACAAACCATGGCCAGGCACAAAGTGGTTGGGATGGGACCAGTTTTGAGCTGTAGCCTTGACTTTGACTCCAGGAGGACATCTGGTATCAAAAACTCCTTTGGAGCAGGTATATGAGAGGGATGATGTGAAGTCTCCTGAAAGGGAAGGGAAGGGAAGGGAAGGGAAGGGAAGGGAAGGGAAGGGAAGGGAAGGGAAGGGAAGTTTCCGGGAAGGGAAGTTTCCGGGAAGGGAAGGGAAG
>PYHW01009979.1:21306344-21342287 GCA_013186435.1 Turdus rufiventris | reverse complement strand
CGCCCCTGAATGTAAGCTGCATTTCCGGTGTGGGAGCAAAATTTTAGTTAAAATGGTGCGGCTTATATTCGTGAAACTACTGTAATTTCTCAGGCTTTTCGGAGGACTGAAGGCTCCCCCTTCTCAGGGGAGGTACCTGGGCTTTCCCACTGAGCCTGAGCATATTTTAATCCATCAGAATTTGTGTTTCTTCCCCTGGCCCAATGGATCAAGACTGTAAGACCAACAGACAACCAAACTGCAGCAATCAAGTCTCATAAGGAGATCCACAGGTGATGATATGCTTTATTCTTCAGGCTCTTGATCAGTTGTCTTAGCCTCAGGAGCCCAGGATGTATGGATGTGTGGATTTTCCTCAATTGTGTCCTCTGAGCCATGCAGTGAAGGTGTCCAAAACTTTACATCAATTACACAAGGAGTTGAAGTCCCAGCATTTCTAAGGCATTGATTTAATCGAAACCAGCCTGAACTTGTATTTATGCATTTTTTTGGAATTCTGTAGTTCCTTGAAAAGTTAAGCAGCCACATCAGAGACCACCCTTGTCCCTTCAAATTAATACCAGTCATATACTCTTTTCCAATGATCAGAGATACAGTACCCTCAGAGCTCCACCTTCATTTTTCCTCTCTGAACACAAAGAACAGATGCCTTATTATTACCCACTGAGGAGGAATGGAGCACTGAAACATCTAGAGACAGAATATTAAGTAGATGACTGGGGACAGCTTGGTACAATATTCACTCATGGTCAAAGCTGATGAGCTGATAAAATTACAGAAAATGGTGTGCTCAGTTTTCACAGTGAGACTACAATTTGCTGATACTTCTGGAGAGAGTTCTTATTGCTTGGAGATATTTAAACAACTACTTGGTGTGAGGCATAACAGCTTTGTTGCCATACTGTGGCAGTAATTAGTTATTCTGACTGTGCTTGTGTGGAGATGAAGGGATTGACACACTAATAGGTAATATTTATTCCTATATTTGTGCTGAAAAATTTCATGAAAGGAACATGAAAAAGCAAATTACCGCTGCTCACCATTTGAGGATGATACAGAAAGAGATGGAGCAGCAGACAGATTCTTTCAAGAAAAACGCTTTGATTTTTGTTGTGAAACATGATTTCATTTTTATTTCATCTTTGAAAAAATCTAAAAAAAACCAAAGCAAAGTAAAACAAAAAAACAAAAAACAAACAAAAAAGAAAAACCCAAAACAAAACAAACAAACAAAAAAATGAAAACAAAAAACCCCCAAAAAACCAAAAAATAAACTCAAAAAAACCCCAAAAAACCCCAAAAAACAAAACAAAACCAAAATCAAAAAAAATTAAAAAAAAAGAGAAGAAACAAGCAAACAAAACTCAATGAAAAACAGTAAAACAGTCAAACAGTCAGTGTTTCTTCTTATTACTTTATAATTTTATAGAAATTTATAGAATTTTAATAGAAAAAACATGGCATTGGAGCAAGTTTCTACAGGGTATAAGCTTAAACATGCATGTCCTGGGATTTTTGCTCAAATCTGCATCCTCTTTTGAGTTCCATGATGGTATGCCAGAAGATTAGGAAGGTTATCCCGCTCAAGAAATCAGTAGGTCTTTGGTCAGCTAAATTCAGACCTCCTATAAGCTGAAATTTTGTCATACCTAGAGAGTTCCACAGAAACAAATTATGGTAGGTCATAGAATTATAGAATTGTTAAAGTTGGAAAAGGCCTTAAAGATCACAAAGTCCAACCATCAACCCAGGACCACGTTTACCATTAAACCATGCCCTCAGGTGCTTCATCTAAATTGTTTTTGAACACTTGCAGGGATGATGACTCCACCACTTCCCTGGCCAGTGTGCTGCAATTATTTACAGCCCTTTCCATTAAAAAAAAAAGATTCCTAATATCTTATCTAAATCTCCTGTGGTGAGATACTATTGTGATGAGTGACAAGGGCGTTGCAAAAAGAGTGAGACCAAGGACATGACCCAGTCCTTACTGATAGATAGATCACCAAATAGAGGAGCACAGTTATGGTCACATAGGCAAAGCAGCTTTGATGTCCCTACAATTTCATTCATAGTGTGTTCCTTTGCTCAATACTGATGCATAACATGAAGATTGTTTTGTAAAAGGTCTTCTTTCGCCTAACCTAAGGTGCACAGAAGTTATTTCTGGGGAGCATTTGGATCCTTCCAAATACAGGTTTGTACCCTCATTTTTCATTGTCTGCTCACATTTGGACTATTTTCTTATTTATAAAACATTTTCCATGCAGGCATAAAAAAAAATAATTTTTAAACTGCATTTTCGGTTAGGATAAATAAATCCATAGGAATTACTGATAAAGCCAGGGGCTTGTCATATTCCTAAGCTCCTAGGCCCAAGAGCAGAATTCTGCTCATAGTTACACCACCAGAGTGCTAAGTAACCACATCAAGATTCAGTCTGCTGTCATCCAAACCCTACCAACAAGACAGTGCACTCATGGGTTATTATTATGTGCTCAGTTAGAGTGATTATGTGTGGGACTGAGTCCAGCTGAGCAACCAAGGCCAGATTTTGTTTATTTGCTTGTAAAGCTTCTAGCACATTTCAGCCATGGTATAAAGAAGAACCATTACCATTCCATTAAAGAAGTCTGACAGTAAAAAAAAATCCTGTGCAAATTGAAAGTGATATGATTTCTGCAGTACTAGATTGTTCCAAAGTCCACAAATATATCTACAAAAAATAAGGAGAAAATAAAAGAGAAGAGAAAGTCAATAGTTAAATGAGCTTCAAACCCTCAAAGTACTTGTTTATAAATCCATGACATCCATACTTATTAAAACAAAGGAGGATGCTAAAAGTACAAAATGATGATGTGTCAGTTTATCTGGCAAACTGCTGCATGCTCTTTTCAAATTCCTTGCTACACATGGATTTCTGTGACTGAATCAAGAGCAAACAAAACCCATCAGCAGCACAAGTATATGAATGTATTAACAAATGAAGGATGTGTCTGGAGCAATAAACAAGAGAACACATTCAACCTGGTGAGCACAAGTTCCTGGGAAAAGAAAAAAGTGGAAGGAATAAAAGTAAGTCAGCAAGTGATCTGAAGTGCTGGAAGATATATAGATTAAAGGAAAGAAGTATGCAAGCAATCTCATATTAATTTTAGCAGATTCAGTTTGAAATATATTTCTAGCCTCTCAGGAGAATGTCTGGAATTTCAAAGGTGCTTCAGTGATAGCTCTGGCTGAGCCACAGTCTGGAATATTGAACTGAGGAGTTGTTTGCACGGTTGTATGCATTCCAACTGGGCCTCAAAATAAACCCCCAAAAAGCAACACCAACAAAATCCGAGCCCCAAAACTGATTCTTGCACTGCAGCACTTATTATCAACCCATGACTCCACCTCTGAATTCTGTCAGAACCTGCTCTGCATTTTCATTTGACTATGCCTCTCAAGTCTGCCTAAGCCTTTACCTATATTAGAAATTTCTTTAAGTGAAGGATTTTTCTGCATAATTGCTCTCTCTATTGAAGAAATATCTGTAATTCTGGAATGCTGTGGTTCCTGTCTCTCTTTCCTGAGCAGTTGTTGGTCTTGGATTAATTTTTGATTTTGAGTGGAAAGTTGCTAGCAATTGAACCATAGTTCATCCATTCTTCCATTTTATTAAGATCCATCTGGGGAAAAGTTTATTATTTTACTCAAAATGGCACATATTTCTTCCATTAGTGAATATGCAGGTAAAATTGGAAAATAAGTCCTACAATCTCCCCATGCTCTTTCATACAAAGTAAAATACTTTGAGAGAGAATTTGCATGTGAAATCTGTGTAATTTTAGTATATGGTGTAAGATGTTAGTAAGTCCTGCTCATTCTTGATGACAGAGTTTCCTAATGTTATGAACAGTGGTACTCAGAAAACTCTGTCAGAGGTGATGGGATATGACTTCCCCACAAAGGTAAGTAACACACTGCCTGAAAGCAGTGAGATTTTTCAGTTAAATTAGGCAGTCTTTGGGGCATCTGCTGATTGAAGCTGGAAATTATTCTGCTGTAAGTACACTTGGCAATCTATCTAATTCACAGCATAGAGAGAAAGTAATCAGCTAACCAGATTAAATTCCTTTAAAAGCTTTCTGGTTTTCCTCTAGTGGCAAATTTTCTTAGCATATCCTTAGAAATCACCTATCATTCTGAAAATATCAATTCACCATTTAAATCCCTTTTCAGGTGATGGTTGCTTCAATTCTGCTGCATTTTCAGATGAAGTGTCTGAGCTCACAGTTGCACAGTGCAGCTGGGAAAAAGGTGCCCAGGGAAGCTGCAGATGGGCCATCCCTGGAATTGTTCAAGGCCAAATTGGATGGGGCTCTGAGGACCCTGATCAAGTAAAAGTTGCCCCTGTCCATGGCAGGAGGGTGAAATGTTGAATTTTAAAATCTCTTCTAATCCAAAACATTCCATGATTTTATGGAACATGAATCCTGCTGAAGTCCTATGGAAGTAGATGGTGCTGGTCAAGGAACAGACAGGTCCTTCCTAATATTTCTTGGACAGTAAACTTCTCAAGGCAAAACATATAGAAAATGGTGATGGAATTCACTCAGAAATTAAAAAAAATTAGGTTGCTATGAGATAGAGATCTATAGTGGAAAGACCTGTGAACTTTTCTGTTAGTTACTGAGGATAAAAATCCTCTAGATGTTATGTGTGTTGCCACAATGGCAATGAGAATGAAGTTGTGGCATTATGAAAAAACTTGAGTGCTTGGCAAGGGGTATTTCTTAAAACAAAATATGTTTTAATACACCAGACTGAAAGGTCAGTGTTGAGGAGCAAGATGTTTGTAAAATTTTTACTGCACAACAAAGTACAAAGCTAATTAGAACAGAACAATGCTTCATTCTGAGACTAAATAAAAAAAAGTTTTTCTCCTTCTTTCCAGCCAGCATTCTTCAGTGATGCATGAGCTCAAAACTCCTCTCAAAGGATTCTTCCTCCTCAAGGCCCTTGCTGCCAAGGCTTTTGCTGCCACAGCCCATTCACTTTCTGCATTTGTGTTGCAGCCCTACTCAAGGTTTCTTTCATTCCTTCTCTGCTCAGCAATTCTCCAACTGTTCCAAGCGAAATCTCTCTCCTTTCATCAGGCAGAGTAGAGACCTGCAGCAGTATTGTGTCCTCCTTCCAGGCACTACCTTTTAATAGACTAATACATATAAGTATTCATTCTACCAAATCACTCGATAGCAAATCAAATAGATCACTCACAGTCACTGTCTAGAAGGTCACTTGTGCTCTGGAATCTTCTAATACCTACAAATTATTGAACTACAAATGGTTTGGAAGGTGAAATTGCTTGTCAATAGATACAGGGTCCATTCTGGTTTTGAGAGCACTGATTCAAGATATTTCAGTGAGCACTTGTTCAAGATATCTTGCCTACATAAAGTCAATCAAATCAAGATGAGAACAAATATTTTGCAATGTGAGTTTACAATTATAGCATTCTTTTAAAATATCTCTTCAATTCTCTACACTCCTCCCTGCTTACTGAAATATGAATATTAATACATTTGCTCATGTTTACCAGGAGCACATACTGCAGGAACCAATGTTCTACTTAGGGCAATTATTCAGCAGGTATAAATGCTTCTTCATAGAGCTGGTATCCATTTTCTGTTGGATTTTTCTGTTTAAAAATTGCAAACAATTAATAAAGTGTTACAACTTCAATCATAGTTAATTCCACAAAGTTCAAAAAAGGAGAGTGGGGAAAAAGAAAGAATTGAATTGCAATAATAGAAATCTGAATGTATGAAGTGCTAAATGTGAAATTGGATAGGGTTTTGTGTGTCTGTTTGGGGAACTCTCTCACTTAAATGGCACAAGGTGATAGAAACAGGAAAGTATAAACTGCGGTTCTTCCAAGCAAAATAAACATCCTTCAGAGCTCAGTGAAGCCACTGTGGTTCTTTGAAATTCTTACATGAGATTAATTTTCTTCAAGCATAACATGCTTCCATTTCACCATAAGACGAGCAGTAAACAGCACAACAAGTGGTTTAAAACAAAGAACACTCCTAGAACAGGGATCCAGTGGGCTTCTTGTGAGAGCAGACAATATCACCCCCAAGAGAAGAAGCCCTTCTCTTCTATTAAGATCCTATATTTGAATGCCAGAACTTGAGCTTGTTTAAAATTTTGTCTCAGCAGAAAAGTGCAGACTGCTGTTCCTTTTTCAGAATTGTACAGTGGTAATACTGCAAATCTTTGTCCTCTGACATAATTTCTTAGGCCAAGAAAATAATTCTGGTGTACCTTCTTAGAAAACAGAGGGGTGTCAACTCATTCAGACCTAAAGGTGGTGTCTTAAATCTCTAAATCTAGGATTTCCATTCTCTTTCCTTCCCAAGAGAGCACTCTGCTTTTTGTGTAATCATCTTGTCAGGGAAACAGAACATTTGTCATGGAAGAGACAAAAAGTTTGAGATAAGTTCTTTCTGCAAATTTAAAGCAGATGAACTCTATTCTAGGCAGCATGAGAAGTGAGCTAAGTCATGCAAAATAAGAGTTATGCATACGAGATTTTTGTCAGCATTTTCACTGATATTTTCTTAGAGAGAAGTCCAAGATAATTCTTTTTCCTATTTCCACTCCAGAATTCATTCCTAGTTGTTGTCTCTCTGAAATGACCAGGACCATTCTTTTCAGAGGTGTCTAGTATATATTATATAGCTTTCCTACCCAGCCTCAATGTATGTCCTGTGATTCATTTATATAATCCAGACTTAAACTACATTGACTAGATCAATAGCACTTAATTCAAGGTGCTCTTGAATTTTAAAGATTCATATCGATATCTAATACAACACCTATTACTAGGTATGATACTTCAACTGTTGCAGGATGTGGAGATTAAGTTCAACATGGAGATTACAAAAATAAAAGGACATAAATCTATTAAAAAACTCCCCATAATTCCTTCTCCCCCTAAAATTTCCCGTTAAGAATGAAAACACAAATTTCAGCTACACATTAACCTGTTTAATTTCCTAAGTGGAAATCAGAGTTTAAAATAAAAGATTTAGTCAGAGAGAAAATTCCTGGTCATTTATCTAAAATGCTTCTAATTTTAAAGCCTAGCTTGACCATTTAAATACAGACCAGCTGGAGTAATTTTTTTTTTTAATATATAAAAGACATTTTTAGGTTTTGTGACTAAAAATTGAGATATGTTATTATCAAATGCTTTGGATTTTTTTCCTAATTTTAGAATTATTGTATGACCTGTCTTCTGTATTTCACATGTTGAAATAATTTACTATAACTAAAAATTAGTTGGCATTGTTGATATGGTAGCATCTCATTACAGCAGCGTCCTGCAGGTCTCTGAGATGTACATCTGTTTGAAGGGTAATTATATAGCAAGGTAGAGAAAGAAAATTCCTTTTTCTTCTCTAGCATGACTGTGTGACAAATTTCTGCATTCACAGCTTCCTCTGTCTGCCTTCCCTTTTTTCTTGGCTCCATTCAGGTCATAAGCCTTAGGAGCATAGAGTTGTTAATGAGATTTTGGAATTGCAGCCTGCTCTGACTGAGGTGGCATTTGGTGGTCACCACCCTCTTCAGGTACCTCAGCTACTACCTACAACCTTCTTAAACAGGAGAAAAAAAATAAATCCATCTTCCTTAATAACTGAAACATGGAATCATGGAATGGTTTGAGTTGGAAGTGATTTTAAAGAGTAATTAGTTCCAGCCTCCCTGCCATGGGCAGGTTCACCTGCCCACACTGGTGCTTGATGGAACAGGCTGTGGACAGGAATCAGTCATTGCTGACCAAAAAAATCCTCAGTGCAGAGAAATGAAATACAGAAAAAAAATCTAATAGTTGTATTCCTTTGAATGTTAGCAACCCCGTTATCAGTATTATGTTCCAGAAGAGAGGAAAAATCCAATTTGGGAATGCCTGGGTGCTAAGATATGTGTAATCTCAGGGGCATAGATAAATGTAGATAATTATGAAGGGAGAAGGACAACAGTATGTGAAGCTGGGAACTGATGGAGAAATTTGAATAAATACTGTGGTAAAAGAGAAAAGCTTTGAAGACTAGTACAATTTGATAAATTGAGAGGAGGAAGATCAGAGCTTTGTTGGCACATCCATACACAGGATAAACTTCTCAACCAGCTGTCTTGTTTCACAAGAGATGTGCTTGCAGTTTAGCCATTATGCCATAGAAAAGCTAATTCGGGGATATGCTGAGGAAAGCAGATTAAATCTTCATTGTCACTGTCAGCCTGTCTCAAGGAACAATTGCCTTGACCAATATCACATTTTGGGAACAGCAGAGGAACATCCGGCACTGTCCTTAATTAAATTTTGGTTTCCTTTATGAATAAAAGCAAGAAGTGACTTTGCTGAACTCTTTTCTACTTTTTATTAATTACTATTATTTACTGCTTGGCACAATACATAATAGGAAGAAAAGCATTTGCTTTGCTTAAATGAGTTCAGAATTGTATTATCTTGTGTGGTAAGAAAGAAAGCAGCACATTGAAAGTGTGCAATTAACTTGTACCATGAATGATGTGGTGGAAAACAAAGCCCAGTGTACAGCTAATGTGGTGGATACAAAATAATGTGTTTTCCTGCACAGCATTCCGGAGGTGTACATTATTCCTACCATTCATTGTTTCCTGAGTCATGGTGTTATTTGGAAATTAATTTGAGCCAAAACAAAAACCGAGCCTAAATCGTACGCTTTTGTGCAGGGAAAAAAATCTCAGTGAAAAGGCAAATAGTGTTCTCCCCACCCCCCTTCTTTGTCTAGCAGTGCAAAGAATGTCAAGGACCACAGCATAGCAAATAACCCATTTGCAGCTTAACTGCTTGACAGTCCCAGGAGCCTCCTTGGAGCCATCAACAGAAGCACTCCGGCTGCATCCCATCGGTTTTCTTTAGCCCAGTCACTTTGTGTTAGCCATGTCACTCATGTTGTGCAGCAGGCCAGACAAAGCATAATGCTTTGTGCCCTGTGAAGGAGCTGAAAGAAAACGTTCCCTGAAAAGAGTGGTGACTTTGTCATTTCTGTAAGTATCTCAAACTAAAATATCCTCCCCATATATAGCATTTTTTTCCCCCAGGGATTCCTGTGGCAGTTGTCAGCTCTGACCATGAAGGAATCACTGCACCCATCCATTTAAGGCACATCTGGGACAGAGAGTGGAAACAAGGGGCAGAAACAGCACAGGAGCTGGAGAAGGAATTCTGGGACAAGGACACCAGAGAACTTCCTACAGATGAATTCAAAATAGCCTGTGATAAATAGCTTTTCCTTTTCCAACCCTTTTCCCAAAGGGACTAAGTCACTTTCTACAGCATATTGGAATGGGAAAAGCCAGTGAGTTATATATACAGACAATATTTGAAGCTTGGAGACTTTCAGTCTGATAAACAGCTTCTGTCCTCACAGCCCTTATCTCCATATATCCACTTCTCCTGTTAGATGGAGAGTCTGATTTGCATGTGAAAGGTGACTACATAGAGAGCAAAATTATCAAATTCATAATGTTTCCTATTAAAATATTGCTCAAAAACCACTAAAAAGCAGTCAGAAAATATTCTTTAGGCATTGTCAGGAATCTCCAGAGTGTATGTGACCCAAAAGACCCACACCAGAAAGAAAGTGAAAAGCTAAAAGTTGTCTATCTCATTACCAAAATACTCCCTGGAGCCATCAACACACCAAGTATAAACAACAGTGAGAACTGGGCTATTCAAAATAAGAAGCAACTAATTTTTTCTCCTTTTCTCCTTGCTTTTCTTTTTAATAAAAAATGGCAGTAAGGTTGTAGCTGCCTCATCTGCTGTGAAGACACTTGAGGTGTAGGTGGTTTCTTCTCTCCAATTCTTAACAACACACTTTTGTTTTTGAGACCAGAGTTTCTTAGTATAAAACTGCTGGTACCATGCTATTATAAATAAAATCCAAGCCCCAAAAAGGAAAGGGTCTGTCCTTCCTGTCATACTAGATTTGTGCTATGGAAGACATTATTTTGATAAATAGAGGCAGTTCTGTTAGATTTCAACAAAAAAATGACAGCTTACACACCGAACCCTTATCAAAATACCCCTTCAGGTGAGTTAAAAATACAACAAACCAACAAAAAACCCTAAAACCAAAACCAGTGCTAAACAAAATAGCCTTCCCCAAAACTATTTTCACCCTTGATCCAGATTGTGTTTACATTTGTCATTTGCAACAGAAAGTAATAAAAAAAAAAAGCCCCCCAAAAAAAAAACAACCCCAAAAAACCAAAAAACCAAAAAAACCAAACCACACACAGAAAAAACCCCAAACAAACAAACAAGAGGAAGTCTATACAGCCATCCTCATTAGCAGTACATGTCCATTTTCTGGGTGGAAAAGCTGGTTGTGTGGGCCCACACTTTTCCAGTCTTTTCCTCTGAAATAGTCAAGGACCGACAGACTTTTCAGACCACAGTCAACACATAGTAAGCAGCAGGACAATTTTTCTCATAGCTTTCCAGAGAAACAATCCAGGGCTTTTCATCATACTCCACCTCGGGCTGTGGATCAAATAAACCTCAGAAAATTCAATAAATTTTGTTTACTGGGGGGCTGGTTGAAGTGAAAGGGGCATTGTGCTCAGCCCATTTTTTATAACCACATATGGAGGGCAGCACACAGCTCTAATGCATGGCAGAAAATAAAGGAAAATGCATCCAGATTTCTTTTGCATGTTATGACTGCAACCTGTATTCTGGATTTAAAGGGTGGACCTGAAAACCTGTACACAGACATGCAGTCTCTTGCCTTCTTTATACCACTTAGAAAATACTTGGTCCTTACAACCAAGCACCAAGTTTTCCAAAGAATGAGCTGTCTTCACACTGGAAATTTGGATTGCCATAAGATGCTGAGTAGAATTAAAATTTGAAGTCCATCTGTCTTTTTCTTTCTCATAGAAATGTATATTATCTATAAAAAAAATCACTGATCCAGACAGGTCTTTTTGTCCCCTTTTCATTAAAAATTATTTGGAATAAGACAGTTTCAAAACCTCAAATGCAAAGAAACTTATTTCTTGTCAACCCTTATACATTAGAACAGATTTTAATCTCCAGACAAACAGTCCTCTGACATTTTTAGATGCAAAATGGAGTGTGAGTATGAGTCAAAAAGAGCCTATGCCTGAAGGACTGCATTTGGGCTGCCTGCTAATGCTACTTTGCATTTGCTTCATTACCATCAGGGCACAAATTGGGTCACAGGTTGTGTGTCCCTACAGCACACTGCTGGCTCGCTGTGTCTGGCTTCTTTGTTTTCCTCTTCACTGAGTCCCACCTTTCCCTCTCCTCTCAGTAGCTGGGCAACCAAGCAAAAAACCTGCACAGAAAAGGAGCAGGGTGGTGGAATGCCCTTCTTAACCAGGGCTGAGTTGTTACCCATGTTTCCTTCAAGCTTCACAAAGAATATTTGTCCAGACTAGAAGACTGGCATTTTGTTTTGCTAAAAAATTTGAATATCTAATCATACAACATGAGCTAGAAGAAATGCTGATTTTAGGTCCTTCTTTAGCCACCGAAGAAGTGATTCCTTCAGAATCATATTCTTCCCTTTGACTGTAAAAGGATCCCTTTGTTCTTCACTTAAGTAAATATAATTAAAGGTTTTTGGGAGAAACCTATGGAGATCTTTAACACAACTCCTCCATCAGAAAGAAAGTCTAACTTCAAAGTTAAGCTGATTTCAGAGAATCTTTTCCAGACTGTCTTTCAAAAAGCTCCAAAGATGAAGAGACAGTATTCCTCATTCTCCTGAGGGAATTTTTTTCTTCATTTCTTGTCATAATTTCCTTTCTTGAAGAAAGATTGCTGTCTCTAATCTTCTCTAATACCTCTAAGAGTTTGAGTCTGTGTTCTTTAAAACCTTTATTTTTGGAATGATGGGAGCCCTTACAGACACTTTTACCTTTCCCTTCTCTAGGCTGGGGGGAAATTCCATTTCCAGCCAGAATTCCATTTCCCCCAACCTGTCTTTACAATGCTCTGTAAACCCTGATCACCTACACTGGGTTTTCACTGGTTTATTCATAAAAGTAATGATGATAAGTAGTATGAGATCACCCCAGAGGTGTCAACATTACTCAGCAACTCCCATATATGCAGGCAAGTTCAATGGTACAAAAGGAAATTAGCATTTGCAATTGTGCAGTTTCTTCCATTTCTATGCTATGGCTCGGTACTGATCAAATTCTGTGACAATCACTGCCTTCCAGAATCACTCTAAGGCAGCTTTGCCAAGACCCTCTAGTTTATCCTCCAGCAAAGACTCTGCTTTAAAATTTACAAAATTATTCTGACTAAAAACAAAAGAAAATCCAACTAAAATCTAGGCAACCTGTTTTAAGAATATCTGCAAAGTGTAACAGAGCTGGAAAACTCTAAACATTGTCTTGTACATAAATTCTTTGTGTATATCTAATCTTATTTTTCACCACAGGTATGCATGTACAAGAGTGAGTAGTAAGTTTGAAAGACATGATAAATCAGGAAAAAATCACTACATCTGGATAGGAATTTTCTAATTGCTCTTTAGGAAAATCAGAAGAAGCCCCCTCAAAACATATGATGCAATATAGGTCAAGTAAGACCAAGAAAACTCTTTTCTTTCCGGGCTCTAGTCTTGCAATCGTGGTAATCCAAGAAAACTTTACTTATGCATCCTGTTGCACTGCATTTAATAAACTTAAATGCATGAGAATGAGTCAATACAGGAATATAGGAATACAGTCAATATAGGTTATGATAGTGAATATTCAATTAAGATTGAAACTAATTTCTCAGTAAAATCCAACAGTAGTTAATAATAGAAATAAAATCATTCTTGAAGAAAAGTGCATTGCAAAAAGGGAAGGCTACCAGATTATCCATTTCTACATATTTTTATTTCTTATCTTGCTGAAGGACACTGTCTCATATGTATATGTATATATATTATCACTCTAATTTGAAATAAAAGCATGTTGTCAACTCTTTAAAGTCCTTTGAAAGGACAGTAATACCCAATGATTGTTATTACTTTAAATGACTTGCTTATTTTTTATTATTTTCACATGACAGAATAGTTCTACATGCAGTTTTGAGCTATAAACATGCAGACATGCACTGACATAGATACGCACATGCATAAAGACAAAGAACTGAATACACTGCATTATCTTTCCCTTTCTTTTAGATTTCAGTGTCAACAAATAGAAACTCAATTATTAATATGCAGACAAATTTCCCTAAATTGCACCTTTAGCTATTTTTATGACAGTGCTGACAGTGTTATTACTGAGTGGAAAAGAACACTCTGCTGAACATTTTTTCCTGCTTTTAGTATGAAACAAAGACAGGAGCTAGGGATAAAAGAAGAGTTTTAATTTTTCTATATTTCTTTTGGTGATGTGCCTTTTATGCAAATATCTCATAGTTTTCTACAGTAATGGTACCATTAAATGCCTTGAGATTATTTGTAAGAGAAAAGCGTTACCTTGAGATTAAGACATAAAGTACTAAGTGCATTTTTAGGAAGAGAGACGATTTTTCTGTAAAGAAGTTAATGTTCCAAAGAAAGCTTTGTTTATTTGAAAGGTTTTATGGTTGTGCTGTTTTCTTCACTTAGCACCTTAATTCTCACGAACCATACGGCTGTCCAGATGTTTAAAATAAAAAGCCCATTTGGGTATTATCAGAGATTACTGAGAAAAGATATACAGACATGATGTTTAGCCATGCAACATAAATTCTCAGAGCATGTAGTACCCAAAAAACACCCTATCCTAGATCTGATGAAACTAAACACATAAATCATAAAAACTAGGAAAGGTCTTATAATACTATTTACCTCTAGTCAGATGCTTTCTGAAAAGAATCTACTAGCCAGGGTGATAATCCTTTTCTATTTTCCTGTTTATTTTTATTTCCTCTCACCAAGGCATTACTGGGAAATGTGCTTACCAGGGGTGAATATGTTTCTGCCCAACCCAGATGCACTTTTCAGATGTTCTCGTTGCTTGTAATGCCTTGAGAATAGGGTTGCCTAACATCTAAAATACATACATTTTCCTTATTGCCTGAATCTTTCATCTCCTCTCCTCTGGGGTTGCCTAATATGCTCACCAAGCTATTATTGTTTTGCTTCAGATAGCTCGGCCCTCTTGCCGAGTTTCATTTGCTGTCACACAGTCACAAATTACAGCATTTACTTCACGCTACCTCCATTCCAAACTATCAGTTTGTGCTTGCTGAACTGGAGAACATGATGATGGATCAGGGCACATTTGCGCTAATCCACTGCAAGTTGATTCTCCAAAGAATGCAGCACGGTGGTAGTTTCTGGCATTTTCTTTTCTTTCCATTTTAATTTGCTTATGCTGTTTTCTAGTAACAGTTGGCTTTTTTTTTTTTTTTTTTTTTAATAGCACTTTGCTCTCACTTTTTTTCTTTGGCTTTTGACAGATCATAAAAAATAAGTAAAGAAAAAAAGGAGGAAAACAGATGAAAAAGTGATTTTTGGTTTTAAACCTTTTTTTTTGCCTTCATAAACAAACCTTTAAAGCTAGCCAGCTTCTGCAGGTGTAAATCACTCTGGCTCCATTGTGCACACCATTTCATGCCAGCTGAGGCTGTAATACAGTGCTTTGAAAATGCCAGTGCTGTTGCTGTTGTCTAGACTTGAGTTTCAAACGTAGACGTGGATCCCCTAAAGGAATCAATTGCACCGCATTATCTATATTCACTGACAAACTGCATCTTCTGTGTCAAATCCTTTAAAAAATATTTGCTCCTTCATGTATGAGAATTCAAGGTTAGAGTGGTCAATCAATGGATATTACATAAAAATCAATTAGTATGTCTTCCAAGAGCAGTTCAGTCAGAAAATCCTCAAGGAATATGTTGCCATTTATATGCTTCCTTAGTGGGGCAGGGTCTGGCTTGTAGACTATCCCCCCAGTCCTGTAGCTGCTGGAACTTCACAGGACCACAGGAGAGTTCTCCCTGCTTGAAGAATCCATTTTGAATGTTAAAAAAACATTAGGAATATTCAATCAAAGGATCATAGGTAAGTGTTGGGTCCTGCACCCGAGCAGGAATGACCCCAAGAACCAGCACAGGTTGGGGGCTGACCTGCAGCAGAGCAGCTCTGCTGAGAAGGCTTTGGAGCCTTGGTGGGTGACAGCTGCCATGGGCTGGCAGTGCTCTGGTCACTAGGAGGGCCAAGAGTGTCCTGGGCTGCGCTGGGAGGAGTGTGGCCAGCAGGTTGAAGGAGGTGCTCCCTCTCCTAGCCCCTAATGAGGCCATTTCTGGACCTTAAAGATCATCGAGTTTCCCAGCCCCAGCCACAGGAAGGGACACGTTCCACTACAGCCTCATCCAACCAGGTCTTGAGCAATTCCAGGGCCAGGGAGACCACAGCCTCTCTGGGAAATATGTTCCAGTGCCTCACCACCATCACAGCAAAGAATTTTGTTTTTAATGTCTAATCTAAATCTGTCCTCCTTCATTTTAAGGCCATTTCCCCTTGTCTTATCACAACATGTACTTGTTTGTATGCCATACAATCCATTAAAAATTAAAAAGTTATTTATTTATCCAGAATCCCCTGTTGTATCACATGTAACTTAGCTCTTTATGCTTGTTCTACAGTCCCTGAGGTCTACCTTAGGAATGCAAAATGTGTAAGAGGGGACCACATTTCTGCTGGCAGAGTGGGATTAATTTGGATTTGCTGGACTTTCTGTGTGGTTCTCTGGAGTCTTATTTTGCTGAAGAATTTCCACCGGATTCTGAAGAAATATCTTACCAAGTTGAACTGATCAGGAATTGCAAATATTGTTCTTAATTAATAACAATCATAAGACAGTGTTTTTAATCAATTATATATTTTGAAGGTTACTTTTTAAACAAGTGTCAATAACTATAAAATCACCCACTGGACAATATAAAAATGAGAACTACTTTTTAGAATAAATTTTGTTAATTGTAAGTGAGATTGATAAAAGAATATTGTGAGTTATGACCTGTTATGACCTAAAACGAAATTAATGATTCTAGAGTTNAAATAGAAATGGTTTGCTTTATTTTGAATAATGTTCAAGTACATACACAAAAATAGAATGATGTGTGGTTCAATTAGCAGACAGTTGCCTCTTTGAATCAATCAGATAATTTCATATAGGTTTGTTTGAAAAGAATAATTCCCATCATTGAACAAAAAAACCCAAACACTTTGAGAATCTTTAAAATTTCCTGAATCTTTGAATAGTGTGTGATTGAAAATGTGGTGGATACTGAGTTTGGAGCTCCCAAGTACATCCAGGATCAACAGGCCCAAGATTCATCCTGACATCAGAGGAAGGAGGATGACAACATCTCATAAAGACATTCAGACCACAGGAAATTTAAGCTGGCTTCTGTAAAGTCTTGCCCACTGCATTGACTACAGAGAAACACTACAGAAATTATAGCACTAATTTAGACTTGCTGGGTTACAAGATTTCAGTGAAATGAGTTGGGGCCTCTGTATCCAAACCTTGCAATGCTCATGAACAAATCTGTGTCTGTGGGAGTATCATAATTCTGCCAGGTCATGGGTGGTGTGGGGAAGAGGAATTGGGAATGGTTTCCTTTTCTCTCTCAGCAAAAATTCTGCAAATCACTGAATGCAAAAATTGTCACATTCCAAGCAAACAAAAGGTGGTGATTCTCCCCACAAGGTGAAGTGGAATGGTACCTTCAGAAGTTTTGCTCTAGATCTGGAGGCGTTTAATGACACAAGAATTTTATTAACATATTTACCTGAGATTTCTCTAACTGCTCTAAGGTCCTCCTCAGCTTCACAGAGTCCTTCTCTGGTGGTAGGGCTGGGATATGTTCTACCCAGCTCACTCTGCTTAATTAGGATCCTTCCTGGAAAAATGTGGTACTTTAAAGATTCGCACAGAATGTCCCACAAGGCAAAAGTTAGGAATGCCATTCATTTCTTCCCCTCTCCCTTTAGCCTGTTCTTTTTTTTTTACTATATAATGACTCTCCTATGAGGTGGGAGAGTGCAGTTTGATATTCAGCTCTATCTCTACAGATTCATACCTACTTCTCTCGTTTTCTGAATAAGCTACTTTAACTGTCGAGATATAGAACACAGAGGGAGAATGAGGGAATTTGTGCATATTTCTCATTCTTTACTCCCCCCTGAGGATAGTAATCTACTAGATAGCAAAATAATTTGAGATTCATGAAACCCAGCAGAGCACAAGTGGCAGCATAAGTCTGTAGCCTAGTGATTAGGACCCCCTGGAGACCTAATTTACTCCTCCAACAATATGATTGAATGTAAAAACTCTTACAGGGTAAACCACAGAATATTCACTTTTTCATTCTGACCAAAACGTCTGGGTGTGATCTCCTTTCATAAGAATGTGTTTTTTTGATCCAGCAATGTCATGTATGGAGATGATTTAACAGGAATGAAGTCTACCATGGTGACTTATAGCAATAGATTCTTGTAGTTGCTAAAGCCCTTTTTGCTCACAGAACTTTTGTGCTTTCCAGTTGTCAAAGAGCTGCTTCTGGACTTTACTCAAACCAGAAAGTTATGCCTGATCTTATCAAACACCTCAACATGGCCATGTAAGGAGATTCCATTATCTTCTGAAGGTGCTAGGTTATGAAGACATCCAAATAAAACCAGCAGCAGCTTCCTAGAGAAGTGTCCTTTAACATAAGTTCTCAGCATTAAGACATTTTGGGAAATTGAACATTTCCCCTCCCAAGTAGTTAACGGGGGCAGCAGGCAGACACAACAGTCAGTACAAAAATACTGAATTATGGAGATCTCTATTCCTTGGCTAAGTGCATCACTTTGACTTTTTTCTCTTCTAAAGCTCCTTATGTTATAAAGACTCCACATCTCCTCCAGGAAAATCAAGAGTGGCCCAAGTCCATCCCTGACCTGAACATTAGAATAAATGGCTTGCAGAAATCCTTTCAAACCAGTATTCCCATGACTCTGTAAAACCCATTCCACTGCTTTGAGAAATTTTGTCCTCAAATCTAAACTTAATTTAAAAAAGATAGTGCTTGGTATTTCTCATCATGGTCTACAATGATATTTCTTTCCTGTTTTCAGCAGTACATTGCCTACATGATGGCTGTTACCAATATGCTTCCAGTCTTTTCCTCTTTTGTCTGGACAGTTTGATTTTTTTCCAGTCTTTCCTAAAATATATTTTTTTTCAGATATGTGATCACTCTCACTCCTGTCCTCTGGCTTTTGTCCATAGCTATCTTTGATGTGTTGCTCTAGAAGGGGACTCCCCAGTGCTGAATAAATTGAAGGGATAACAGCATATGGGGCTGAAGGTTATGCTGCAGGTTTTAGAGCCATGATGGAGGGAGGGGTTGGAGGAGGATGAGTGTTCACCATAACTTCTAAACACTTCTCTGTGTAACGGCTGCTCAAGCAGCTGCTCCCCATTCCGATTTTTTACAGCTGATTATGCCTGTGAAGTGTTATATTTTGCATGAGTCCCTAATGAATTTCAGTATAGTTTTTCCAACCATTTCTCCTGTGTGTCAGTATAATTTTGAATTCCAGTCTTGTTCTTGAACTTCTTGAAGCTTGTTGTCACCTGCAGATTTAATAAGTACACTTTGCATTCCATCATCTGGATCATTAGTAAAAGTACTGAAGAGCTCCAAAAGGAAGGCAGACGCCTGTTGGATCCTGCCCAGCACTTCCCTCTGTTTTGACTACGAACCACTGACAAATAATCCCCGAGTACAGCTTCCAAATTGTCTTTCCACCTACTCTGTGGCCGTTTCATCTAGTCCAGATTTCTCTGGCTCATTTGTGAAAAAAACCATTAAGCCCACATCAGAAGTCTTACTAAAGTAAAAATATGGCATAACCAGCTTCTGCCAGTTCACAAATAATTTTATAAAAGTAAAAAAAAATGTTGGCTTGATATATCTTTTTCTTTACCAATAATGACGCTCTGATATTTCCAAGGTACTTGGAAAGAATTTGTTAGATTTTATAGCTCTTTTTCACTGTACAAACCACAGTCACAAACGATCGCTTATCATTTCATATACTGTCTAACCAAAGCAATGTGAGTAAAATTTGTCTTACAAAATTACAGTGCAATACACATTACCTCCAAACCAATAATGTTTTAGTCTTTTGTGGTGAGTAAATCCATTCAACATAAATATCTAGATTTATTAATGGAGATGCAAATCATATTTTGTATCTATGCACATATAGTACCTCAAAGAAGTCTGCCTTTCAAAACTGCAAGTATCTTTCAGTCACAGAATCCATTGACTGAAATAAAAGGGGGATGGGATGTAAATGCACCATGGAAGTTCAACTAAGGTGGTGACCTGTTGGAATGAATCCAGAGGAAGACAGCACCATGGGAACAGTCTGAGAGTTAGGGCTGGAGAAGCAAGGGCTACAGGGAGAACTCAGTCCACCATCCAGAACCTAAGGGGGGCCTCCAAGAGGGCTGGGGAAGGACTTTTAATGAGGACATGTAATGGTAGGACAAAGGAGAATGACCTTGAGCTGAAGGAAGGTAGTTTAGATTAGGTATTGGAAAGAAATTCATTGGTATAACTGTAAGGGTCGTGAGCCCCTGGCACAGATTGCCCAGAGAAGTTGTTGAAGCCCTGTCTCTGGGAGTGTTCAACACCAGGCTGGATGGGGCTCTGACCAACCTGGTCTAGTGGAAGTTTTCCCTGCCCATGGTGGGAGCATTTGAAACTAGGTAATTTTTAAGGTTCTTTCCAACACAAAACATTCTATGGCTCTGACTGTGGTGGACTGACCTTGGCTGGATGACATGTGCCCACCAAGCTGCTCTAACACCCCCCCCTTCCCAGCTGCACAGGGGAGAGAAAACCAGAATGGAAACAACTCAGTTTGTATTGTGACCCACCCCTGAAGGCAAGGGCAATGCAGGTTGTTGTTAATAGCTCTCTAACAGCAGATTAGAGTGAAACAACACTGAATTATCAATGTTTTTAAATATATATATTTATGTATATGTATATGTGTATTTATATGTGTTTATTTTAGAACAGTTTGGTTACAATGGAAAGCAGGTATGCAGCCATTTTTGTTGTTATTATTAGTATCTATGGTGATATAGCAATATAAAAGCATAAATATGTCACTTAAGAAAATAGATGAGGGAAAAAAAAGAAAGAGAAAGAAAGGATAAGAGCACACAGCTGCATCATTCCTTTTCTTCCATTGCCCATCAGAGCCACACTGGCTTAGCCTCATCTGACTGCCCATCAGCCTCACTTTTTTAAACCTCTTAGGATCCAGCCTTGATGTCACTAATGTATACAAAATTGAATAGATTATTGCCCAAATCCCTCATTTAATTTCCCTTTGCTTTATTGTTACTCCCACAAGAAGGATGAGGTTTAGCAGTTCATCCAAACTTTTTTTTTTATCCAGATTTATACTGGGTCTTACTTCTTCAGGGAAATCAGGAGCTGGAAGGGCTTACCTCACTGCAGTGATAGGTTAAACTAGCAGCAGGCACAACCAAGTTTAAAAACATTTTTAAGCATTATTTCCCTCTGCTCTTTGTTGCTGTTCATATGACATTCAGCAGTGGGGCTTTTCAGGGGATCCTCCTGGGATGCTCATTACTGTTTCCTAATTGCTCCATGCAGAGGGAAATAACTGTACAAGGCAGGACTCTGTCGTTGCTTCAACCTGTTTAACTCGTGGTGTCTTAAGTTATGTGTCAAACCACAGAGAATGAAGTAATGAGAGAAAGATTAGTCTCACAGCCCTCTAATGTGTTATCAGGAAGGCTTCTGCTATTGCATGAAGCTCTCTTTTTACAGACTAATTTCAGTTGTCTCTGCTAAACATTGACTGTTTCCTGTCCTGTTCTCCTTGCTCCCTCGTGCTGGGTTCAGCAGCAGCTCTGGTCTGCTCAGAATGGCCCTACACATTATCCACCGTATTTCCCATCAGGAATTTGCCATGAACCAGCCAGTGGAAGCTCAAGGAGTGGGAAATACCAGCCTCTAAGTTTTCAAGGCAGCAAACAAGAATGAATTTTGGAGAAAGAGAGATCATAGAATCATAGAGTCATTTAGGGTGGAAAAGACCTCAAAGATCATCAAAAGGAAGCCATGTAATAATTGAAAAGTTAATAGTTCATTTTGATATGTTTAACATATTACAGAAGGAATCATATAGCAGGATATAATGTGGGACAATGAACTCTAACAGCAGTTCACATATCTGAACAGAAGAAGAATGGTGGAATTTTCCAGAATGCACATTTTTCTTTTATCTATATAGATAAATCTGTTTATTAATGGGATTTGAAATTTCCTTTAAGTAGACTAATAAAGTGATGAAGAGGTAGATGAAGAAGAACGAAATAAAAGGAAAGAAAATGAAATGTGTTGCACTTGGGGCTGTCCTTTCCATCAANAAAACAAACAAATGTCAGCATATTTTTGGGTTTTCCCAGTTTGCAAACTTTGATCCCTACACCTGGTCTCTAAACATACTGCTCTGATGTGGCAAACACAGTTGGAATGGCTCTGACAGGGACCATAAATCAGATATTTTATTTTGGTTTCAACAACCTTATTTTACTTCCACTTAAAATAAGAAGAGAAGATCTGAAACAATTACTGCACTGCCCATAAATTATATTAATTATTGAATTAAGAGATGTAGGTATTAAAAAAATATATAAATTTTTAGAGAAAGACATAATTTTTTTCATTTCAACTTTTAGAGAAAGAGAAAGTGTCAGCCTTAAAATTTTATAATTTTTTGTCTTGATCAAAAGACAAGTTTTATAAAAACTCTTTTCTTTAGCTATGGAGGCAAATTGATTCCTCAGAATAAGCCACCATGCACTGATAAACTTGACCAAGTTAAAAATTGATCCATTCCCTGCTCATGTCTTTCAGAACAACAACAGAAAAGTGTTCATATATAAGAATATATAGATATTAAAATATGACTGCTACTTCATGACATTGCAGAGGTCTACAAATGATAATAAAGTTTCTTGATGAAGAACAAGTCAGATTTTAAGATGGTCAGCATTTCTCATTTACTGTAAGCATAAGTTAACTTTGTCTCTACTGACAAAATCAGTCAAATCCATGCAGTAAAAAGTGAATGGGAATATTTTTTTTAATGTCTTCAAGGTGTGTAAAGAGGACTGGAAGTAGTTTTGTGAACTATGAAAAATGCTTGATTAGAATACACATACTGAGGCAAACCCCCATATATATCTGTCTAAAATATAAAAAGCAGAAGCTTTGAATTGAGATAATAATATAATTAAAAGTCTTTCTGTTCTCAATTTCATTTAATGTATAACTTTTTTCTACTATCAAAACAAAATTTAAAGTTAAAAAAGAAATCAGACTGAAAAACAGAACCTTGTCTTTAAAAATCTACATTTCAACCATTCTAAAATTGTCCTTAGCAAGGGCAGCTTTTAAAATTACCATTCCCTGTGAACAATTTTGCCTATCACACTGGTAAATTATGGTTAAAAAAATGTGTTGAAAAATAGATGCACACTTCTACTAATGGTCGTGATACAACTGAGTATGGTACTGAAACACTTAGATTTCCATCCAGGATTTTTCAGATAATTTTCAAAGGTTCAAACACATTTTAAACATTAAATTTAAGTCTAATATTTGTAAAATGGTCTGGTGTCTCTTACTAGAATGATAAAACAGCTTGGTTTAGAAGGGAACTCGAAGATCATCCAGTTCCAACCTCCTTGTGGTGGACAGACACACCTTCCCCTTGACCAGGGTGCTCAGGGTCCCATCCAGCCTGGCCTTGAACACTTCCAGGAATGAGGCATCCACAGCTTTTCTGAACAGCCTGTGCCAGGGCCTCGCCTCCCTTTTAGTGAAGAATTTCTTACCAATATCTAATCTAAATCTACTTCATTTTAAAGCCATTTCCCCTCATCTAGTCGCTCCATGCTCTTTAAAAAGTGCCTCTGCATCTCCCTTTTAGCCCCTTTGGGTACTGGAAGGTGTAGTAGGAACTCCCCAGGGCCTTTCTTCCCCAGGCTGAATAATCCTTCCCAGCCTGTCTCCATCCCTCTGATCACCTTTGTGGGCTCGTCTGGATCTGTTCCAACAGGTTGGTGCCTTTCTTGTGTTGGGGACCACATAACTTGATGCAGGAGATCCAGGTGGGATTTCACCAGAGCAGAGGGGGACAATCCCCTCCTTTGACCTGCTGCAGCCCACATTGCAGATGGTGTTCTGTGCTGTGAGAACACATTGCAAAGTCACGTGGAATTTCTAGAGTGAAGAGCAGCAGATGTCTTTGAGACTTCTTCTATTAGAAAGTCCAGTGCTGAATCTACAGAAAGAAGCAGTTACACGTTTTGCTTGTGTCTGTGGAAGAAAGAGGGGGGTCTTAGTGGTAATTTTCTCATTGTGTAAGGGACCTTCTGTACCTGTTCACAGCCGATGAAGCTGCTGTAACTAGAGCTAAGTGCCTCTCTATTCATAAGCTTTTCAAAGAGTTCTCACCAATGATGTGCAGGTTTGCTCCTGAACACATCATTGTCACTGGACCATGAAATAAATGTATGAATCCATTGCAGACTTTTCTGAGTGAGCCTGTCCTATGACAAGAATTAAGCTTTTATCTCTTAAAAGCTTTGACTCCATACAGCTTGTTGAGCAGGCTTCATCATACCCCAAACTGACACTCAAGATCTGAAACTACAAATAAAAAGAAATAAAAAGGAAAATAAAAGACATGATCTTACAGGGCAGGGAGAGAAGTTTCTAAAATAGGAGTATAGCCATGCCTACTGGAAATATTGATAAAGACTCTTATGGAACTTGCTAATTACGGAGAAGATATAATTTGGTTTGTAAAACTCTGTTTCTGAAGCATAAAGAGCAGGAAATAATCCTTCAGTTAAGTCTATCTGACCTAACAATGGCAACCCCTGGCACATTAAAAAGTTAATGTGATTTTAATAGGTCATAATCACACTAATAAAGTTTATAACCACTGTAGTAGCCAGAGTAATTTGACAAAACTATAACTTTTGTTCTTGGGGTTTGCTTCAGACTTAAAGTACAATTAAGTTTAACAGGGCAGAGCTCTGCTTTAATGGAGTTCAACAGCAGGAGACTCAGGCCCACTCCTTCTTAAACAGCAGTTGCAGTGAAGCTGGGGCTAAAATGTCCTGATGCCCAATGCAGATGTGCACAGAAAACTTCATCTGCAGTGGAAGGGAGAAGATTGAACATACCCAGGGTGCATCTCTTGTTCTGAGATATCATGGACCTCCTGGAGGTCACTTCAAAGACCTTGCCTGTCTGTCACAGCCAAGCCAATTAATGTCAAAAATATCACACTGTTCTGCGTGCTTTCTTTTTGGCTGAATAGGCTAGAAAACGTTTCCATTGAAGGGTATTTTTTTATCCCAAATCAGCTCAAAAATATGCTCACCTTAATCTGAAAGATTCATTGAGGTGAACCTCATCAAATAGGAAACATTCTGTGTGCCAATTTGGCACTGTAAAAACAGAGAACAACCTGGCCTAAGCAGGACTGGAGATTGATATCAGTAAATAAGATTAAATCTTACTTTTGTAGGCAGTTAGAAAAGCAGTCAATAACATTATACTTTTCTTTGAGTGATGCCATACTCCCCTTGCCCACAGCAGAAGTGTTTATCCTTCAGTAAAGTTGGCAAATCAAAGGTGGATTTGGTGCACATCACTGCACAAAGACAGTGACAGCAACCCCCATTTTCAGAAAGGTCTATATTGCATGAGAAAACATCAGGGGACTGAAGGACTTTGAAAGGCAAGAGAGTTCCAGTCATTTGAACTTTAGTTTATCTGATAGAAATAACTGTCAGATATATTCAGCTTCTCTTTCTTCTTTTCAGTGACTCTGAGACAGGGCCTATTGAGATAAGCCTAAGAAAGAGGAGGAAAGGGCAGATAGTCAGCATAAAGCAGTTGTATTGTGTAATGTGACAGAAAAGAAAGGTTGAAGAGCTCGGCTGGAAGCCTGTAGTTAATGTTTTAAATATTACCCTATTGAGCTTAAGTGCTGGCCGAAGCAATTTCATTTAATGACAATTCCGCTTTCCAGGCATTCTGCCTAAAAGGAAAATCGTGCTGCTCATGCATTCAGCACTTCTTCAGAGAGAGATGTGCCTCTGGAGGCCATGGGGGGTAAAGGATGCTGGTTCCCTGCTCCAAAAACCAAGGGAATTTCTCCCAGTAACTTGTGAGATGCTCCTCCCCTGCTCAACAGATGCTGAATGATGGTGAAAAAAATGTTGAGATCAGATTATTCTGTTTTGGTTTACCTTAATACCAAGTAGAATATCCATGTGATAATATATTTTGCAGAAGAGCATTAATTAGGACTTTTCAAATCACCTTAAATATGCTTTATGAAAAGCAACAGAAGGAAAAATAAATAGGAGAATACATGTAAACTTTCTTTTTGCCCCTGGTCGTTGTTTTACCAGGACCTGAGAGTGCTAATATCGGTCAGCCATCTCTCACACTGGAGGCCTTCCTTGACACATTCCACAAGAATCTTTATTTCATGTGAGGGGTGGTCAAGCAGGATTCTCTCAGAAGAAAAGGCAGACAGCTATATTTATAGGTTCAAGGGGAATTCAAACTACAGCCAATAAAAAGTTGATACAAAGAACAGCATCCAATCTAAGTGAGAAGTTCTAAAGATGCACTGGCCAATTACACAAACTAATTTCTAATCAATTATCTTTCAAGGTGTTAGGGAGTGACCAAATTCTTAAGGAATTTGGCTCAGCCTTGGTATCTAGGAAACCTTATCTATTATAGCAAGTTCCAGGGNCCAGGGGAAGATGGCTTTGGAGGAATTGTATCATCCACAAATACATATTTTTACTTGAAGCTCACAAACAAAAAGAAAGAAATAGTAAAACAAATTAAGGTCCATTATGACACTTTTGGTGCTATTTTTCTTGTATGAGCAGAGCTGCTCTGGTTCCCTATATTCAAATGGGTTAAAAATGCTTACATAGCAAACATATAATTTGAACTTAACTTTTAAAATCTAAAGCATTTTAGATAAATGACTGATTTTCATCCTTTTCCAAGTCTTGATTTGAAAGCTTCCCGTGACAGGGTTACCATTATTGATTCCAAAAAACCTTATACAGTTCCAGTATCTTAGACCTAAACTTTCTTTTTCCAGTACTTTAATTTTCAATTAAAATATATGTTTTGAGGTTTTTTTTGTTTCCTCCACATGTATTTTTGGGCAGCATTTAAATCTTGCTGATATTCAGTTATTATTTTACTAGAGACTAAAAAAAAAAAATATTAACCAAAGTTCTTAAACATTCTTAAATACTGACCAACAGAAAAAGAAACCACAATAATGAGTCAATCCAAGATTATTAAAAAAAAAAAAACCTTAACAATAGCTAATAATATCTGTGTAAAGTATTTTCTTCTTGTCACCCATCTTTCTAATGAAAGCTTGATTCTGTGAACTTTGTTCAAGTCAGTGAATATTTGCTATTTTGTTGAAGAGGTGATAGCAGAGGCTAGCAAACAGCAATTACTTCTCAACAGTATGCTAAATTGCTTCTGCAGGTATTTGTAGATGATTTGCAGTAATGAAAATGGCTTTATTGTATGTAATGCAACTTGTAATTGAATGCATAAAGTATCAGCTCTGAATAGGACTTCAGGCATAAAGACAAAAAATTTTCTGGCTAAATGTTAGAGTCTACAGTACAGGTGTCTATATCTCAGAATCAATGGCTTTTTCCCCCCTTAGCAGTAGATGGAAGCCTGGTCAATATTGCCACTGAAGTTTTTATATGATTCAGCCTGTTTTAGTGTCTGCACAGATGGGTCAGCTGGAGCTGCATTCACTCTGCTTATTAGGTACAGTAGGAACCTGAGCTCTTTCTCAGACTAGACCTCGACATCCTGAACCTTCAGGCTTGTGGGAGCTCAATCCCCCACAAACTGCTTCTCTAATTCAGGAAATCAGATTGCCATGCTCACAGAAAAACACAAATGCAACCATTCCCCCTGGTAAATTCTTGCTGGTCTCTGGCTGGCTGAGACTACACATTCACATAGTAAGGAGTAAGATTTGGGGATGAAGAATAGTCCTCTCATTTGTTGTTTTTTTCATTATCTTGCACAAGGGGACCCTTGTTACTAGCACAGGACCCTGATCTAGGTGGTGGCATAAAGATGGTGTTTAATGCTACTGCTCATTAAGAAATACCCACTACCCCCCAAAAAAGCCAACAAAAAACAAAGCAAAAAAGACCAATTTCCCTCCTCTTAACAAAAGGAAATAAGGAGGGAACAAAGTCTTATGTGGCTCAGATGAGATTTCCTTGGTACACAGATGTGTTTGTGGTGAAATGAACAAATTTTATGCAGGAAAATCAAGTTGCTTTACTCTCGAGTTTGTCTGTGAGATCTAATGATGGCTCAAATAACAGAGCTTTTCAAAAGCTGGGGAATAATAAAAAAACACTGTGCAAGACATGAATTTTTTCTCATCCTGCCCTTTCATTTCATAGGAAACAGATGCAGGATCAGTTGGCAACCTGGCATCAGTCTGCATGGCTTGTTTTAAGAGAGTCTATTGTTTATAAAATGTTAGGAACACAGTTGCACCACAGATGTGTGGAACTGAATTTGTTGTGACATCGGTTTAATGGAAACACATGAAAGATTCAGAGAACTTCTGGTTGTGTTGCCTCATTATATGCATGATTGCATGCAAAAGCACTAATAAAACACAGAACCTGTGCAAATGACTCATGGATGTTGGCTGCTGGGTAAATCCACAGTTATTCAATAATATCTTAATGAAACCAAGAAAAAAGTTGTAAGGACAATATCCTAATATTCTTCAGCCCCATGAGACATTTTGGTGATTGCTTCACTATTGTTTTATTACCAAAATTTCTATGGAGACTTTTTTTTTAGCAACAGGAGGGTTAAGAAGAACCTCTCTCATTTGACAGAGCAGGGAATATAATGATAAAGGAATAAGAAAAGGTTGAGATGTTTCAAGCCACCTTTGCCTCAGCCTTAAGTAGGAAAAACTGTTTCTCTAGGTGCCCACCCTTGAGCTGGAAGTCCTCTAACCCAGGGGGAAATGGTTGGTGTCCTGCTACAGCACTTACACAGACACAGTCTGTAGAGCCAGGTGGGATCCACCCGAGGGTACTGAGGAAATCAGCAGCTGTCACCAGAAAATCCCCCATCTTCAATCATTCACCAGTCCTGGCCAGCTGGGGAGGTCCCAATTGACTGGAGGCTCTGGGTACCCCTGGCATGTCAACCTGACCTCAGTGCCAGGGAAGGGCATGGAGCAGATCACCTTGAGTGGCACAGCATTGCCACCTCTGGGGCCACCAGGTGACCAGGTCAGGTCCAGCCAGTGTGGGTTTATGAAAGACAGGTCCTGCTTGACCAACCTGACCTCCTATATAGATCAGGTGACAGTTAGGGAATGAGGAAAAGGCTGTCAATGCTGTTTATCTCGACTTTCTCACAGCATTCTCTTGGAAAAATGATTTCCCATGATGTGGAGAGGTGCACAGATCTGAGGAGATGTTTAGTCTGGAGAAAAGGGGGCTCAGGGAAGACCTTATTGCTGTCTAGAACACCCAGAAAGGAGACAGAAGACAGGTGGGAGCTGGTCTCTTCTTCCAGGTAACAAGCAACAGGGTAAGAGGAAAAAGCCTCAAATTGCCCCAGGGCAGGCTTAGATTGGGTCTAAGGAAAAAAAAAAAAATCATTGAAAGGGTAATTAAGCATTGGAACAGACTTCCCACGGAATTTGTAGACTCACCATCCTTGGAGATATTGGAAAGATGTATAAATGTGGCATTTGGGTTGTGGTTCAGGGGTGGACTTGGCAGAGTTCAGTTAGAAGTTGAACTTGACAATCTTTGAGTCTTTTCAATCCTTAATGACTATGATTCTATATATGCATCATATAGAGACATCAGTCAAGGGCTGGACAAGCCAATGATCAGGATTTATTTGGGACTGGTAGAAAATGCAGAGGGATTGCACCACTTACAGAATAGTTTTCTATTCTATTATTTTTTTAATGAGGAGAGGTTATAGTTGGGATCTTGATCATGCTTACTGCTCTAACTCCTTTGCATTGCAAATGGTACCTTGTACAGCAGCAGCAGAACATTATAAATTCATTCCTAAATTCGTGAGCCACTACTGAGTGTCAGTGAGAATTATATGATGCCCTTCTCTTCGAGTTGTTTGTCCAAGAAAACTAAACACAAACCACACTTCTGTAGAACCAAGAAATTGTTTGCTTGCATTATCACTGGTGGCCACGTTTCATGGGACTGAATTGCAATGCCTTTGTTATCCATCAAAGTCTTGGATCCCACTACACAACAGTTTTATAAAGAGGAGACGAGTCATTAGGGTTCTGGGTTTTTTGTTGTTTTTGGGTTGTTTTTGTTTATTTTTTTCCCATGTTCACAGATTCTCCTTTCCTGAGCTTCTCACTCCTGGTTACCTTTGCTTTTGGCAGAGTGTATAATATTACTGGAACCTGAGGGCTGATGGGGCTGGACAGAAATGCACATTAGCACAAACCAAGAATTTGCATGAGGCTGATTGAATTGAGATCCTGCTGTCTGAGCTGGCTTGATTTGCACAGGGTGTAAAGGTGGCTTAGACACTGATTGCAATTTTGAGTTTTTTTATATGTTGAAATTAAGGAGAGTTCTCTATGGAACTAATTTTGACTTCCAGTATAAACCAAGGATTCAGTTAATATATGGGGGGGAGTGTTAATAATATTTATATAAATATTAATTTAATCTTCAGAAACTTCAGGGCAAAAAAAAGTTCCCAGAGTTTTTTCTTCCCAGTTCCTCTTGTTTTAATATACAAAGTCAGTGACAGATAACCACCTTTCACATTTGCAAAGTGCTGTGAATTTAAAAGCAGCATGCCAAGTGCTACCCATCATTATTAAAAGCTGCATAGTAATTAAAAGAAGAATGATAGCATTGCCTGCAAGGTGAAAGTGCTAAATAAATATTTATTTTGCACAGGCAGGGCAAGTAATCTCAGAGAAGCAAAAATATGTAGTATAATTACATGGACGCAATCAACACCAAAATGAATGAGTTTCCTTCTGCCTTCATGTCTGGGCTACTCAAGCACATTTTCAGGCTGCTGTAACCTTCCAGTTATTGACTTCACACTCACATTTTGGAGGGTAATGGAGATCCTAAAAACATAATATTCACCCTTAAGGGAAATCTTGTTTAACAAATCCAGGCATGGAAATGATGCTACCAAGTGTCTTTATCTTTCCAAGATCCTGTTTCAGCACTTATCTTCTGCTTCAGGTTGCTTAGAGACAGGAAAACAGAAAGAGACCCCTCAACCCACATCCTTAATGAAGGCCCATTTGTTAGATTAATTATTAATATGTTAAATTTGTTCAGCTTGCTCTGAAGGAGAGAAACCTCTCCTTTGCATGACACCATAAGAAAACATCTAAGATTTAGACTGTCCAAGTCCATTGCTACCTTTTCTTGGTATCTTGCCAGCTAGCTTAAAGTGCCCTTCTCCTGTCTAGTAAAGATACTACCTATGTACCTTAGATATATAAGATACCTAGAAATATCTTATTTCTAGAAGATAAAAGATATCTTCTAGAATAGAAGCTATTTTAGAAGAATAGAAAGGCAAGATCTGGAGGCTAAAAAGGAAGGTAGCTGCAATGAATCCTTAATTTACAGTATGTTGGTTAGGTCATTCAGTTAAGGGGAAAATAGCTAGTGTTATTTAATTAGATAATAACTGGATAAATAGTACAGAAGTAATTTGGAGAATGGGAACAAGATTTCAACTGTATTTCTAAGCAAAGCACAAAAGTCTGCACTCTGCAAGGCAAACCTGGATGTGATTTCCTAGAGGTAAATTAGCTCAAACCAAGAACAGATTCTCCTGCTATTGAACTATTGATTTCTTTTGGGTTCATGTGAATGATGCAAAAGGAGCTTTATCTCATTCTCTGCAAGAAGAACCCACTCACTTAACCCATCCTTAGGAACACCTCTCAACCTTGGCACCTTCATCTTACACTTTTTATGACCATTGTAATGCCCTTGGTGAAAGCTTGCCATCAATCCTCCTTAATCTCCTGATTCACTTTGTCAGTCAAGCAATTGTGTGCCTAAATTGATCCATGGATCTTTATCATTGTCCTATATGCTGGCATACATATTTGAGCAAGAACCCAACTGGAATTTCAGATTTTTAAATGAATTTCACATTTTGATTAGCCTTGTTTTAGGAAGCTAAAGATCAAGAAGTTAGCTCAAAGTTAGTTAGAATTTGAAAAATGAGGTGTATGGGTTTGTCTCAGAACTCAGAAAGATAGAGAGGACAAACAGGCATCAATACTTTGGTTGTTTGACAATTAATTTTCAGCTATTCCAATGAGAAATAGGTAAGGTTTTTTAAAAAATCCCATTTGAATGAATGAGTTTTTCACTTCCAGAAAGTATTCCCTCTTCAGTTCTAGTGTTAGGGAAGAATCCTAACTACTTTTTTTTTTTCTTTTTCTGTAAAACAAGTTTTGTTCTAACTGTTAGTACATTATCTTAGACTCACATAATCCATTATTTTAATTACACAGCATCCCTCAGGTCTCACCAAGGGCAGGCACTTTATCAATAAAATTATAATTATAGCAACTTAATGAGGCCAGCCAGGAAACACAAAGAATCTTGATCCACTTGTCAGAAAAGCATAGATAATTTAGTGGAGCTTAGTCTGTTTCTGGACTGCAATCTGATAACTCCACATTCTATCAATTACCCTATGGCAACCCAGAGACTTCATTCCTGACTACTGACACCCTGGCTTCAGAGCTATCATCTGCAGGGTGATATCAGGGTGAGGGGAAAGAGATTCCCTCTCCTTTCTCTTCCCCTTCCCCTTCCCCTTCCCCTTCCCCTTCCCCTTCCCCTTCCCTTTCCCTAGGCAGGACAAGGACTTTGTGAGAAGCCAAGGTCCTCCATGGCTCACTCAAACACTGAAACCCCTGAATTTTAGCCCAGATCTCACAATCCCCAATGGGCAGAGCACTGAGGGCAGCAGATGTTGCACTGGTCCATGGCCACCCTCATCCCTACCTACAGCCAGAACAATCCCAAAGCACTGGAGCTTGGTTCAGAAGCTGAGCTTGGAATTCAGCCCCTCTTCCCAGTCAGAAGTGGCCTCTCTCAGTAACCATAAGCCAGCTCTGACCCCTGGCACAGAGGACTTTGCTCACAGGTCACTTCAGAGAGGTTTCCTTGCCCACCCAGCTCCTTTCACCTCTCCACATGGGGACACGGGAACCTCCAGCTCTTTGTTGTACCAGGCACCTCAAGAGCAAAAGTGAGCATCAGCCAGGAGCTGGAGAAGGGGTTCAGAGCGCAGCAAGGAACATAAAAGGCTCCACAAAAACCTGTATGAAGGACTGAGCTATCAGCCTCAGTGGCCCATCCTCTCTGGGAGGAAACTTGTGAGAAGTGTGCAGATGTGTTCTGTTCTCTTCCTTCTGCCCTTCCCAGGTATCACACTGCTGCTATTAAAGCGAGAGAAGAAAAAAACCAAACAATTTAAGCAGCCTTAACACGTTTTTTCAGGCAACTCTTAATGGCAACTTCAGCAATTACACTTTACTGAAAGCAGTAGATAAGCTGACACAGTTTCCAATATGCCCCTTCATTTTCTTTTTCCCTTGTGCTGGCAAGTTTTGACAAGTCACAGCTGTTGGTCGAGGATACTGAAAAGAGAAAAGGAGATAATATGCAAATTTACCCAGCATAACTGAACAGTGAAATGAAGCACATTTCATTTACATTTTAAAAGAAAGTATGATTTTAGGAGCTGGTTACATTAATATAAGTTTGTTTGTTTGCTTTCCCTGGCCCTGAGCTTTCCTAATACGGGGTGTTCTGTTCTGGTTGCTATTTGGTATTTTCATCCCATGCTTCTTAACGTATAAAACAATTAAATCTTGACTTGCAGAACTCTCTCCATAAAGACAAAGTACATCTTAGCATGTAAAACTTTCCATTTGGAAATTTACAATTGTAATTGTGAGCTCACAGTAGACCTCCAGGGCAGGATTTATACTGAATATGAAATAGGTGTGAGGGTTTGGGTTTTTGTTTTTTCGAAATAGTTTGAATATGCAAGTGCATTTCTGAAGCTACTTGGACTCAAAGAGATATTTTTCCACCAGTCCAGAAGAACTGCCTCCAAAATTTTCTTTTTTTTCCAAGACAATTTTAACTTTTTTCTTCATAAATTAAACACACAAATACCCAGGCTTCCATTTAAAAGAAGGCAAGAAGGTCACTGCCCTGATTACATCTTCATTACATAAACTTGTTGACTTCTGTAGAATGTCTGCAAAGAAAACAGTTCATGTCTCTCATCCCAGCTTTAAAAAAACACTTTAAAAGTGAATTAGATTTAAAATTATTCATATAATTTACGGATTTCAAAACTAACTATTATTATTATTATTATTATTATTATTATTATTATTATTATTATTATTATTAATTTCTGTCCAGTTTCATGGGACACTCATATGGAAATAAGAATAGTGACAGTCAACTGATTCATTTCTAAAATGCAAGATATTAGTCAAATTTAACTGAATATCCATCACTTATACCTAAGCTCATTTCAATAACATTTAAGAAAGATACTCAAACTTACTTTATCATGGTTACAGGAGATATCTGTTGCTTGACTGTCAGAAATGGTTTCAGAGTGTTGTAAACTCAAGTAAATTTGCTATTATTTAATAATTTTACAGTTTCTGGAGTGTTAGTTATTTTAAATAAATGAACAAATAACTAGCAATAGTGCCCAATAAGCTCAAAAACCTTTGAATTTGGACAACTAGGTGGTCTCAGTCACCAGCAAAAACTTTACGTTGTGATATACATGAACACATAAAAGCTCAGGCAACATTCTGAATCTCCCACACTCGGTATTTTTTTTATTTTATTTTATTCTATTTTTTAATTATTTTTTTTATTTTTATTTTTATTATTATTATTATTTTATTACACCTCCTTTATGATTTGCTTCAAAGCCAGCAAGTTTAGCTGTGAAAAACTGATCAATGCAAGCCATGCTTTCAAGAGCAATAGTACAGAAGAAACAGAGAAAGAAGAGAGTGTGTGAGTCACAGAGCTCAGAACAACATCCATTTAACTTTGGAAACAATAACTATTCTTAATAAGGAATCCTGTGTTGAGGGAAGAGATTTTTAGCTTACAAGGCTAAGAGCTGACACAATAAAGCAAAATCCAAAACATATGCAAAACTAAATTTTTCTTCCTTTGAATTTCTCTATTGTTATACATATATATATATGAACACACATAGATATAAAGATATAATTTATATTTCTACCCCTGTTCAGGTTAGTTTGCCTATATATATATATATAAATTTTATATAACATCTTCTAAACTTGTTAATTACTTTTCATATGTAAGTTTGTGTCCCTTTTTTCACTTTGCTTATTTTTAATTTTACCTCCATATTTTTTCAAATAAGCTGTTCTCCTTTTGGTAAACTCATAATTTAATATCTTTTCATTTCTTCTAAAGCAGAATATTTATATTGCAAGTAAGAATGACATGGAATGGATAATAATGAGGAGAGAAACTCCTAATTAGTGGGAGACAAAAATACTTTTTCTGTTACATTGGATTAAAATTTGAGCACAGTTCTCAAGAGGAAGCAACCAAGGTCCTTCCCAACTTTTTAAATATCCAACAAAATAATATTGTTGCAAATTACCACATTATCTCCATGCATGTCCTTTTATGTCACTTCTCACTATAGGAAAAGGTAATATGCTTTTAGCCCAAGAACAAAAATATCTAGAAAATACTTTTAAGAAACTGTTCTTACATTTTAAAAAATATTTTATGTCTCCCCCAAAAAAAGAAAAAAAAATAATAAATAAAATAATAAAAAAAAAAGGACAAGTTACAGAAACGTCCAGAAGAAGTATTTTAAAATAGACAACACAAAACCCTCAGAATTGAGAGATCCATGTTCACATCTTCCTTATTTCTGAAAGACTTTGAACCCACATTACCCATTTCCCCAGAGTGTGCTCTAATCTTATGTGGTATTCTCAGTATCTCCTCTGACTTTATTCCATATTCAACTCTATTAAATATTCACTAGATCAGTACTGCAACACAAATATGCCCTTTGGGCATACTGTTGGCCAGGATACAGAGTCATTCCTTCTACTACTCAATTTCTGCTGCTCTATCTCATGTTAGCTAAGCATGCTAACTAGGCATAAATGAAGATATTTTGGCATCCACCATTTCTGGAATTTAGGTGGATTTAAATTTTTTTTTTTTAAAGGCTCTATTTCAGGAAGGTCAATATAATTTGAAAATTACTAATAGAATTGTTTTCAACATTTCCAAAAATATTTTCTTTTCTATTTCTCCAGAATTATTCAGTGGGTTTAAACTAAATTTGGAAATGTCTCCAAATACCCTTTTGTTTTTTACTATGTACTTAATTAACATAAACCACAGATTTTTCTTTTACATTTTTCTTTCCATGAGGAAAAGAGACAATGGGTAGAAACTTATGCACAGGTGAATGTGAGAAATTATTTCTTTCCTGTGTGGGTGACTGAGAACTGGAACAGATTACCCAGAAAGGGTGTGGAATGTCCCTCACTGGAGATATTCCAGAGTTGTCTGGACACAATCCTGTGC
>PYHW01009979.1:21294551-21306294 GCA_013186435.1 Turdus rufiventris | reverse complement strand
AGAAATACTTCAGTGAGTGTTACTGTATAATAACCTGGAGGTTCAGGATCTTATTTGTTTATTTGCACAACAAATTAATTAGTTTATGTTAGATGCTGGCCATGGATTGAACAGATGAGAAATTTCAATTTTCCCAATTAGTAATTCTAACTGAAAGAAATATGTAGCATTTAAATGGTATGACAAGGGTCAATTTATATGGAAGTAGGAGTTTTTCTGCTGTCATCTTCCTCTCTACCAGGCTCTTTCAGTGAGCTTCAGTCTTCCCTTCTGCATCAATTTCTGGCCATGGGACCTGCTGTGTTTGGGAGCTCCCATCAAACACGTGGGCCCATCAGGTGCATGAAACGAAACACTTGGTGAGCATCACCTGCGCAGTACAGGCTGAACTGCAGCAAGTTTAACTTCTCAGTGGTATATATCCTTTCTAAAAGGTGGAAAATCTGCAGAAATAATGTTACCCTTTTTAATAAAAATTAATTAAATATCAGATATCGCTGTAACACTTTATCTTTCACAAGCCTCTGGTAACAGAGTGAGAGATTTTCAGTTTCTGGTCCAGGTAGATGCTGGACCACATCCACCTTAGAGCAGCCCCAACCCAGCACCACACAGGGCAGGTCCCAGATTCAGGTGTTTAATTAACCCAAAAAAAATCTACCTCAGCTAACCTGACAACAATATCCCAACCAGCTTTAATAACACAACTCTCCAATACTTCTCTGGAGGATGTGAAGGAGTGTACTCGGTCCTGGAAAAGGAGCAAGGAGATGAAAGGTTTTGCTTTAATGTTTGTCTTTGTTTCTCATTACCTAAATTCACATAAACTTGCAATAATTTACGTAATTGTAATCAAGTTGAGTCTGTTTTGTCTGAGAGAGTAATTGGCAAGTTTCTCTCCACTTCATCCCTCATACTTTTCCGCCCTGCGCACTTGAGGAATGGGAGTGAGTGAGTGAACAACTGGGTGGGCATTTGCCCCTTAGCCAAGGTTATCCTGCCACAGCTCTTCTTCATCATCTGTTTTCTTAGCACAACTGCATATCTAAAATATCATCTGAACATCTAATCTTACTTCTGATATCAATAACTATTCAGGCATTGGACTGTATGTCAAACCATGCACAGAAAGTTTTTTTGCTTTTGTGTAGGTGACAAGAAAAATCCAGCCTAGTAGAACTTACTGTTCTCTGCATGACAGATTGTTTTATATGCTTAACTGATATAGCAGGAAGTGCCTAAAAACAATTTATTGTTTTACACCATAAAGTCATTTTGGACCTCCTGCTGAAAGATATTTTTGAAGCCAACAATTTAAATAAATTCTAACCTGTGGATGCTACTGTTGTTGTACAAAACATTTCTGCTGAAATTTGGATCTTTTAAAAATCCTAACTGCCTCTTGCATTTGAAATGTCTCCTTCAGTACTTCAGAGAACTGTAGCATCATACAAATGAGATCTTGGGCAGTTGCAGAGTTAAGCAGATTGGCTGCAACTTCACAAATTATTTCCATTAGCTGTTTTCTGTGGCCCATAAACTTAGTTTGGGAGTGCCAGGGCCATAAAAAGACATACAAGAAGTTTCATACTACTTGATAGTGTTAAAACTTAACAAGGGTTAAACATTAGCATGACCAGTAAATTTCTATTCTTTTTTGCAGAGCTGATATTTACCCTGTTGAGATGAAAACACAAGTAGGATGCCTTTGAGAAGGTATCCAGATTTTTTGGCAGGATAAACCTTGTCTCTCTGAGGCATGGATGTATCATCAAATTGTGCAAAAATAAAAGAATATGAGCTTTGAAAGGCTATTTTTTGCTGCTTGCAACACCAACAGATTAATTAATGTCAAAAGAAAAAGATCCTGAGTAAGTGCTATAAAGCTGCCTTTAGGCTGTAGAAATTGCATTTGTCAGAAAACAGTCGACAGGGGGACTCCTGCATGTCAGGCCAAAGATCTTAAAATAGGGGATAAAATGTGCTGTAGATCTGAAAAGACTTCCAGAATTGTATCAAAGTAGGAGACAAAACATGTGCTGAGTACAGAACTGGGGTTATGGAGAGGAGAAACCATCAGTCTCAGCATGGAGGACACAAAATTGCCTGGAGCTGTATAAAGCACAGGGAAGAGTAATGAGCCATCGTTGCACACAGGTATGCACAGCACAGATGCCAGGAGTGTTGTTTAGTGAGGGTAGCTCACTTTAAAAGCTGCTCTGTTTCTCATCAAATACTACACAGGTCCCTTATGAGCACAACTCATATTGTAAAGTTCCCCAGAGTAGCCTCAGCAAAACAGAGTGGGTGGTTTCTACCATAAGTTCTTGGAGTAAAACACAAAGATATGTCACAGAGACAAGCTGAGGACTTGCACGTGCTTGAGGGGACCTTTCTGTGTAAAGCTGGCTGCTGGGTCTCCCGTGGCAGGAGGAGAAGGTGAGTGAGTGATTTAGAGAATCACATCATTCAGAAAAGCACAGTGAACTGGGAAGGATGGGGAGGTTTCTCTGCAGGACTGCCAATTTATAGAACTTCTTGAAATTAAAATGGCTGGGGAAATCAAAAGTAAAAGTATTAAGGGGGTATATCCTTAGAGGCTTTAGTCTTTTATTTAGTATCAGTTGGAAAAATGTCAGCTGAAAGTCTACCTTTTGAACCCTAGTTTCCTGTTCCACACTGTTGTGGTTTTGCAACAATTACAGAAACTGTGTGTGATTCTATATAAGAAAAAAAAAAATCTTATTGATTGTATTTTGGTTTTCAGACCAGAATACACTACAGTTCTCCCTTCTATTTTCTTTCTTTTTTAACTTTTCTCCATCATTTTCAGAGAAAACACAGTTGCTGTAGCTTAGCTCTGGCACAAGCTGTTCCAGTAGACATTTTAAATATGCAGTTCCCAAATTATTCCGTTTCTGGAATAGAGAAAACCTCCAAGGGACCACTAGGTCAGCCCAGCAGTTTAGCTGAATTGTTACTAAGGAGACAGTCTGATGCCACAGGCCTTGATCACAGAGTGCCTGGGCTGGCAGAGCAGCTTGCTTTGATGCTGAGATGTGTGGAGGGACTGAGGGAAATACTATTTTCATTAAAGGGTCCCTTTCCACTCAAATTATGCAAGCATTGACCTGGTGCCACAATCATGTCCAATGTGACTGGAGATAGTTGAAAGAGCTACCACCAGTTAATCTGCTCTTAAGGAAAGGAGGATAAATGCAAAAGATGATAAAGGGAAGAGGTACTAACTAATTAGCAAAGATGAGTTGGTTTGCTGCAAAAAATATCCAACAAGGGTGAACCAAGAGTTGTGCAATTATTTGCACTCCCCTTCTTAAGGTGTCTCTCCATGGCAGAGTTTATAGGTGATTAACAACCATGAGGAAAATGATATGGCTATTAAGTTATGTTTGCAGAACTTACATCCTAAACAAGACTCACTCTGCAAGGAAGGAAAAATTGGATTAACTCTATGTGTTCTGACTCCTTGGACTTGTTTGGTCACACCCTGGCTGTTAAAAAATGCATCCCTTAGAATTTTGAAACATAAATTTATAAAAGATTGAACTTTAATCATTATTCTACCTTAAGTGGAGTTTCTGTCTTTTTTTGTTGTTGATATTGTTTTGTTGTTGGCTGATGATTTTGCTTGTATGAGATTTTCTTTTGGGGGGTTGTGGGTGGGTTGTGTTGCTTCATTTTTTATATGTGTTTTAATATTCTCTACCCTCTCCTGTTTGCACTTTATGATGTGAGTTTGCCATCTCTCTGTTTACAAATTCTTTTTGATCTGGTAACTTTGGGATTCAGTGGCTACTTTAGAGAACATTGAAGAGGTGAGTATATACCACAAAAAGACTAACAAATTTTTTTTTTCAAAATTGGTAAATATATATGATACACATACCCATTATACATTATGCATTAATTATATAGTATATTATATATATTATACCCCTGAATAAGGTAGAAATCCTATTGTGGACCCTATTCAGTCTTTATTCTCTCCCCCAAGAGATGACTGAGCTGCCAGCTAGTCACATATAGCAAATAAATATTTAGATCTGAATTGCTCACAGTATTGCTGCTTCTTATTCAGCTGCCTTATCAGATAACCCCCCCATGAAATGTATATAAAGGGTGTGCCAGAACTGACAGCCACCCTCAGCCATCCTCCAGGCTTCAAAATCTTTGGCTTTCCAGCAGCTAGTTGGGATAATGAATTTGTGACACAGTTGAGGAACTCAATTAATTCTATATGTGACTCTAGTAGAAATATTTCAGCAGGAATTTTTCAGTCCTTAATGGTCTGGACCAGCTTTAAACTTGCAGGGAATGGCTCCATAAAGGCTCCATTCACCAGACACTTAAACTGGCTCAAACTGTTTCAAAATTTATCACAAAGATCTGGGAGAATATAGAATCATACACTAATTTATGTTGGAAAAGACCTGCAAGATCCTTGAGTCCAGCTGAAAATCCAGCACTACCAACACCATCCCTAAACCACCCAAATGCCAATCCACCTGTGTTTTTTGGACACTCACAGGGATGGTGAGTCAAAGCACTTACCTGGCCAGTCTGTTCCAATGCTTGAACACCCTTTCACTAAAGAAATTTTTCCTAATATGCAATCTAAACCACCCCTAAGGTGGATGCAACTTGAGGCCATTTCCTCTGTCCTGTAGTGATTTTGTTATTTGGGAGAAGAGACACATCTCCACTTTACCAAAAACTCCTGTCTGGTGGTTCTAGGGAGCAATAAGATTTTTTTTCTTGAGCCTCCTTTTCTCCAGGCTAAACACCCCCAGCTCCCTCAGCTGCTCCTCATCAGACTTGTGCTCCAGACCCTTCTACAGCTCCCTTTCCTCCTCTGGACAGGTTCAGTGCACTCCCTCCCTGCTCTTCTGCAGGAGTTGTCATGGAACCTTTTGAGCCAGGTCCTTGCCCCTCACTCCATCAATTGATTATCTCATATATCTATGCATATATTACATATGTACTTAAATAGACACAATATATTTTTTATATATAGTGAATGAAAATATAAAAATTTATATTAAATCTGTTCATTTGGGTTTTGTTTTTTTTTTCTTTTTTTTTTTTCTCTCCAAAAGAAATTCTGTTTTTGAAGTCAATGTACAGAACTTGTGTCTCAGTCCTTATGTTGACGCTGGCTAAGGATTCTCAGAATTCTGGGAAGGTTTATTAGGCTGGGATCATTCTGCTCTCTGGTGTCTGTGTCCAGAAAGGAAAGATGATTTGCACTGAGGACACCAGATGGCAAAGGCAGTTGAAGTGGGAAGAGGCTTGGTGCTCTGCCACTGTGTACTGGACAGGGCAGGGAGCCTGTAAGGTAACGACGTGGAAAAAACGAAAGGTTGCAAATAAAATCTCAGCAGAAAGGTGATCTTTCTACAGAACTGAAGGCAAGGTAATTTTCAGAAAAATGGGAAATCACAAGTAAAAAGCTGAATTTCTCTTAAGATGCCAGTTCCATGTAAAATAGCCATATGTGAGGGAGTTCTATGGTGATGTGCTAAATGTAATGGAACCCGAGAAAAATATATAAGCAAGACAAAGGAAATCCTGAAAAAAAGAGGAAGAGAACAAAAGTGAAGAATGGGAAGAGAACATGTCGAACCAAAGGTCAGCACTAGGATAAAAGCCACAGGCAGCTCTGAAGTCCCTGCCATTCAGGGCACAAAATCCTTTTGCCCATGGTTTCTGAGGCCTTGCAGGTATTTTATTCAGTGGGAGAAAGCACTTTCCTTTCATTCACATAAAAATATTTAAGTCTTTTAATTCCTTCTTGAGAACAATGGTGGTCATATTTTGTGTTCGGGAGGGAAGAACAGCTCCAGTTTGATGAAATTTATTGTTTCATAAAATTAATAATAGGAAACTCAGAGCCAATGAGTGCAATTTTTTTCCTTGTTTTACCCCTTATACTCCTTATAACACATTTAATACACAGGCTGTGGCTTGGCAGGGCTGAGAAAGAGCTGGGTGGGGAGCAGGGTGGAAGAGAGGAATGCTTCTCTTAATCCTTTTTCTTCATGATGCCTCCTCTCCTCTCTGCTCATCTCTTATACAGTAAAGAGGAAGGAAAAGAACCAAACAAAAAAGAGCAATCTAATAGAACACAGTGGTTATCAATGGCAGAAAAGATTCTTCTTTTAATAGCTATTTTATATAAAAAGATATATGAGGCAAATACATCAGAAATTAGTGGGTTATATAAGATCTGTGGAAAAAAAATGTTACAGCCAAGTGCAATCTGCATCATCCACCTTCAGTGCACAAGTTGTGATTTACAGAGGCTGAAGGCCTGGATATAACCTGTGGGTAATGTGACTTTCAGGACTACTCTCAGATTTTTTCAGCCCTCCCTACCTGCAGAAAGGTTGGCAACCTGCCTCCTGCTCTGAGAACTAATCTCCAAAGGCTCATTTGAGCATCAGTTATCCTTAATTGGGACTTCCCAAATCTACTGGTGCTACTGCTGCTACTTCATCTTGGAAATGCAAATTTCCTAAGTCTGGGAATCAGCAGAACCTTGTGGGTAAGCCTTTACATACCAACAGAGCCGAAGGAAATGTTACTGCTCTCACATTAGAGAAATGCCAAATTAAACTTCTGGCCAATAAATGGAAAATTTCATCCTGTAAACTTTTGGCTGGGGACTAAAAAACAGCAATCAGCTAAATCAGCCTAAAAAACAGCAAATATTATAATCTATAAGTTCTTGGCCTATCCATCAGTGTCTAAGTATGGTTTATTTATTATAATATATAATGGCTTATTTTAAGAAGAATGTAATCAGAACTTTTTATTATAGAATGAGTGGATAGCTCCCCACCTTAAATAGATTATTGTTTCAAGTCATACATACCTGACCCTTTTTTTTTTTTTTTGTTCCCTTCTGGCTGATAGTTATAAAAAGTAGGTCAGGTTCAAATGCAATTGCTCTGGCTGATGTTTTTACTTATACAGAGAGGTTACATGAAGACTGCACACTTCTCAATCATTTGTTGGTGATGGTATCCACCTGCTCCTAATTAGAAGGGACCTTTTTTTCTAAGATCTGTTTTTTAAATAACCAAAGAGTAATGTTTTCAATTTATTCAACAATGTTTTTGTTTTGTTTTGAGTTTGTTTAGGTGCATTTCACAGAACGCCTAAACATTGTGCAACATCAAATCCACTATTTCCTCCTGCATGTTTTCACAACTGTTCCATAAGCTGTCTTTATTATAATTTATTTTTCAGGATTTTTCTTACTGAAGGAAAACGACCACTTTAGCAGTTAAAAGGCATATAAATAAGAAATTAATTTGTTGCAGGAACTCATCAAAGAAAGAGAAACACAGAGAAATAACAAATAGAAGCAGATCTCAAGCCCAAGAAAGTGAATGTCTTCTTCCCCTGGAGTCAGCAGCACCCCATAAAGGACTTTCGACAGTCTCCAGGGGGGTTTCTTTCAGAGGGAGCACTGAAATAGAGCTGGAGAGTTAAAGAAACCCTTCCATTACCTGTTTCTAAGTAAATATAAATGGCAAAATGGCATGGGAAGTGTTTTTGACAGGTCACAGCTTCCACAGACCAAGCCCTGGGTAACAGGACTGTTATCTGAAATACTCTAACCTGGTCTGAGAGCAGGCAAATAGCTGGATTGCAATCCATCATTGCAGGACACAACTCTTGCCATGATGGGGCAGAGGTCCAGGTGTTTGTCAAATAACACTATAAATCATCTTACACAGGAGTTCCTTTAAGGACAAGAACTGGGTGCAAGGTTGAGTCTGGGAAGCCAGAAAACACATCTGCTTCATGCTGGGATTTAGGCACCCAGCTGCCAAAGGGTCCTGAAAAATCCCAGGTAAAAATAGACACATATGGACGTGGTGACCACAGAATATTAATTGAACTCAGTGCTAGTTCTAGGCAGGACTGTGGGCAGCAGCCTTTTCACTGTTGTGGATCATGTGAAAGTCTCATTTCTGATTCACAGTCAAACCCCAGCCTGAGAGCAATGTCCCTCAGAACAAACACATTTCAGAATGATCTTTCCCAACCATGTGTGGATTCATTAACCAAATTCAGATCCCTGATATTGTATCAAACAGATGCCAAAAATGTCTGGCTATGTATCTTGCTGCTTCTCTTTCTTTATTTTTTTTTCTGGATGATTATATAAAGCAGTTTCCCTTTAACATCTGCTGCTGCCTCTAAATGATGGACTAGGTTCCAGACACAATTTCTGCAGGTAACCAGCTGTGATACCCTGCAGTGATTCATAATACTGAAGTGTTTATGGAGATTTTTGAATTTACATGTTTATGAAGTTTACAGTGTGACATAAGAGAAAATAATTGAATTGATGTTGTTTATTTTACTGCAGCCATGTCTCTGAAGTGCTCAGTACAGTAAATTAAGTTAGTAGATACTTCTCACTATATGGTTACAAACCTCTACTCAACAGGACATGTCTTGTGGAGAGAGAAGTGTGTAAGTCTGAAAGCCATTCACAATGCGTCTGCAATACAAATTAGTCTACGGATCTAAATTGTTAAAAATAATTTTAAAAAATCAAGCAGGGAATGGTTGTCTGTCTTTGTTATGGAATTTAGTATCCTTTGGGAAGTAAAACATAGACTGCAAAAATGTCTCACTGCATGAAAAAAAGGTAGCAGGTTCATTGGAGAAGGCAGGTTGCTGTCATAGGATTTTATTGTAATTTAATGTCTTCTCATCCTGCCTGTCATGAGAAGCACGCTGAGAGGAGGCATCTGTTTCTATGTGTGCAACAGAAATTATTGTGAGGGGCTGTGTTTTGGCACAGACGACACTGGTTGGGTTCAGTAGGGTTGTTGAGGTCAGGACTAGCCCTCAGCTGTACAAACCCATCGATTTTGGCAGCATGGCTGAGTGTGTGACACTAACTGAGTAGTTCTGCAGAGCACCATCCTGTTTCTGGTGTAAATCAGGGACTTGGAGAAATTAGTGAACTATGAGGAGGTTTAAATTGTATTTTCTTTCCTTCTTTTTCCTGATTCCTCCAAAATCCTCAAAGTATGATCTAATTTTGACAAGGATGGTGCTGGTTCCTTGGTACATCATTCCATGGATGATCTGTGCTGCACAGGCACCCCTAAAGGTGTGAGAGAGCTGGGATTGCCATGCAGCAGGAGGGAGGGCTATGGGACATCCCCCAGGAGTGTGATAACCTGACCCCTTCCCTTCTGGGACTCTTTCCCCTCCTGCACTTTGGGATTCTTTACCTGAGACTCCAGGCTGGACCCAATGCACTTTATTGGGTCCTTCCTCAAATATTCAAATTCATCCTGTGTGCACGATAGGCTTTCAGAATTGCAAATTCTTTGCTCTTTGCTGGTAGGAAATCAAGGCAAGGCAAGGCAAGGCTGAAATCACAGTTCTGGATTTTTTGCTTTCAGAAGTGTAGAATCCAGTTTTGTTTAGCAGCATCTGGACTTTTCAGAGGAAAGTTTGTACTAAACAATCACATCTACATGCTGGTTTTGTGCTTAGTCCAGCTCCCATTCCTGTGGCTAGCCAATTTGCAAATAATGATGGGAATGAAACAGTAGAAAGAAGTAAAATTTAAAGAACAACTATACACAATAAATATGGAAATAACATTTTAAGCAGCAATTATGGGATTAGGATTATAGAAGAAAACTCAGATCCTGATATTGTGTAAAAAATCCCAAACAAACAAAACAAGGAAAAATTGAGCACTTTTCAAAAGCACTAGAAGTAAAAAAATTGAATAGGAAAAGTTAGTCTTCCATCCTTCACTTTCTTCTAAATTTGGACAATAAATAACAATTATGTATAGATTAGCATAATGTTACTGCAGTGAATTAAACTTCAATTTAACCAATTTAGCTTTTTCAAAACCAGCAATGTTGTCTACATTCTACTTCTGGAAAGTGTTAGTAAAAATACATTGATAACATATTTAAAATAATTTTGAATCATTCTGGCTTCCTGCTTCATGCTTTAAAGTATTTTCTTAAAAAAAAAAAAAAAAAGTAGAACCTGGCAGAAAATATCTAACATTCANGAAAGACTGAGACATTCTACAGAGAATAAACTTTTTCTTTGTTAAGTGTCTTAGGTTTTTAGAGTAATTTCTAGAGGACATCATTGATTAAGTCACTATTAAATTCTGAACTACTTTCCCACCAGGGTAAAAACAATTAACATGAGGCAGATTCTTCATTGCCTGACTTCTCATGCAGAGTGAATGAAAAATTCTTATGATGTGACATTGTGCACGTATTTTCTATTTATTATGCATTAATGTAGAGGCCACCAAGTGCTCTCTCCTCATTTTGTTTTTTTCTCCCTAAAACTCTTCATTTTCAGGCTCTGTAATAGTGACTCACACATGGTATTCTGTAGCACCTTTATCATTTCAGTTGTGCTTCACTGAGTTTTTCAATATTTTATCAATGTCCTTTGTGTCCTCAGGGACTCAGCTGTGTCCTCTACTCCATTGCCTGCTATGCCAAGGGAGGAAATTCTGGACAGAATCCTGCACATCACGCCCAGACAGGTCCTCTTAGGCATTTTTGGTGGCAAACTCAAAGAAAGTTTCTAGGAACTGGATTCCTTCTGGCTCACCTGACCTGACTTCCACCTGTTGAACTCTGCCTTTTCAAGTTTGAGTTTAGTTAACTAAAAGTAATTTGATCTCATACAAGGCAACAATTCAGGTTACAGTGCCTGTCCTGAGTGTATCATGACTGCTGCTACAGGTCTTCTACAAAGCCAACTGGACTGAGGAAAACACTTTAATAAAACCAGACAACTGAAGCAAAGCATATCTAGCTAATCTGAAATTGCCCATCCTAGATGGCAATTATACATTTGGCATTTTCTTCTGAAATCAGTGTCATAAGCAAGAAATATTACTTTATATTTTCGAGGAGTAGAACTGTAAATGTCTAGAATATGTGACACCAGTCATTGTGGTGGCAAAAATAAAAAAGGATACAAAAAGAGCCTTCTGGGAAATGTAAGAGGCTTGATGTAACGTTTTAAATTAGTGTCATTGCAAAACAAGAATATTCCCCAAAAATTCTGGGTTCTCTGAACACTTTTCAAAAATCAACATCTCAAATGCATTTTATAATATTTTATCAAAAAAAAACAGAAAAAAAAGAAAAAAAAAGCCAGAACATGTGTTTATATGACTCTATCTTAATATTCCTGCAGAATTAGCTACAGTTCTGAAAAACAGACAACCATGTCCTTCCACTTCAGTTATGATAGGCTGGTCAATAAGTTGTTAAACAGTATATTGGAAATGATTTTTTTTTTTAATAGTCTCTTCCTAAAGCAAAATTCCAGCTACTGATTAAAAGTCTCAGATCTGAGTTCTGGTTTGTTTTGCAAAATTTCTGTGGAGAATAATTTAAACACAGACGTTAATATCTAAAGATATTAATCCGTTTGTTTTATACTTAGTCTGCAATGGTATCAAAGAATTTTATCTACCAATTAGCACCCAGTAGCCCAGTATAGATACCCATGGCAAACTGTACACCATGGGTACATTTTCATGCTATAATTGCAGTAAATTCACGACCATAAGGCGCACCAGACTATAAGGTGCACCCCCCAAGAGTCGCAACTTTGTAGCTCAGATAAGGCGCACCGGACTATAAGGCGCACTATTTTTTTGCAGTGAGGAGCCACGTGGCACACAACA
>PYHW01009979.1:21269166-21294292 GCA_013186435.1 Turdus rufiventris | reverse complement strand
CACTGGCCTATAAGGCGCACTTCTGGGTTTGGGGGAAAATTTTAGTCAAAAGGATGCGCCTTATAGTCATGAAATTACTGTACCTCCAAAATATTCACACATGGGTCTGAGACAGACAACTCTGACAGATTACCAACAGGCCTTTAAGAGCTGCCAGCACAACTCAAGACAAAGACTGAAGCAGAATATCTTGAGATGGAGACAAACAGCTTTAGAGCCAGAATCCAGCTCTCCTAGAGATCAGATGCAGGGCCAAGCACACACCTGGTGTGAATTAGGCAGAAACAAGACAAACAAACATTTATAACCTGAAGATGGACACCATGTCTTTTGGCTCCAGAGGGTGGTAGGCACTACAAATATAAGCAAACATTCAAGGGTTACTTAGCTTTTGTGTCTTTTCCATTCATACTTTTTGATGATGCTTCTAAGGTATCTCCAAATTTTCATAAAATCAATTCCTGGTTGAGAAGAGGATCCTATCTCCAAATTTTCATAAAATCAATTCCTGGTTGAGAAGAGGATCCTAACCCTTAATCTCGGAAGGCAAGTGTTGGTGTTGAGTGTCCTTAGGAATGGCTGAAGTTTGGGACCCAGGGGGAGAATTCAGGCTAAAGGACTGGAAGTGGCTGGACCTCTAAAGCAGGTGGCTTTAATTCCTGTTGCCATGGGTTGCAGTAGGATAATAATTTTACATATCCAAGAGAGATATATAACAATAAATCAAGCAAACGGTACAAAAAATAAACAAGACCCAATAAAAATGTCTATTGAAGGGAAAAATCTGATGAGATTTCTGCATTGCACAGAGCTCTGATCCAGGACTGATGAATTTAAGATGGAAGAAGACAAACACGGGAGTGAAGGGATGCATAAGCAGATGTGTTTACAGTGAGACAGATAATTAGATTAGATAAAGAGAAAGCAGCACTTTGATAGAGGGAGGAGTAAAAAAAGAAATCAGAGAGAATATTTGTCCAATCCCTTATTTTCTCCTGCTTTGGAAAAGCAGCTCTGCAAATATCCACTGTATTATCACACCTGTTTATTTAATTTTGTGAGCTGCATCATTTTACCCTTGATCTTTATTTTATTCTTTTTCATTTGTTGGAAAATAAAAAAATGCTATTTTGGTAGGAGACAGAATTGTGAACTATAAGAAATAACATTGCTTGAGGAAATATAATTTTTTCACAGTCTGACTGCAAATTGAAAAGACCCAGTGAACTGCTGCCTGTGTATCTTACAGTGGAAGGATATTTTATGCAGATAAATTATTATATACATATATATATGTAAATGTATATGTGTGTGTGTGTGTACATGTGCACTTGCATTGATGGAAGGAAGTAGAGGATAAAGAGAAGTGATACACCATTTAAGGAAAAGAAATTAAATCACACAGGGAAAAGCTCTCTAGTCTTATTAAATATTTATATCTAAGCCTGTATAAGGACACCTAAATCTGTCCAGATAGAGAAAACTCTCATATCACCCTTTAGCCCTCCAATTTCTTTAGCCGTGCTTGCATCCGGATTTCATAAAAAATGTTCTGTGGACAGGAAATAACTCTCTGCTTCATTATCATTTGTTTTTGAAGCTGGGAAGAAAAGAAAAAATCCTACTGGAAAATCTTTACCTGTGGTATTTCTGGTCAGCTTTAGATTAGGAAGTTCTATCAGTTTTTAAAGAGAGGTTCAGTTTATGATATTTAGTAACCTCCAGAGGCTTGGGTGAGTCAGATAAGCTGCAGATAAACATCTGACCTTTGCAGAGTTTATGCAATGTGAAGGAAAGCTATTGAAGTGCACCTACTGCTAATCCTGCACTTGTTCCAAGCAGGAAATTTTCACTGATGTTAATGTGAGCTCTGTGCACTGAATGAGATGAGATTATCCAACAGATATCCACAAAAAATAAAAGCTAATAGCATATGAATTAGAAGACACACCAGTGCCAAAAAATTAGTTCTTGAGGAATATCAGGCAGTTTGCCTTTTAAACTAGCAATATTACCATATAAAACTAAATTGATTAAATTATGAACTGAAAGTCACCTTTTTTCTTTCAATATAGACACATCAGCTTTTAAAATGCTTCTGTGTGCATGTGCTTGCAAAATCTAATAGGCAGAAAATAAATTTTATCACTAAAAATCCTTCCATACTTTATACACGTCTTGAAGTGCAGAAGTTAAAACTGCTTTTCCTCTTGATGCACATTCACTTTTAGCTAGCCAGAATAACACAATGTATTCTAGGGGTGTGTTCCAGACTTCATAGCACTTAATTGGTCCATTTCTTGTTTATACAAAACCAAAATTAATTGCTCACAGAATCATAGAACAGTTTGGATTGGAAGGAAGTTAAAGATAATTTATTTCCAACACACCTGTCATGAGCGGTGACACTGTCCAACCTGACTTTGAACACTTCCAGGGATGTATTCATCAGCTTTAGAAAATATCATAAAAACTGGTGCAAAACAGTCAGGAAAACTGGCTGGATGCTCGGCTACTCCCATCCCTTCAAACCTGTGAAGCACCAAGAAGAGCAAACACCTCTTGACTCTCTCAACATTCCATTGCTTCTTGATTTGCCCTTTTGTGTCTTAAATTGAAAGAAGTTCAAGGTAGAAAGCTGCAACAAGGGGCTTGTATAACACACAAAAGATTCTATGAGCCCCTCCTCGCCCCAGTTTATTGACATGAGTTGCAAATGTTGGCTTGCCCAGACTGCAGCATTACTTCCCTCCCTGTTCTTTGCCTTAGAAATCCACTGGAAATATGTACAGCATCTTAAATAAAGTGCCCAGGAAGAGTTCACTGAAATTTTACAAACCAGGCTATACTCCCCCAAAGTCAGACTGCAGAAAATTAACAATGGCTTACGGAAAATCTAATGGAGGGAGATAAGCTATGAAAAGAGGCAACTCTCTAGAATTAATAATGCAGCTGCACCAATTTTTAGCAGCTGAAGATCTAGTCTTTTGCTTATATTCTTCCCTGATAAAGCTGTCTTTCTTTTAAAGACAACTGAGTTTTCTTCTTTTTCTTTGTTATAATTTCTATTTTTCTGTCAATGGGTTATTTGTTCATCAGAATGCAGAACTGACCTCAGCTGAAAATTCACTGAAAGTCCTGCATGGCAATCCTGATCTACAGAATCCCAGCTAAAACTCCTGGCCTATGCATTTTCATCGTCCTCTCCATAACTCTGTTATAGTCATGATATTTTTGACAAAACACAGTGAAAGAACAATGCTAGGGATGTGAATACATTTCCTTTCTCCCTTGAGCAAAATGAAAACTAGCCTGCCTCAGGCCTCCCTTGATGGAAAAAAGAATGAATGAATTAAACAGGACATAGTCTAGAATTTTAATAGGATCTTGACCAATTTTAGGTATATAATTGTTAACATTTTTTTTTCATTATGGAATGTTTTATGCTTAGAATACTCCAAAAAATGAACTTCTGGTATTAATAACTTACCAGCATAAAAAGCTGAAAAAAACTGTGGCCTATTGTAGTTGGCAGATGGGTTACAAAAACAGGAAGAGAAAAAATTTCACAAGACACAACTAGATTAATCCACTGCAATGTAGATCCTTATTTAATTCAAGCAATGCATAATGCATTGACTTCCAACAATAGGTGGCTATTGTGAGAAGTCTTTTCATAGTTAGACATATTCACTAATGATTATTCATGTAAACAGGCTTTTTGTTTAAAATTAGTCAGTGAATTGTTTTGACTGATGTGTCAGTTCCAGCATTGATTGAAGGAAGAACCTCAGAAAAGTGGAAACAGTGGAAACTTCAGAAAAGTGGAAACAGTGGAAACTTCAGAAAAGTGGAAATGCTGGAAATCTCAGAAAAGTGGCTCCCATTGAAGAAAGCTCACGGTACACTTTGCTACACTTGGTTTCAAAAGCAGAAAGAGACTGTGCAATGAGTTGTTTTCTCCTTCACATGACCCTGAAGAATTAGAGGGGGTCATCATAGAATCATGGAATATTTGGGATTTGAAGGAAATTTAAAGATTATCCAGTTCCAACCCCCTGCCATGGGCAGGGACACCTCCCACTAGACCAGGCTGCTCCAAGTTCCATTGAACCTGGCCCTGAACACTTCCAGGATGGAGCATTTGGAGCCTCTCTGGAAAACCAGTTACAGTGTCCCACTCCCCTCTTTATCTGGGATGTCTTTGTGTGGGATGACGTTTGCCACCATTAAGAAAAGCTCACCATACACAATTGGCTTGAGACAACTTGGACAAAGGGGAAATTATCAATAACTATATTGTCACATCTTCCACTTGAAAAAGGCAGATGAGGTTGATTTGACTCACAGGTTGTCAGCTCTGCTAGATCATTAACTTTTGCTCTCTTTGTAAAGATTTGAGCGCCTTAGTTTTCATTTTCTTTGTTTCTCTCCTATATGTTTTTTTCCTTCTTTTTTCCCCTCATTTTATTCTTACCAAAAGGACTAAGATTTATGTTATCATTTACAACCATGTTCACCTGGAGTGACTCCAGGAAGTGAAATAGCTTTTCATGGAGATTTGTGTTACAGTAAATGACAAAATTCTAACTCTAGAGTTTTCACCCTGAGCTAAGACTGGAACTGTTCTGACTTTACATGATGGACTTGGGTGGTGTGAACCAGAAACCTGCTCCATAAGAATTGAGTTATTAATGAAATTATATTCTTCATTCTTGGGAGTAGAAAATGTAAAAATTTCTTGTACATTCCTTTCTTTTATAGTCATTAAAAAAGAGAGACCTGGTCAAGTGGAAGGTGACCTTGTACCCCGGAGTGTTCAACATCAACTCCTTGTTGTGAAAACACTGTACTGGGCTTCAAGACAGTTCCATGTGGAAGGGGGGAAGACACAAACACGAATAGAAAATAGAATGTCTCAAAGTCACAAGATGCCTTGTGGCAATGAGGGCTGGCCCAGGGCCAGCTTTCATGCAGTACCAACAGCTAGATCACGAAATTTGGATGCTGCTATTTCAAAGTATGGATGCAGCCCCATAGCTGAGCTCTGGGCAGGCATTCAAAAGTCAGACACATCTTTCCCAATACTAGAGCAGCAAATAAGCAAAATCTCTTCCCTAGAACTCAGTTTTCTCACATGTGTGCATAGCTATTTTGAATGATGTTAGCTAAGATAGCCTGAAACTCAAAGAAAAATTAGATAGTTGTCTAATCAGGTTTTCCTAGAAAACTTTCATATTTCACAAGTCACTATACTGGTCCTCTTTTGAGTCCTTCCCATATTACGGTTTTTAGCATCTTGTCTATATTGGAAAAAGCCATTGAAAGTGGGAGAGTTTCTTGTTGCACAGCTCAATTTCATCTACTTTTGAATCCTAGGTATTGCCTGGGTGTTGTCATCCAGAAAAAAACAATAAAGATTCCTGCTTGACAGCCTCCAGACTGAAATCTTCATGACCAAATACTAGGTCAAAGGTGTTAATTTAAACTAACAAAACAAAAAACCAAAAAAAACCAAAAAAAACCAAAAAAAACCAAAAAAAAGAAAAAAATTGAAATACACCTTTTAAATATTTTTGAAATACACCTTTTAAATATTTTTTTAAAATTGGATTAAAACAGCTGGGAACTGTAGAAATCAATAAAAAAATACAAAACCCATAAAACAAATTTTATCCAAAGTTTACAACTAAGTTTATCCAAATGAAAGGACACCATTGTTCAAAAGAACTCTAGCTTTGTGATATTTTTCCCCCTCATTTTAATGAGGGAAAAATTACACACTTAATTTTAAATTTTTTTGTAATTGGTAAACAAGTTTGAAAATGCCCAATAAGTTGACAACACTTTTGGTGACTCCTCTTACACATATCAGCTGCTTGAATCAAGCAATGTCATGCTTTGACTCTGGAAAAGCAGTTTTCTGTGCAGCTGCCATCCTTAAAGGATAACACTCTAAATCTCAGCCTATAATCACCTAGCAAAACCTACACCATATGTAAATACGTAATTCACATGAGATTGGCTCCCAAGGGAATTCCTGTTAGAAGCCTGAGCTGCATTGGGAGTGACAGTCTTTTTACTGCCATTAAGGTAAATGAGGTGGTAATGGGAAGTGCAGATTATACTAACTTCAATAATTTATTTCATACTTCCCATCAGGGAAGCTTTTACAAACAGCTAGTGTTAATTGAAATGTAAATGAATGATAAATTATGAAAAAAGGTATTGAAAACAGGGTGAGATAAAAGAAATAAATGCAAGATTCCTACAGCAGAGCAAAGAAAAATGGGTTGACATGTTAATTAGATAGCAGAAAATGATGGGAAAACAGGCAAGCAGGCAGGGAACACCTGTGTGAATATGAGGCACACACATGCACAGTGCCAGTGCATCCTGCCTGCTGGTGCTGAGCACACACCGTGGCAGTGTGTCCTGTCTTTCTCTGCTGAACCCCCATCTGGGGTTTTCTGTGCACATCCCTGACAGGAGGCTGGCAGCTCATGGCATTGCTCTGTATCAGTGGAGCATGAACCACAGCCTGACCCCTCTAAAAGATCCTGGCAAGCATTTTCAAGAGGAGTCAATGGTTTTGGCTGCTTCAGACCTGCTGTTTCATCATATCCTCTCTCAGGGTGCCCTAGCAGGCAGGATTCAGGAAAGCATGTTGAATTAAAGCATCACAATGAGTCTTGTAGTATAATTAGCAATTATGAAAAATCTTGATGTGTTCCACTGAAGGCTGCCCAGAATAACCCCATTCATAGTGTCATAGACATGCTTTCTTCCCACAGACATTTAAAAATAGGAAAATTTACCAGGCTGAGAAAATTTAATGGAAGTATGAATCATGTTGACTTGTACTGCTGCAGATTAGTTACAGTACGTTACCATTTTTAAACTATTTTAAGTTTCACCAACAGAGCCTGGAGAGTACAATTAAAGCTTTGAAATGTTATTGATACTGAAACTGCCTACCAGAATTAAACACATGCACCTCTGCAATTTCTGGAAATGTCTTTCCAAAAGTATCCCATGTACTTGAAGTAGCAATTGTCTATTTAAAGATTAAGGAAGTGCTGGGAATTTCAGAAAACATTTGTTTGGCCAAGTCTTTACAATAAATGAGCATACTGTGCCTTCTGTTCCTTTAATAAGAGATAAATATGCTGAAAACAGATTTGAAAACCAAAAGGCTGAAAAGTCAATGTGTTCAATTACAAATGCATTTGTTCAAAAACACTTGACCCAACGTAAATCCTGAATGATTAAATATAAATTAATTTTTCATTATCAATGCCATAAGACATATCAGGGTTACAACTTTGGAAATGCTCTAAAGAATCTCTCAGATGTCATACTAGCTCTAGTACATGAGTGCTTGGACCTCTTTTGGCAAATCTACAGAAACCTTCACTGCACAGAAGTCTGTTATCTCACAACCCTTTGGAGGACAAATCTGATGGATGGAGCAGTGCATGCAATCAGATTTCTTTGTGTCACACAAAGCAGCAAAGAAAAGGGAGCCATTTCTAACCAAACTCTTTGCATCTCACACAGAGATAAGCAGCTGATTGACCTGCCAGGAGAGGAAATCACCAAAATGATTCTTGAGGGAATATTTCTTCCTGAAAATATTCAGTACATTATTTTGATAAAGCCATGAAAAATAAAATTCTGGTGTGGAAACTTCAGCAACAGCCACAAAAAATATGCCTTTGTCAAACAGTTCAAATTCATTCATGGCGAAAAGACAAGGCAAACATCATGTGGACATTGAAGGTGCTGGATGACCAGGGCCATGAACAAGTGACAAAGGTTTCTACATGCACTGCTTGTTGGGCTAGTTAGCCTTGAAATCTGTCAGCCAAGGTATTTCTGTCACTGAAACACAGGGAGGACAGAAGGGGGAACTCACACAGCAGTGGTTTATCTATCCTATGGACCACAAGGAGTCATGCAACTGGTGCCATCTCTACTTTATGTCCAAATGTAGGGTCTAACAAACATCTTCCTTCTATTTCAGAAGACAGATAATCTCTCAGGGATGTTTTAAAATGCCTGGGGAGTCACTGTCACCAGGCTGCTGCTGCCACCCCAAATCATAGTCCTTGTAAACATCATCCTTGAAGTGCCTTGATGGCTGTGACAGATGTCATCATGCCTCCAAGGCAGGAGCAAATGGCTCAAGAGCAGCTGCTGAAGTGAAAATCTGGCAACCTGCAGGCAAATCCTCCTGTCAGATAAGAGCTCTCATGAGTGACAGGTGACATGGTAAACCTAAACCAGGGAGGAGGCTCTCTCCTTCCAGACTACCAAGCAATATCAAGATGAAAACAGACCACTTTTCCTCTGACTCAGTAGTGTTCTCACAACTTTAATTCTACCGAAAGCTTCAACCTTTCCTTTTGGTCTGCAAATTAGGGTGCTGAACAGAAATTTAGGGAAGGAGCAACATGGCTGTTAACAGACTGGAAAGGAAATGATGACAAATGTGTTTCAGGAAAGAGGATGGGTCCTGAGAAAACACTCTTGATTTTTTGTCCCAGATGATTCTGCTCTAACATTTTGGGCATGAATATTTAGACTAAGCAGTAAGGCCCAGCTTTATTTTTCTAAGAGCAATTTTAAATTCTGCAATTGTTATTCGTGTTCTCAAAGCTAGCATCCTTTTCATGCAAGCATGGCTTAACTGCACTTACTGACATTCAGAACCTTACAGAAAAGTCTTTCATGAACAAGGCAAATAAGAACCCTTTTTACATACAGACTTCAACTTGGAAAATGTTTTTAAAGGAATTTTAAATACTCAAGTTCTGTGTCTGAATTGCAAGAATATAATTCAATAATTGAGTTTATTGGAGGAAAATCAAAGAATCACAGAATCATTAAGGTTGGAAAAGACCTCTAAGATCATCAAGTCCAAGTATTAGCCCTACACTGCAAGGTCCATCACTAAGCCATGTTCCTGAGCATGATAATTACACATAATAACTGGAAAAAAAAATACAAAAAGGAGCAATTGTGCTACCAGAAATGGCTAATGATATCACCACTTTTATTTTGCTCTATATTTTACCATATGTAATAAAGTAATCTACTTTCAAATGAGAGAAAATGCTTAAGATCTATAGAAAAAGACACCTTTAGAGCAGTTTAGTCTTCACCTCACCTGAAATGCACAAACACTAGATCTCTATGACAATGGCCTGAAATCTGTGGTGATGGGCTCTGCAGGCCCATGGATAAGCAGCAACAGCTACAAGTCATAACTGAAAGTTTCTCAAGACATAGTTAAATTGGTGATCTGTCCAGACTCCTAAGTTCTGTGTGACAAATGAAAGAGAAAAATCAATAAATCAGTAACTACCTCTTCCCACTGTGTTGTTACATGTCCTCTCCTGTAAGGATTTCCTTCTATTTAAATCACATCATCTAATATTATAAAAAGTGATGTAAGATAAGTGGCTTGTTCTGCCTCCAGAGGCATATTCCAGTGTTAGTTTTCCCATTTGCCCTTGCTAAGTTTTGTGCTGAATATTTGAAATCAACAACTGATTAGGCTGTAATAGCAAGAAAGTATTATGTCCACCTCCTAATCATTTGGTACTTTTTTGACCCTTCTAGGCTAAACTTCAGTCTTTATTGTTCCACCATATTTGTCTGTACTTTTCACTTTCAACTCACAATTTCACTCCAAGGACTCTTCACTTCTCTTAGAACTTTTTCTTGGGTTCTACCTTAATAAGAGTCCTCTTCATTTTTTACCATGATTCACTTGTCATTTGTCTGTGAAAAAAGAAAACTAGGTCACTTTGCCAAAGAATCATAGTAGATATGCATAGAAGCTTAACTTTCAGTAAAATAAATAATTTTGGATGTATTACCACTTCCAAGACAAAATAACAACTTTTGCTTCCCATAATGGTTTATAATTTTCATTACCTTTGCATTAAGTTCTCAGGACTTCTGTAAATATACCTGGAAAGAATAGCAATGAAATTATTGTCTTCATAAAGCTAATCATTTAGTGATTTGCTTAATTTCACTATTCAGTAATGGACTTGATTGGAGGGTAAGACTGAAACCAGAAGGACCTCAGAGAATGAATTGATATAACTTTGATATTAGATTTCTCACTTGTGTATTCACATCTAATTACAAGCAAGTAATTCTGCTTTTTTTTTTTTGCTTATTTTTGTCTAATTATAATACCCAAAAAACTGAGGGCCAATATGAAAAATCCTGTTCTAAACAATGCACCCTTTTTCATTTTCCTTAACTTCACTGGTTAATTACTCAACTTTGGCCTTCCATAGCTGAATGGAACGAAGGTGATAGAAAATATATGAGCAGAAAGATGGGCAGTGTCTTTATGAAGGGATTATCCCATTTGTTGCATTGTTTTCTATTTGTCCTCAGTTGTTTCCTTTATTTCTTCTTATATCTTTCTTTAAGAAGGGTATATTTTACATATTTGATGTCTACTGCCCAGAAAATTCCAGAAATATCTCAGTAGGCAACTGATAAATGGCTTGAGGAAATGATCAGGGTGTATTTTCAGGTTTGTATAGGGTTACCTACTTTTCAAGACTTTTATAATGTTTACAGATAAATTGAAGTCTGGCATAAGTAGCAGTAAATTAAGTGCCCTAAATGTGGCTTTTAAAGTTTGATTAATTAATATCCATAAAGCATTTTGTGCTCTTCAGACTAAAGGTCTGTAAGTGCACAGAACAAAACACAATAATTATTAATCTTGTATCTCACTGTGTGTGGGAATATTGGAGAGATGCTTAGCCCAAGTACTCTAAATTATACAGCCCTATACTTCCAAATCCATCTCCCCCAGCCATAGCTCCATTAGCTTTGCTGATCTTTTCCTGTAATGAATTTGCTTTTTGCTAGTTTGATGTAGGATGAAAACAAGGGGCTATACAATGTTTTTTACAGCTGTGTGCTTTGACACACAGAAGATATTTCAGCTCCCATGATGACAGCGTGCCATTCTGATGAAATAATGCAGCAGTCCCTTAATAACATAGAAGGAACAGATACAACCTAAACATGCAAATATGGTAATTACCAACCTCAAACACAATTATCTCATGTGCTAGTACTCATAATGAGAACAATATTTCTGTACTTTTTTCTTCTCAGAATCATTTGCAAAACACTCACTCTGTCTGTTTCCTGCCTTGTGGAAATTTGTCTCTCCCACAAAATTTCATTTTCTGTAATGACACAAAAAGCATTGGTTCAGTGACCTTGGCAGCTCCTTCACAGGGCACATAACTTATGCTGTCTTTCCACCTTTATATGAATTGTGTGTCTCAACTCCCACGAGCTGATCAGAGGGACGTGCTCCAGCCCAACACATGCATGGCTGAGGATGCAATTACTGGAACAGTCTTTCTGAGCTGCCCGGCGAAGAGCAAGAGGTCGGATCCTCTGCGGGTCCAAAACCTGGTCTGGATTCATAATGGCACTGGTGTGATTTGTGCTAGGAGAAAGTTTCTGCTGGCTTGTGTGTCCATATCAAATCTGCTTTTATAATAAGACTCCTCTGAGATTTTATTCTTTAAAATAGTTACAGATGTTTGGTAGTTCTCTTTCTTCAGCTATGATAATGTGTTGGTTACTGCTCAGAGTTGAAAAGGTAAGGGACTATTGTTATGTGAATACAATATAACCAAAGGAGCAAATATAGATTTATTTCAGAGATTTGGGAAGTGTAAGTTGGGAGAAGTACATACCAACAACAGTCTTCTAGTTTGATGAAACTTTTTATTAGATGAAATTGAGTGGTTCTTGTATTGGTATTATCCCTGACAATCAAGTAAAAAATGTGACACATCATCAGAGACTTGCGCAAAAATTTCTGTAAAAAAATTATGTGGGCTCCTCAGAAGCAGAAAATAATCATCAATCTGAGCAAAAGGGTTCTACAAGATTTTTGGCCTCTTTTCCTTAGTCTGTATGTCTGTGTGAACATTTCAGGCAAGACCTGGTTTCCTACATGCTCATAAGCACCCAGATTCTGAACTCAATGGCAGTTCACATACAGGGCACTCAGTTATTTCACATATCTGGGCTGCCACAGCCCAAACTCAGCTTCCTCTGGAGATCTCATGTTAAGACAGAACTGCTAGCAGAAGCTTAAGAAAGAACTTTTCAAGCTATTCTTTCCCTGAAAGGGTCCAACTTAGATCTATATATTATATCTATTAGATCTATTAGATCTATATCTTGTATCTAATTTTGTTTTTTCCTTTTTGCTTTGATAATAGGCTTCAACATAGACATGAAAATCACTTGGAATGTCGGCTTGTTTTGGATTTTGTGCCAGGTGTGGAGGCAGAATTGGCTTCCACACCAGACAAGTAATTTGTCACACGGGACAACGAACTTATTGAGACAGCAAAACAGACACTGCCCTTTGAGAGGTGGTATCAGCTGCTAGAATGATGTATATTGTTAATCATTTGTCCTTTCCTGCTTGTAGGTCTTTGTTCATGTGTTTTTCATGTGGGGTTATATGAGAAATAAGCAGCTCTTTCTGTGAAAAGTGGCCCCAGCAAACTGTTGATGTTCTCCTACTTCCAGGCATGGTGGGAGAGTCAAATCAATATTCATTAAAGCTTTGTCAGCCTCTCCGCTCAGATCCCACTTTTCAGGGATTAAATGGCAAAACGAAGTCCCACTTTACCACCCTAATCCATCAGCTCTCAGAATAATTATCTTGCTGATTTTCCAGTTTAATAAAACTGGATACATTCTATAATTTGCAATTTAATTATTGAGATAACATACACATGGTGTTACGGATCAGTGACAATATCAAAAGTCATAAAGTATACTTTTAGACAAAAAAATAATCTGAGCAACATAAATACTCTGCAATCCGTTTGTTTGTGGCACCAAGAATCTATGCAGTCCATTCAAAAATAATAAAAAGTTGAAAAAATTAGAGATCATTAATAATTGTATAGATAGCAAAACTCAGTAATTTAGATTTCAGCCAGGATTATCCCCTTCATAGTTATCTACTGAAATTATTTTTAGTCTTCAACTCCTTTCTTGCAGCTATGCTGTAAGAAACTCCACAGTTTTCATAGTATTATCCTTATTAAACCCTGGATGTCTGTAGCTCCATGCAGTAAATTTAATGAGTGCAAGACCCACTCAGATGAAGAGAGAGTTCTTTCATCATGAGACCAGAATTTGACCCCATTTTTTGAATCAGGACTGCTTCATGGTTTTTCCTGTCAGACAGGGCATGGTGAGGTTGCTCTCCCCCAAAATGGTGAGAGGGGCAGGAGGGAGAGCTGAGATGTGAGCAGTGATGCCAGCAGGAGCTGCCAGCCAGTGCCACCTCTGCCCTGAAACTAAAGAGGTGTCACAGGCTGAGGGCTCGGGGTCCCTGGGCTCCACCACAGGCAGGGACAGAGCCTGAAGCACAAACCTGTGGGCGTGACCCAGGATGGGATTTTATCCAAGATAATCAGAGGGAACACTGCATGAACACACATATCATGGAGGATTTTAACTTTTTAGCCCCAAATTTTTCATTGCAGGTTTTGGCCTTAGCCCTGCAGTTAACACTACTGAACCCTGTGCCCTCTTGAAATCAGTGATGCTGTACCACAGTAAATTAATCTAGTGCAAGCCTTCAGCCCCTAACCTACAGCTGATTCTTGAAAGGCAACTCAGCATTATCACTGTACCCTATTTTTAAATTTCAATACACCATTTGAAAAGTATTCTTACATGTTCTTACTGAAAATAGAAAGAAAACATTTTAAATTTGAAAGTGAGTCACTTTGAATTTGTGATTTTTTCCTATGTAAAAGTTACTCAAGACTAGAAAATTAAAGGATCAATTAGCTGAAATTTATTTATTGCTAAATTCTTTCAGGGCAATGGGATTCTCAGCATTACAATATGAAAGAATTTTGGTCTTCTTTATTTTTTCTGTTTTAAAATCTTCCTTTTGGATTCCTGTAGCAATATCTTTCCCCTACCTTGATTTGACAACTTGCCTTTGTGCCAGACTCAGTAAGTTTAGTAGAAGTTTACTTCCTGATCAGGGTCTTACAAAAGGTATTACATTGCATCTCATGATGTTTTCATGTCCCACTTCTTCAGGTCATCTACAGTGTAGTTCATCTGAATAAATTTTGACATTTCCACTTAGGACCTCTTTCTAGTCTATGAAGAGAGATAAATCCTTACATGGTCTGAATTTAGACTTCTAAAGTAGGTCATGGAATTATACTTATTCACCGATGCCTTTTCTCTCAGCTGAGTACAAAGAAGCCTGGGGTGGCTGGCACAGCTGGAGGCACTACAATAAAGATCTTTAAAGCTGGATAAGGTGAATCCCACCCCTGTTTCCTAATAAAGGCAAATTGTCAGCCTCAATGCAAAGCCTGATCCTCACTTGTTTGGCCCCTTGTTCTGTTACCTGAATCTTTGCAGCATGACTACAAATATATCCCACAGACTTTTTGCAACATTTGGGACAAATCTATTTATATTACAGCCTGCAATGGAAAAGAATGTTTTATTACTCTGGCTCAGGTAAAAGACTACATCACTCTTTTTGTTATAAAAGGTCTACAAGTGTTTATCTGAACAGGAGACATTGATATTCTTTTATCCTTTTGTAGCAGCTGAGCAGCACACTGGGAAGCCCTGATGTGGAATTCACAGGGATCCCAAGAGCTACTTAGAAGCTTGATTTTCATTTAACTTCCTTAAAAAAAAAGAACCTCCAAAAATCTGAAACTAGGGTAAGGGAAGAAGGAAAAGAAAATGATGAATTATTTTGAAGAGCTTTGGATCCAAGCAGAGACTTGGCCTACTTTCATTATTTAATAGTCAGGAGAAGAATTTCCTCCCTCATGTAGTTTTTTTTTAAAAAGAATACCATCCTCCTAAACACTATTTCATGCAGATATTATTTCCAGCTTAAAAAATGAAATTGTTAGTGAAAATGAAAATATCAAAAATTGACACATAATTGAGTGGTTTCTCTTTATCCAGGTAGATCATGATGATTCTTGTATTTATTTAGGGAAGAGGTTAGGCACCTAGGCTGGTGTAAGATGCTATTCAGCTGCTCATGGAGTATCATTACTATTGCTTATATTTCATTAAGTGGGCTATGCTAATCTTGAATTCCAGAACAGGGTAAAGTACCTCTGCTGAGATCCTTACAAATATTGAGATAAAAAAAGGAGGATGGAAGCACGTGAAGCCCTTTTAAGTCCTTTGGTGAGGAGCTTTTCCTTTGTAAATTTCCTAGATGATTTTTATGGTTTCTGTGGCGCAAATATGTTTGTTCTTAAAAAGGAAAATGGTCTTGGAAAAAATTTACCCTGTAGAATTTCAGGAGGTAACCATATAGCTGATATAAATTTGTGTCCTACATACCCTGAAAGAGGAGCTCTAGTCTGCATTTCCACTCCCTAATGTTGTGAATCATAGAATGGCTCATGGTGAAAGGGACCTTAAAGGTGCAACCCCCCTGCAACTAGAAGAAGTTGCTCAGCCCCCATCCAAGCTGTCCCTGAATGTTTCCAGGGATGGGGCATCCACCACCTTTTTGGGCAACCTGATCCTGTGTTTCATCACCCTCAATGAAAAAATCATCAAAAATTTCTTCCTTACATCTAGACTAAATCTACCCACTTTTGGTTTTCAACCTTTATCCCTTGTTCTGTTATAACAGGCCATCCTGTAAAGTCTGCCTTCATATTTCTTATAAGAAAGAAATACCTCTTTCAGTATTCAGGTATTTCAGGATGTGAAGCCACAATGAGGGATCCTCAGAGCCTTCTCCAGGCTGAACAATCCCAGCTCTCTGAGCCTGTCCTCACAGGAGAGGAGCTCCATCTCTCTGTGTTCATGTCCCACATCTTTCCTCCTCTGAGGAGCCAGAATTGGGCACAGTGCCTCCTTTTGCAAATCCATCTTTGTCTGACTTATTATTTTTCCCTTTCTCTCCATTAATAGAAGTATTACTCATTTTGGGGAGTGGGAAAAAAGAGAGTGGAATCCTGAAGATATGTTGCCACTGATTACACTTCCAACTTGGCAAAAATGTGCTGTTCCCAAATTTAGTACTGTGCACTGGATTGCAGGAGCAATGCACCATAAATTACTGTATTTATGACATGCAATACAATATATAGACAATTTCCCAAAATTTCTGTGACAAGTGCACAAGAATTATTGAAAAAATCCCACCCCATTAGGTACCAAATTCAATGGAAATTTATAGCCACCTCTGTTTCCACACCTGCAGGCATTAGTGTCAACAGTATATTTCCCCTCCTTTTCCAATCTTGAACGCTTCATGCCTGTGGCTATAGTGTGAAATAATCAGCATTCATCCATTAGGTAAATAGCTCTGTGTGTGTGTGTTGAGGACAAAGAGAATTTTCTTCTTTTTATCCTTTTTCTTTTTCTTTTTTTTCCCCAGCATTGTATGTCTGTGAGCAGGTTTCCCAGGGGATCAGGCAGACAGAGCAATTTGCGCAAAAGCCTGAATTAGGGAAAAGGAAAAGGGAACTTGCTGCAATTTATGCGGAAGGAAGTCTTCTGTTATGAATTTTTTACATGCAGCATCCCTGTAAGCATGATTAGGACCACTGATATTTTTATCAGAGAGAGGTGATTTTCCCAGTCTACGTTTCTGCTAACATCTGACATAACTTGCAAATCTTGTGTCTATGCAATAATAATGTCGCCTTTGTAAATCAAACCTTGCAAACAGGAAGAAAAAGGAGACAGTAACTAATTGAGAGCTAATTGTGCTTGACAAACTTCTCAGCCAGCATATGCTAATATTCCTAGTTAGGAGGCTAGGCTGGATCTTCAAAGACTTCACCTGTAATATGTAATATCCAGTTCCTCACAGATGACTATGATTTGGTTTTTAAAAGTTCTGTTCAGGTTTTAAATTCATCTCGATGTTCCCAGAGCCAGTGTTTAGGTTCTCAAAGACCACTACTCAGTCACTACTGAAAGATTTCTGGCATTTCAGATTTCCCCAATATAGCCTAAAGGTAATAACTACCAGGTACACTCAGACTTGCCTAGGGTCATACAATTTTAGAGAGAACAGTAGGGTATGAGTGTTTGATGACCTGGATATTATGCCAAATGCCTTCTTTTTAGGGCCAGTAGTCAGGTTTCACGGGATGCACCGCTGGCTGTGTATCTCGTATACCTGTGGAAATTCAAGGTAGTCCTTCACCATTTTTACTGCTTTTATAATGTCTGTTTTGTTTTTTGTTTTTGCTTTTGCTTTTGCTTCTGCTTTCATTTTGGTTGTTTTNTTTTTTTTTTTTTTTTTTTTTTTTTTTTCTCCCCTGAGTGTATTTGAAAGCATATCTTCTATACTTTGTCTAATCAACAAACTGGAATATTCTGTATAAGGCCCCCTGCTGCTAAAGCAGTTCCAGTTTTCATGGTGCTATGAAATATTCTGTGGACTAAAGGAACAGGAATAGGAGTTGGAGTTAAAGAATGATTCCCCTTAGTTTAGGGAAATGTGGCTTTTAAAGCCTATTTTGGAATCTCCCCCATTCAAAAGACCTTGTGGTTAAGCTCTGTTTCCACCCAAAGCCAGGAATAGTTGCTTTGTTGTAGTCACTTAAATTCTTTTCCTGAAAATTCTCTCTGTCTCTGAAGACAAGCTAATTGTATTTCTTGATATAGTTATCAGGGTAAACACATGAAGGACTTTGAGATGATCAGAAGTCCTTGTGGCTGCCTACTTTTGAGGGAAAAAACCCCAAGCAAAATGAAACGAAACAAAAGCCCAATGACCCAGCTAGAAAATTTAGACTTAGATCTGTGATTTGATCAGGCCAACACTGATTATTATATATGTGCCTCTGTATGGGACTGCATTGAAAAATGGATCTGATTATGCTCTGTTTTCCTCCAAGTAAGCTCTGCTCTTTTTTGGATGGAAAAAGAAAAGATTAATCTCAATGTTCTCTCAAGGTCAGCAAATGACTTTGGGCATGTATAACTAATACTTCTTCTCCAAGCATGAGTCTTTTATTCACATTACCCCTTTTCATTCTAAATGTTATGAGTCCAGTCTCCCTGAAGAAAACATTGTAAAAGGAACTTTTTTTCTCCCTGAACATGAAATCAAAACACAGCATAAAAATAAAAACCTTATTTCTGTTCCTACAGACTAATTGAATCACCATCCTATACTTTGTTCTGTATAACACCAGTGTGTTGGGCAGCATGATCTGGGTCTTTCCAGATCAGTATAAACAAAAGATGTAAATATTAGCCTTAATGTGAATATATTACAAGGAAAGAAAAATAAATTAACTTACCAGATAATATAACATAATTTATTTCCTCCAGAGAGCATATTTTCAGTGCAGATCTTATTTTAATAAACTTGTCTCATACAATATTTCCCAGTACCGCTTTCAATCCAACTTCAAATACATAACAGCTTTGGAATATAAATGATAGTTTACCTAATGCAACTTGAAGATTCAGCTCAGACTCAAGACTACTGATTAGTATTCTCATTTGCAAAAGATGATGGGTCTGTATCTGACAAATTTTGAGACAAAATACTTATCTGCCTCTTGTGTCACAGACTTAAGTTTATTTTTGTCTCTTCTTGTGTTCCCTTGCTGTGGCAACTGAATTAACTTACTGTAAACCTCATGGGGCCTGAATAAATCAGCAGAGCTAAATTCTGTAACAAAACTAACTAAATAAATAAAACAAAGGAAGCAGATTGTTTCTGGCCATGAAGGATTTGCTGGAAGGTAATAAATAACAGTAGGATACCTTCAGGGTCCATTTGGTAAAGAAAGTTCTCTTCAATACAGAGATTATTCTCCCTCTGTTTTGAGACTGCCCTAAAGCCAACAGGGAGTAGCCTGTCTTCTACCATCATCTATCATTACAAAAGGTCATAAAATATGTCACAGTCATAAAAAATGGTTGAGATAATTTCGATGGCAAGAAGATATCTTTCTGTTAGCAACACCCAACATGTATTCTTCTGATAACACCTCATGGCATCTGAGCCAAAGGAAACCAAGCTTGGGTGTGAGCCACCATGTATCTAGAAAGCTCAGATTCTGCCTCTGTAAGTAATTTAGGGGCCTTCATGAAGAATAAGTAAAAGCTGCCCTTTTTCTGTGGCTGTGGTATGTGTTAACATTCTGGTTTTCTGCACCTTACAATTAGCATTATCCCTTCTGATGAGTTAAGCCCTTTTGTCTCTTCAGAGTCTCCCAGAACCAGTAACTGCCCAAGCAGGCAGGATCCCTGACTGAGAGGAAAGTTGAAACAAAACAACAACATTAATATATCTTTGTTTTTGCTGGCTGGGTTGTACAACCTAACTAAAAGCATGCTATTGGAGGAGTAAAGAAAAAGTGGGAAGGGAGGGAAGATCAAAAGCTCTTTGTGGATTAGTGTGTAAGTCAGAAGGTTAAAGAAAAAAACCCATTGGTAACATGACAGGCAAATCTATAAAACTAATAACCTGCTTGAAAAGGTGAATTTGACCTTGATATATTCCATGAAGCAAAATGCTTTTTCATGATTGTGATTCCTGGAGATTAATACAAAGGATTTGTTAATTTGTTACTCACTGAGGCAGCTATAGATGAATGTGCAGAGAATGCAGCTGACTACACTTCTGCTTTGTCATTTATCTGCTTATGATCACCCCTGCTTTAGAATTATGGAATCAGAAGAAAAAAATTATCAATCTTTCATATGTAATCAGAATAACAAAGCAAGATGCCTTAATTGCCACCAGTGAGTATTGCATGTTGATGTTTAAACTTAGAGAAGCTTCTATGAAATATTTTGAGTTTTCTTGGGGAAATGTGATGCAATTGCAGGATCTGATCAGTAGAATCTCCTGACAATGCAGCCAGGAAGATGCAAAACAACACTCTCACTTATATGCGCTATTTAAACATATTTTATACAAATATCTATGGTTTTTTTGGTGGTACCATTCCTCCATCTGTGATAAAAAGAGAGAAAAGAAGTACAACATCTCCTGGAGGCATCAGTGTTCCTATGAGACTCACTGCTATAACTGATATTAATGTGTTTAGGGTTACAATGAGCTTAGCTGGCTTCAGGAGTAGAAAAGACACCTTAGATCTTGTTTGTGTTCTTCCACAAGGACATCCTGAGCATAGAACAGTTCTGTTGGAAGGGACCTTTAAATGTCATCTAGCTTCAACCCCCCTGACATCAGCAGGGACATCTTCAACTAAACCAGGTTGTTCAGAGCCCCTGATGGAGGAAGGTTTCCCTGCATTTGGGGAAATATTGTTTCCATCAGAGGAATGCAATAAGTTTGATGTAGAAAATGGTTCAATGTCATCCCCATTACTTGCACTGATGTCAGAAAAAAGGGTACATCAGGGAATGGGTGACACAATCCATACTGTGGAAAAAATACTTCCTCAGAGCAGGAATTACAATCAGTTTTGCTCAGGCAATTAAATATTAGGAAGATGCAGAGCTTTTTTTTATTATTTTCTAAATGTAATTGCCTTTACAAAAAAATCAATCTTATGTATCAGAGTAACTTTTATATCTAGCACAGGACTGCTAAGACCTTGGCATAGAGTGGCACTGTTCCTCAATACTTCTTCACCCCTCAGATCAGGGTTGCCTCATCAGTCCCCCTGAGATCTCAGCTCCACATATGACAGACTATGGCTGAGGTCATGGGGAGCACGAGCTGCAACAGCAGCCTACTGCCTTTATTTGGGATATTTGTTTTATCAAGCTCTCATTTCCCTTTCTACTGACTTTCAAAACTCAGATGATTTCCTTTTTGAATTTGGTTTAAAAAATAAATGGAAGTAGAAATACAGCTACCAACCAAATAATCAAGCAAACTGAAAAATCCATCAATAAATCCCAGTCTCCTGCCCTGTCAGTCTTGTTAATTGCCACTTTATGTAATACCTTCCTCTTCTGCTGAAGGTTATTAAGAAGGATGTTGAAGCCAGACACACTTACAGTCTGGTATTTTATTGGAGATTACACTGTGAGATTTTTATCTAGGCTCTCACACAAGGGACTCCCTCTGTTCACTGGTCCATAATGACTGACCTACATATCTCTGCTGACCAGAGGTTTGCTGCATGACTGCATTACCCAGCAGAATTTGACTCCCCTCACTATATTCATTTGTCACAGCAATTAAATCCATGTGTTGATTTATTGAGTGCAGGCCTGGTGTGAAATGCAGGAATGCACAGGACTCATTCTTTTCTTTCTGGCATCACTTCTGCCTGAATGGCATTTGACTGTCTTCTTGTTATCTTAAACTTGCCTAGATTTACATTTGTCTTGTAGCAACAAATAATGACTACATCCCTTAATTTTACAATATCTCATTTTCCCCCTGTTTCTTTCTCCTTTATATTACTGAGTATGCAGAACCTCCAAAATTAATATCTCTTCAATTAGCTTACCATTAAAAGCATGATCATGTCTTTTGAAAATAAAGGATTGTAAATGGTTTCACCACAGAGGCCATGGGATATACCCCTAGAAAAAAATTCACAAATGAATGATGAAAGAGAGGAAAATGAGGGCTAAGATTCATCTGATACTTTGGGTGCCAATCAGGTAATCTTTGCATGTAGTGGGAAAAGAGGGCTGGAAAGGATCTGGAGACTGAACACGTATTGAAACCTTTAACAAAATATTCCCTTTAACAAAATATTCACCTATGGTCACAGCACTTATGGCAAGGCACAGGAATGGCCCCAAACCAGTCAGTATGTAACTCATAAAACAATGTGATCAACTTAGTGGCCTTTTTCTGGACTAACACATCCATGTCTTACTTTTATATTGCTCAAGGAGATTCAAAGCTTTCCTTTTTTCCTTTTTTTTTTTTTTTTTTTTTTTTTTTCCCTTGGCAGTCAGATCTGAAAAAGTACTTAACCTAAAGACTCTGAGTTCAGTGATTGTTTTCATATCTTTGTTTCAGCCTCCTCTCTAGCCATCCTAGTGTCCAAGCTAGGCAGGCAATGGAGTTTTTGACATAACTGTGAGTCAGGGTGCAGAAATTTTGCAAAAATGGGGTTGAACAGTCCAGTCCTAAGGTGATATACCCTGGTTCCTTGGGAGAAACAGAATACTTCTCTTTTAATGCACACCTACTAAATCAGGGACCACAGCAAAGCCTTGACCATTTCTCTTTATAGTTCAGCCCTGGAGTAGGCAAGAGCAGTCCTACTCTCTTCTTCTTGCAGTATAAAATCTACATGGTTGCAATGTTGCCTAAGAATTTGGTTCCTTCATGAAACCAAGAAGTCATAGTCCATGGTTTCTTCTGTAGAACAAAATCTTTAAAGAAGCATGAGGCAGAAGGATATAATGCTCTGAAAAGCGCAAGTTATCCCTGTCATTCTGTACACAGCCAGATGCCAAAAGAGGGGACTTCAAGCCTCTATCACAACAAGGTGATTTTATAACTCTCAAGGAATATTTTTACTATTTTAGTGTTATACTAAATGCAGAGAAGCAGTGGAAAAGGATTGAGGTTTATTATGCATATTTTCAAGCCTTTGCTGTCATATAATTTTCTTGATATGGGATTGCTGTGGTCCCTTCAAAAAGGGCTTGGGGCAATGAGTGGAATGGACAAAGATATTTTTAGATTAACCTTGGTAAAAATGACCCAGTACTGGCAAAAGGAAGGATCTAGAGCAGCTTTCCAGTCCACTCTATCATGATGGTGTCCACTGATCCCATGCTTTTGGGGCCCTTTGGGGAGACTGACTTCTCCCCCTCTGTAATGTGATCCCAGAGAGGTTTCACTGGCATCTGCCCACTAGAACAACATGAAGGTGAATCGAGACTATTGATTTTATGAAGGACTGTACTTCACATATGCTTAAGACACAGAATAAAAACAAAAAAATACATTTTCTTGATTACTTGGCACATTACACACACAGTGTGTGGGGTTGACACAACAGCATAGGATTAAGAAAGCTCATAATATCAAGGAAACCTCACATTTTCTTCAAGTAATGAATATCTAAATGTTTATAAATAGCAAGTTTGCATTCTTCCTTTTCACAAAAGGCTTTTCAATAGTAATATTAATTTCCTTTTTAAATTATTCCCGTTGGGATGACCTTACATCTTGTCACAATATTAAAAAAAATTTTTAAAACCCAGTAACATTTGTAATTTAATAATATATATACATATATATATATATAAAATTAAATGTCTCAAATTATAAGTAACTGTCTAAAATCACCCACTGTACAAGAAGAGATTCCCAATGTCATTTCTCTCCACAGGCAGAGTCAGACAAGCAGGATGAAAAGGATAGCAAGGAGGGGTTTCCTTGGCAACATGTGCTTGAAAGGATTCAGAACTTCTCCCTTCCTCCTAAGATTCATTTTTGTATCATTTTTGTATTTTTTTTAATGTTTGTTTGGTTTTTTGCCTCCTACACAGTTTTGTATGAAAGGGAGGCAGGATTGTGAATCAGGCCACTGAACCTGATCCTTCTGTGCTGCCAGAAGCAGCTGCACACATCTGCCATGGGATTTGGACTCCATTAGGGCTTTGAAATGGCTCCTGCTCATGACAGACTCTGCCAGCTCCTCAGTGAAAAGCAAACTCTCCTTGATGTGCTCAGTATCAGCATCCATTGTTAGTCCTACTTGGATACATGCAGCCACAGGGTTGGTTTTGTGTTTTGTTTCTTTCCCCCCCCACCCTTGTTTTCCTTTTCTTTCCTTTAAGGCTAAGACAAGAAATGAGGTAGGAACATTAGATCAAATACGCAGTTTAGCATGATTCAAAGATTTTAGATGATCTGGGCTAATTTCACCAGGTTTCAGATGCCTAAAGGAAAAATGGCCACCAGAGTGGAACAACTGTACATTGCCATTGATCTGGAAAACACCCAGAGTAATTCAGATCTCTGCTGGGTTGTTTTGTCTTCTGCAGGCACAGTCCAGGTCTAGGAACAGAGAATCATTGAATCATTAAGACTGGAAATGATCCTCAAAATCACCAAGTCAAGACTTTGCTGTTCAGCCAGGGATGCTAGAAAGTCTCTACTCTGTCTTTTGTATCTCACTGTGCACCTGAAGGATTTAGAGACTCTCTATTACCATGAAAACACCTCAAAGAACAGAAGGGTGCAAATTTACATCAGCTTCCAATCAGTCCTGCAATAACAACTGTGCTTTTATTTCTAATCATTCCTCCAGATTTCCAAATCAAACAAATATTATCTCACAGTTTCAGACTTCAGCTCTTTTCAGGTTCTCTGAAACTACTCCAGACTTACACCAAGGAACTAAAATTAAACCTACAGACAGTGCTGAATGAAGTACAGAGCCAGGAGCTGGGCTTGACGACCCTGGTGAGTCCTTCCCAACTCAGCACATTCTATGATTTTACAATATGAGATTTTGGTCCCTTTGAAGTCTATGGGAAACTGCCATCCCATTGAGTAGAGTTGTCATTCTCAGATGTAATAAACTTGTCTTGAATGGGGAATCGACTAAAATATATTTTCTAGATGATTTGATATGAGTGAGGAAGGCCACAGTAATATTATGTTACCCTTGGTGTTCAATACATTCAAGTGGATTCTTAATGCTGCATCAGTTTTCAGTCCAGGCTGGTTTGTGAAGTTTCGTAGGAGAGTTTCTTATCTGGGCATCTCAAAAAAAAACCTTGAGAAGGCAATTGAGTGAGGACTGATGACTCTTTCCTATATGTAGGCCATAGGATGTGCATGGTAAGAATTGTTAAATCGTGTGGCCTAGGTTTCTGTCACCTATGAACTATTCTAACAAATTTAATAACAACAAAACTTTTTTGGAAGAACCTTGTGTGTGGATGCAATCCAACACTTACAGTCAATGTAATAACCTGCAGTGCTTTTATAGTGGACACAGCCTCTTTCTTTGGAGTCTTATGACAGCTTTTTGCCATTAGACAGAATAAAAAAAGACCTCAATAAGAGCAAAGTTTGGGATAACAGATTTTCACTTATTAAAAAAATAATTATCATATATAAAGGGCCAAAGACAGGAAG
>PYHW01009979.1:21224563-21243456 GCA_013186435.1 Turdus rufiventris | reverse complement strand
GAGCCAGCTCCATTTAATAAGTGTTTAATTCTCTTCCCCTTTAGTGTCACATTGAATCCAAAGTTCTCATTTTTATTTTCTTTATGCTTTATTTCAAAGCTAAATGGACTGTACATATTACTCGTCTTAATCCTTCATGGAACTAGTGCAAATTGACATTTTCCACATCCCAGGGTAAGACAAAGATTAATTAAAACCTCATGCTGGCCCATTATCCTCCTGCATTAATTTTGTTTCTCATTCCCATGAAATTTTAGCTAAATTTAAAATTATTGCTTTTTCAAATATGAATAAAACCAAGCATCCGACTCTCAGAAAAAAGAAAAGCCCTCAGGAGGCACCCATGCTTCGGCAAAGCGCATAACCAAATGATGACAGGAAATTTCCCAAGACATCCAGTTCTCTAGCAAATCCCAGGCCAGTTTTCAGAGTTCAGAAAAAATAAAGATGAATGCCCAAATTTTAATTTGCTCATCCAATTAAAGACAGTGAATATTACTCATATCCATCTTAAAGGATTACCAAGAAGAAAAATGAAGTGGAGTTGTGGGGAAATCACTCTTATGACTCCCTGTTTTCCACATACTATAATTTCATCTTATATGGAATGACATTATATTATTTATCTGTGTGTCTGTTTTTGTGTGTCTTCTCAACCATAACACACCCACTACAAGAAGGTAATTTGGAATGAAGGTTTTCACAATAAGGGGCCTCTTTCTTGAGGAGAATTGAAGTAGTAGGAAAAGATGATAAAAAAATTTGGCTGTTGCCACCTTGGATTTAACACTTTCAGGATTCGCCATAACTGAGAAAATTTGTTTTGATTTTGGTAATTATTATTAAATAGAAAAATTAGGCAGCCTAAAAAGAACACAAAATATTATGCAAGTAAATAAATGATCCATAATACTCTGGAGTTTGAATTGTAAGCATATTCAATTCAGAATTGCTAGAAGTTTGAAGAACTACAGACAAAATATATTTTCCTTGTTTTCCTTCAAGTACCTGACTGTACTACACAAATCTTTGCTTCCACTTTTTACAGGATTTTTGTGTTCTAAAATACTCCAGAAACACTCAGAGGCAATATCCCACCAACTCTTAAATCCTGAGATAAAATCCCTGCTGGAGATGTCTCCATTCCTGATTAGGGTGAGTCCCACCAGCCCCATGCTGTGGGGGGACTCTGTGTCACCCATTTCTTCTCTCGTAACCACGGGCACATGGAGAAAATACAGATGTGGAAATTGTGATGAGGGTGGCACCAGCTGTAAAGGGCACAGGTTCTTTCCTTCCACCTTGCAGGGGGAGACAGGTGATGCTCCTGGGGAAGGAAAATATGGGCCACACAGGGACAGATAAAAAGTTTTACAGTTTTCAATTTTTTTTTTAAATCTGATTTAGTTTCTACTCCCCATCACTGTTTTCACCTGGTCCATTGCTTCCTATGCCCACAGATTAGTGGCATGCTTTCCCTCTGGACTCACATTGCATAGGAGGGACACAAAACAGGATCTTTGTTCCAAAGAGGGTTTTACACTCCCTGTGCACCTCCTTGTAACTTGGCACAGAAATAGAGTTCACCTTGCCCACATGCTCATACCACATCCAGCTGCAGGAGGCAAAGTCAGCCTTATTATTCCTCATGAAAAACCTAGAACATATTTATGAAAATCCAGAAGCAGCTGTAATTTGTTATAATTTTTTAGGGATTTTTTAAAATGAAAGTTTATTAATTCACAGATTTTCTTTTCTCATAACTCTTACTGTCCTTCTGTATTAGTCTTGCTTGTATGATTTGTCACCTTGCAGCATTACCACAATATACTGTTAATAAAAAACAAAAAAAAGTATAATTACTTTAGAATGGAGAATAGAAGATGTAATTCTGATTTTGTTCACATTAATCTGTTGTAAAACTATGTTATGAACTAGATTGAATAATACAATTATACAAGATTTCCTGCCAAGTAATTATACTCCCCTGAAAAAGTCAATGTATACATCAATTTGCAATGTTTAAAACACTGAATAACTGTTTTAAAATAAATTTGTATTATTAAAAGTCCTGCAATCAGAAAGCCAGGAGTAGGAAAAAGTTATATAAGTTATTTAATGCTATTATTGAATACTAATTTTAATATATTTTCTACACCTTTCTAATTTATAAAATATTTTCTTGTCACTTGGGTGGCTAGTTCATAGAACGAGAATACTCAATTTATTCTGTTACACAGGGCAAGAAAATTCCCTTTTTCTTGTTTTGATTCTGCTCTGTTCACAGCACATCACCACTTATTGTTTTTTTTTTTCCTAGAAGTTAGTGAAGCAGTGTCATTAGGTCTTTCCAAGAAGTCCTTACTGTCTCTTTCTTTTCCATTTTCTAAAAAAACAAAAAAGGTATTAGGCAAAGTTAGTTTTAGCTAATTTGTTGTTAATACTGTATGGTTTTTAACATGAAGAATATAGTCCAATAGCCCATTTCCCACCTGAAATGGAAAATTTCAGGCAGTCTTAAAGTTCTACTTTAAGTTCCTGGAGAACTGTAATAACTGGCTGCCCTGCATGTTCTGACATTCAATTCCACCTAGCTGCCCAGTAGGACTGGGGGTGCATAAGGAATCTCAGGGTTCTTTCTGTGCAGAGACACAGCATTTCTTTAAGAAATTAGTTGGAAATTTGATGCTGCTGGAAAATCTATTGTATTTTTGTGCAACATGGTAGGAACTTGTGTGCCACGGGAAAAAGAGAGGGAATTCAGGAATAAAATACATACAGCATCAGGAACACTATAAATGACACATGTATCTTCAGGGAAACAAACAAACAAATAAAAAAAACCACTACCAAAAAATCCCCAAACCAAAACCACAAAATCCCCATAAGTAGTTCAAAACATTTTCCCTTTCTCTAGAGAGATCCCTACTTTTCCCTTTTTAAATTTTCCATTTATTGGATAAATAATCTGCCTTTTTTGCTTTTGTAACTTGTTTCTTTCCTTTTTAGAGATTATTCTTCTATATAAAATTTTGGAAAAAGATGATAAAGAAGAGCAATGTCACTCGGGTGATGATGCTTTGAATAAAAATGAGTTGGCAAAGAACAACACTGGTAAAATTAAAAGCACTGCTATTCATCAGCTGACCTGACTGTTATTAACTCCAAGTCACTTGTGAACTGGATAATCTAAGCAATTATTAAAGCATGAATGTGAATTTAGCTAATGCCCTCGTCCTCCACATCATTATCTTAGGCATAATCACCCTTTGGTCCTTGAATGCCTTTTTCATCTGAGTGCTGAAAATCTCAGCGTGCTGCTTTCTTTAATGACAGCAAGACAAGGCAAATGACAAGGCAAAATTTCCTGCTAACACAGATCCTTATGTTTTGCAGTATTCCTGTGCCATATTTGGAGGTTTGTTATGCCATTTATTAAAAAAAATTAAAAAAAAAAAAAAAGATAGCAAAAAATATGTATAAACAATGCATATGCATTTTACAGTTGCACAGGTTCCACGAGCAGAAAAAGCTTGGTATCTGTGCTGGATGTGGAACACCCCCAGCCGGCAGAGTGGGCTGAGTGAAGCAAGCACTCTGTTCTCATCCCTGGCAGTGATCCATTGTGCAGGCTGAACAAGGCACTCTCTGCATTCCTCTCTTCTGTGTCCCTGGCACATTCTTTTGTGAGGTTTTCATGGGAGTAACTCCTCAACTGTGCCTTAATTTGTTTTATCACCATAAGAATAATATCCATTACAGAGTTTAGGCTGTTCTGCTCTCCAGAAGCATCTTTTGTTAACCAATTAATATTTCCCAGAATCCTACAAGATAAGATAAAAAAGGGAACTGACACAACTGTAGATACATAAGTAATGCCTTGTAATTATTTTTTTAATTACTTATATCTACATACAAAAGTATAATGGCTGCTTGCGTGTGTATGTGTTGCTACTTTGACTGTACAGCTTGTGCATAAAAGAGAAATTAAACCCCTTTCAAATTCTGTGCTAGGAATTAATCAAAGTGCAATGTATGTGGAGAGGAGAGGAGAGGAGAGGAGAGGAGAGGAGANAGTACCATAGGAAATTTCAGCTGCTTCTTGCCTTTATTTAACAACTGCTGTTAGTCTCTGATAAGCTGTGATTTTCCAGATTTGTTGTTTAGCTTAAAAAAAATGAATTTCTATTTTCTTTGTAATTGTCCCCATCTTTGTTTTCTGTACATCCAATAGCATTGTTAATGGTGTTATGAATGAAACCTAAGCAAGAGCCAATGAGAAGCCATTCAGTGCAATTTTTTAATCTGGGGAATCATTTAACTAAGGACAGGCACCTTTTGGGGTTAGCTATGGCATCTCAGAAATAAAGTCTGTGTTGAAATGTGATTATCTGATGGGTTTTATGTTCCACCAGATGTCTCCATCTGGGGAAAGGAATCAATTTCCAAATGCCAACTGTATAAATATTTGTATATAAATCAACCATCTGTTGTGGGTCAACCTCAACAGGCAGCTCAGCCCCACGCAGCCCCTCACTCACTTCTCCCCAGGATGGGGGAGAGAATCAGAAGGGTAAAAGTGAAAAACCTTCTGGGTTCAATCAAGGATAGTTTGGCTGTTAAATCAAAAGCCATACTGTTTTGGTGACAAATCCAAAATACAGTGTCATATAAATTGCCATGAAAAACGTTAACTCTATTCCAGCCAAAATTAGTACACTGTCCTATAGAATCTGTGGAGAGGACTGACAGAGTAGGGAGCAGCTGAGACATTTAAATTGAGGATTAGGATTCCTTCCATGACCTCTATAAGAAACCTAAATAGTCAAAATATTTGATGAAGTGAAAATTATGTTGCATATATAAAACATTTTCCCAGGTGAAAATGAAGCTACAGTGGTTCTGGATCTCACCCATGTTTTTATGTAAATTTGTGAGTGTAGGTGGCTAGAACTGTATGAGATGTTTCTGTTCCAAAACTACAGAAATCTTGGTGTATATAGCTATTCATCTCCTTGTACTCAGTTTTCAAACAGTGTAGAAAATTAGGTAAAAATCTGCTGCCAAGATATCATGATCTATGTTGAATTAAATAGCTTTTAGGCTGTCTTACAAAGAGACAGTATATCACCTCTATGTTATTTTTTGATTGCAAGCTCATTCCTTGATACTGGTATGTATGGTCCAATTTAATCTAAAACTTGACTCCAAGGAAATTGAAATCAACATTGTCAATGGGATAGATTTTTTAAAAAGTCAGTTATTAAGAATTTATTTGATCAGAACAAAAAATACTTTTTCTATTGTCAGTTTTCCTTGGGATTTATTGACTTGCTCAAATATCATTTGAGAGAAAAACAAATAAGTTTCAGATCTACCAGTGCTTTGGAATTTATAGCTACTTTCATCGATCAGAGATTTAAAAGAAAAATGAAAACTTCAGAACAAAAGAACAGTGGCACAAATAGCTACTAACAACCTAAATAATTTAGGCCACAACAAACTGCTTGGCACAACAGAGCATGTGATCAAAACTTTAAAAAAAATAAAACAACAAAATTTTAGGTTTAGTTTATCTGTTGAAGAAAAAGATTTATAATAATTTTCTCAAGTCTACTCTCCCTTTTTTGTCTAGAAAATCTTGTGCCTATTGTAGGTCGTGTTTCTCATTAGCATGTGGGTATCTGAGATGGGATTCTTGGAAGAACAGCATAGATGACTTATTTAAGCAATTTACTCATGACAGTAAAAGGGTCTGAAAAGGGTTTCTAAAATTACTTTCTCAGCATTTAGTTGGTGGCATTCCCCCAATTTTAAATGGCTGGAGGTAATATCACTGTTGTATTCAGTTTATTATAACATCCCAGACTCTTATGAGCAACAGAAGTTGGGGAATTCATACTGGAATTTAGAACTTCAAAGACATCCATTCATGCTTAGGTTTTGTCTTTAATGTCCATGAATTGTTTAACAATTGTTGAATTGTGAAAGTGTTGAAAAATTAGTTAGATGGTGTTAAATGAATATCTTTGTCATTATCTCCAAATGACAATATTACATATCAAAATTCATAGTGAATTGAAAGATGAAGTGTGGTTACTCACAATAAAGCTGGACTTGGATATCCCATTTGAACCATGATGGATGGCTGTGGATTTCCCAAATGTGGTACATTTGTGTAATGCCCTCATAGATTTAAAGGCAAGGAAATGTACCCTGAGCCTACCATCATTTGAAGTATTAATTAGTGAGGCAATGAGAAAGAGTAAAAGCAGATTTGGGTTTCTCAAAGTCTTAACTATGAAAGAATTAATACAAGTTCTTCTCAGTTTGGGGTTTAGGTGACGCAATGCTTGCTGAGGTCACCTCTCATACACTTAGAATAATTGTTCTACAGGAAATGGTTATAAATATAATTTGGTAGGATTCCTTGTGAGTAAGATGCTGATCTTTTTCCACACTCTGATGATCACTTTAAGATATTTATACAATCATGGGAATTGAAATGCTTGCAGGGTGAACTACTATTCAATGAGGTTAAAAATATCTATGACGGTGAATTCCTCTCCTTTGGGAATGTGACAACATTTTGCTGTTTTCAGATAGCAATTCTGCTCTGTGTTCCTGTGCTTTGAAGCTATCAACACTGTTTTTGTATATCACAGATGTCTGATCCTCATAGGGTAGAGATTTTAAAAGGTTCATGTTTGATCAATCCTTGACACTTCTACTCACACACCTATCAGACGTATCAATTGGTGCTATTTACCATAGTGTTTTCTTGTGACAGGGAACTTTCCTAGCAATATACTCTACTGGTAATCACTATTCAGGCTTAAAATCATACAGTTTTGTTCTGGGCCTAGGATTTAAAGAGCCACTTGAGCTCTAATTTTGTCTTATATGATAGTACTGCAATCAGGTCCTGGTGAGGCAATTGTATTTTAATTGATCAGCATTATTACTAATAATAATAGATTTATGCAATTTGAATTTTAATGAGGCACAAATCAGGCAGTTATTCTGTGCCATGTAACTTCTGGTCCCTGGATAGCTGCCTTTCATTTCAAAATTATGGAGAAGAAAATCCTATATTCTTCTCTAATAATCTTCCTTCTGTTCATTAACCATTTATTTGTTAATTTTTAAGAATACATTTTAGACTTCATTCCTTCTTTTCTTACCATTCTGATAAAGACCTAACATTAAGGTGTACTTTTAAAATAATATTATCTATTTGATTCTAGTTGCTAATATATTTCTCAACTATTCATTTTAATAGAGGTTATTGGTGACAACAATAAGTAGCTGGCGGGAAACCTGAAAATAATTGCTGGTTGGCTGTCCATGGAAGTGGTCAAAATCTGAAACAATAATTTTGCAAAAAAGTTGCAATATTTGACATTTACTTTCAATCAGAAGTAAGTGAAAAATGAACGACAATGAACAGGAAATTTGATTTGATTTTTAAAAAATAATGGGAAATAGTTCTGGAAAAGATATTGAAAATTCATATGGTCAATTGTAGGGCACCCAGGAGGCTCAGTGCTACTTAAACCATACAATTTCAAGCTTAATTTCACTTTTCTTTAATTCATGGTTGACTTTGGATGCAGATGCATATTTAATGATGAGAAGTTAGGGATAATCCCAATTTAAAAATTAAAAAAACCCCGATGTTCTAATTTAATTATGTCAAATTGCTTCAAAACATTGAACCTATTTTGCTTTTTTAAAAAAAGAAAAATAAATGAGCTTATGTTTTCTACATATCTATGAGAAGAGTGTATTTTACCTTTTTCTTTTTAATGGAAAAAATAAATCTTGACATTATTTCTGAAAGTTTATTTGTTGCCTTTAATTATCTCTGTGCTTTTAAGAGGGATGCTTTTGTTATTTCTAATATACATTTAAAATTAAAAAAAAAAAAAATAAAGGTGAAGCAGAGAAGGTGAACTTCAAATTCCTCGAGAGTATAACTTGCTATATGGTCTCTGCTCGTGTTCCAGAATAGGGAAAGCCATTGCCATTCCCTTCCGCAGGACTCCTATGAGCTGTTGAACACTGGCTGGGAAGGTCACTTTGTCATTGTGTCACAGACCCATATCCCTCTTCCATTTTTGGGCAGTGCTCCAAGTCATTCAGGTCTATGAAAACATTTTTCTCTGAGACCCAGGTTGTCTTTTCTCTCACTCTCCCAAATTAGGCCTTTTGGGAGATATTTTTACAAAACACCCCTTTATTAACACCCCTGCAATGGCTGGTCAGCTCTGAAGCTTCGACTCTATACACAAATTTTTTACTTTCACCAGAAGGTTCTCAGAAATTACACCTCCTTTATTTTATTAATGTTTAAAATTAAAGCAGTTGGTATAGGTTTTGTGTGCATATATCACATCAAACCGAGAGGGTTTGGTATTTAGAAGAAGACAAACCAAAATCTCATGTTTCCATGCGCAAATGTGCAGAGTGATGCCTCTTTGTCCCTTTAGCTAAGCTTTTCCTTTCAGTTGTATTGGGACCTAAGCAACACAGCCACATAAACAGTGGTACTTCCTAAAACAAACAGCTGGAAACACAAACCAAGCAAAGATAAAGAAGGACTAGGGAACAATGGCTGAACGTTTTCTTTTTACATGGGCTATTGATTTTCTGCATGAAGATGGTTAAACCTACATTTATCCAGGAACTTCACATAGATTGCTGTGGTCAATCCAGGCATACCTACTTATGGCTACCAAGCTCTTCTGCTCCCCTCCACACCTGGCAGTGCCTCTATTGACTCTCCACCCCATTCTCTGTCCTCTTTTTAGCAACACAATCTCTTCAGACAAGTGGCAACCTCTGATGTTGCATCTGCTGGGAGCACCATATAATGTATCTGTGTATAACATTCATTTTAGCAGATATACAATGAATGTCTAGCTGACCAGAAATGGATGTGACTTAGGAAGGCAGCAATTAAAGAAGCAAATGCATTTCTGCTTTATGATTGACACAGAACAAGGATTGAATTACCAAAGTTTATTAATTTTTCTGGCATGTTAAAATGTGCAGACCTCAAATTATTTCTATTGCTCTTAAAAAAAACACCATCAATGGCTTGCATTGTAGTTTGCTAAATAATATGTTCTTTGCTGTTTATGTAATAACATATTTTAATGTTTATATATTTGATGTTTGTTTATGCTAACAAAATGGGGAATTGTGTAATTTCTTCACCTACGACAGTTCAACAGAGATGTAACATCTGGCTGCTCAGTGAAATCTTGCATTTCACCCAATTTTCCACCTGGGTTGACCAGAAGATATAAATCTAAAATTGATAAATACCAACCACCGTTTCTGTGACTGAGAAATTAATTTCCAAACATCATTGCAAGACCGCACAGCAATCAAGAGCACAGGCAAGCAGCAAAAATAATGTTGGTTTAGTGTATCATATTGGCAGCAAGAACACTCACCTATAACTGCTCTGCCTTGGATTTCACTTGAGAAATATGCAAACACAAGGCTGTTAAAGTAACTGATTGCAAAAATACGACATCAGTAGAGGTGTTAACCTTGCTGCCCTGGCTAAACTCCAGTTCAGGTAATTAAAATCCACCTACTTAAATTCCCTCATAGGTTTCATTTCTTTACTTAAACTATAGATAATTAGCTTCTAAACAGTGAGGTTTGAGCCTGTTTCAGTGTCTCACTGTGACCTGTCAGTAAATAAAAACATTCATAGTGTTTTGTCCACATCTCCCTTTAATCGTGATAGCTATGGCAAAGAAATCTTGGTATGCTCACTTGAGGCAAATGAAATTTCCTTTTATCCTAAAAGAAAAAACCCAACTGTGATGTGAGCTTTCCAGGATGACACAAAATTTCTTACCACCAGACCTAGGAAACAGGAAATTTTTAATCTTTTTTTTTTTATGTAAAGAAACAAATATGAGGATGCCTTAATACCTGTGCTAACCACTGGGGTCAGTTTTAGGATTCTGAATGTATTAATCAGGTACTGGTTTGCTACAGATAAAGAAAAAAAAAAAAGAGATTTTTGATGTTGTCACTAAGCCAATTTTGTGAACTGGATGAGAAGAGTGTAACATTTTGAAGCCACAGGAGAATAGCTTTACTATCTCTTCCATAACTGCGTTGATAAGAGGGGGATTTACCTTGTAATTATGGCTGGCTGCAGATAAAAATCTATATTAATATTCTTCCTCCAACTCTATTCTAAAGAAATTCTCATCACAGATAAAGAAACATAGATATATTAATTTTTATGAACCTGTTATGAAGCTGGTAAAATAATGCCAAGGTTGTGGGTCTGATTCCCATATGGGTCTCTTAACAATAGGACTTGATGTTCCTTGTGGGTCTCTTCCAATTCAGAATATCTGTGGTTCTATGAAGAGTAATTAAAAAGAAAAGACAAAAAATAATTTATTGATGGATTGATCACTTAGTCTTTCATCTATGTGAAAATCCATTCCTTCTGCTCCTGGAAAAGGCATAAGAATTATATTGGTGCTACTGTCTTAAATGGTTGATACTCAACTTCTGGAGAGTGTGGATCATGAGACCCAAACCCTCTAGAGACTCAACCTTCATTTTACATATTGAGGACCAAATTCATCTCACCTTACTGTAAATGCTGACCTGAATGCTGATTTTGGGATTTTAGAGAGTTTTATCAATTACAAAAGGCTGGAACTGCAGACACGAAATCAATTTGTAGTGAAAAGTATGGCTCTAGAAATAGCTGTACTTCTGCACTGGTAAAGAGATACTAATGAATTCTATACTTTACATGAGCCAATTTCTAGTGACTTAGGAAATGAGTCGTCACCTGCAAAAAGTTGTGGGTACTTAAGCACCTCAATTTAAAAAATGGCTTATATAAATGGAAGGAATTTTTTTGTACAATAGCAATATATTGAAGCTCTATTCATGAAATGCCTTTATTTTCAAAAGTGCCAACAGAATCCAGCAACTAAAACTGAAAAGTTAATTTCAGACTACCATAAGATTTAGAAAATTTTGGTTGTTGAAAACTCAGTGGCAATCCCTCCTGGGAAGCTGCTTAGCCTTGGATCATGTTCTTTGACCTGAAAGTTAAATTGACATTTGCATTTCTACCTGCAGCGAAGCTCAGACCAGTTCCTGTCAAATTCAGGCTCCTTTTAGTGTTACTAGAGAAATGAAAAAGATTTCTGAGTCTATAAGGCTCCCTAGTTTTAAAACTAAATCCCATGTTGAGTTCTTTGCAGATTTAGAGTCTATTAATTGTAATAATACCAGTCCTATTTTGTCTATGCAAATAATATTACTGTCAGGTCCACTTTTTATGAATGCATCCAAACATAAGGGTAATTGTATGAAATTTCCTTTCATTTCCATCATGTTCATGTGGCAGTTCATTCTCCTTTATTTTTGCCATAGAGACATGAAAAATACAGTAAAATGAGGATTGAAGTTTTCAACTTGAGCAAAGTTGTAATAAAACCTATTTTCTGTGCCTTCACTTTTATTTACCAAGGCCATCAGCTTTGTTATTGCTAGTAGATATTTTACAGTTGACATATTTAATCCCTGGACCTCCTAATTCCAACAAAATCAACTTTTCACATTATGACATAGAATTGCAATAAATGTGAGAACTAATTGGCTTGAAAGAGTGCATTAGGAGTGTGCCATCAGGTTATTAATCGGTGTCTGAGCTCCTACAAATTCAAAAAATACTCTGCTGACTAGTAAACCACATATGAATAATAAAAAGATTGGAGACTGAGCTGTTAATATAAAACTATCATATTCTTCTCGTCCTGACATTTAAGGAATATGTCAAAAAATTAAAAATTTCCTTGTACCAATGATATATTTATTCCATCAGGGCTATCTTAGAATCTCACACTGTTGACAGTTTTCTGATGATGCCAGCCCTTTGCAGGATAAAGCTTCCTGTTTATTATTCTGATCTCTTTGCAGCAAAATAAGCCCATTTGTTGCATATAAAAAGTATCCTACCTTTCATTACTGGATTGTTGTTTTTCTTCTGTATTTTCAGTTCATGTTTATTGAATTTTTTATAATCTTTGCTTGCATACTTACAGGAGTAAAAGATTTTTCTATTTATGAAATGTTTATTTTCAATTTTTTTTCTTTATTTGAGTTTATTTGTTAAACATATACATATATACAAATGCTGGATATATATCATCCAGTGTTACTCCTTAGTTTTTATAGAAATAAAACCACCTGTTTACCTGTAGGTAGGAGAGATGGCATTTTGTGAAGTCTGACAGATGCCCAGCTGGGAAATTATGGTGGCAGGATGCTGGAAAATGCACTTTTCAAAGTACAAGACTAAGGAGGTGAAACTGGACACCACAGCTGATTGCCAGGACATCAGGTCTTCAAGGAGATAGTTGATCCTATGTCATTATTTTAACCTCTAAAAAAGCTGATTAAATGGTTTTGATGAGTCAAAAATAATAATTTAATAGATATCAATTCTTTGTTAATGGGCATTGGCCTCTGAAAGGCCCAGCCAGTTCTTCCAGCACTGTTGCAAAACAATGTATTTTCCTGTTATAACCTATAACCATGCTCAGAAAATTGCTGCTATTTTATCCTACTGTGATAGCACCAACAGTAGGCTAATAATTGGCATGACAAATAATAAGGCACAGTCTGAGAGCTCAGTTTAAGTCTTGGGATGTGTCAGGGTGGTAGGAAAAAACATAGCACCAGTTGTTATGTAAAACACATATTAGTTATACTTACTGACTTTCTTCTCACCTTTACTTGTTTGTACCTTCTGGTACTGCAGCAGGAATGATCATTTGGAAAGAAAAGTAGTTTTACAGAAAGTGGGTTTTCTTTGACTGTGTTGGAAACAAGTTCTTAAAGAGTAAGATTTATGAAATGAAAATTTCTACAAGATTTGCAGAGTGGAGATTTCAGGGATTTTTTTGGAAGGGTTAGGGGGAGTGAACTAACATAATGCCCCATAACTAGCAGGATGCATTAAAAGGAAAAAAGGAAAAATAACACTAATTTAATGTAGATACCAAAGAGGTACTTATTTCCACAGTACATTAATTTTAGAAAGTGATGAAAATAGTTACAACTTTGGCACTAATCAACAGCTTTGGAATATAAGTTTCCACGATTGTGCAGCTTAGAGGTAAAACAGAAATGCAGAGAAAATAAAATCAGGTAAGATTTTAGGGTAAGATAAAACAGATGTTAAACTGTAACTCCAGGCAGTGACCCAGCCCCTCACAGCTGCTCACTCACTCTTCCTGCTTGAGATGGGGGAGAGAATCAGAAGGGCAAAAGTGAGAAAACTTGTGGGTTGAGATAGGGACACTTTAACTGATAAAAAAAAAAAGCCAAGCACACAAGAAAAGCAAAACAAGGAATTAATTCATCCCTCCCATGTTTGGGCAGGTGTCTGTCCATGTCCAGAAGAGCAGGACCCCATCACACCCAAATGTAACACTGGTGACAAATGACATCACCCAAATGTCTCCCGTTTCTCCTCCCCCACCTATACCTGCTGAGCATGACTCCATATGCTCTGGAATATCCCTTGGCTCCACTGGGGTCAGCTGTCCTGGCTGTGTCCCCTCCCAGCTCCTGTTCCTACCCCAGCTCCTCACTCCACACCTCAACTCTGTGTGAGCTCTGATCAGCAGAAATGAAAACATCCTTCTGCTATCAACACTGTTTTGGTCACAAATACAAAACACAGCCCCATACTAACTACTGAAAAGAAAATTAACTCTAGCCTAGTGGAATGCAACACAACAGGGAAATATGCTAAAAGCTTTAAAATAGCATGATTTGTTATAAATCCACAAGGATTGGTATTTGGCTCACAGATATTGGATAAGACAGTGTTATTCCATCAGTTTTTGCTGGACATTCAAGTATCTCAGTTCATTTTGAGACAAATCAAGAAAAAAATTAGATTTTTAAAAATTATTATTCTTGGTTTTTTAAAAATTTTAATCCTAGGATTTTTTCACCATAAATGTTGTCCATCTGGAAAATCTATGTCTGAAGAAGAAAAGGACTAATTCAGACACTTGTAAGTTTTGAATCTGCTCTTTCCTACATTCAAGTGGATCATTAGTGTTGGCACTTGAGTCTTCCTATATAATCATCATAGCTTGAGAGGATTTATATTTATGTCAGAAAGTAAATGAGAATACTGATCTCATATCAGTAGATTTGTAAAGTATATATGGAATTAAAAATAACAGAAAGATAAAGCAAAAGACTTAGGCTTCTAGTGGATGGTGTATATTAGACTGTGGATTACTTTCTCCTAACCCTGAATCTATTTCTCAGCTATAAAATTCTGTAGAGTGAGGCAGGTCATCCATCATTGAAATGCTCATCAGACGTGAAACAATTAGAGTGTTCTGTTGTCCGAAATAATGAGGCACTGATCATATGCTTCTGTAGCTGAATAATGAAATAGAAAAGGAAGAAAAGTGAGCAAAGAGAAAAGGAAATATTTCCTAGCAGGTCTCAGAGCTTGATTTTGGGTTATGAGCAGCTATGGTAGAAAAGAAAAATACTGTCTTCATGTTAGTGCAATGTTGCTTTCTTGACCTTGTGTAATGGGGAACATATTCTTCTAAAGTATTGCTTAATGTTACACCATGTTTGGGTTCTGAAATGCAAATCTGTAGTGACAACTGTATTCAATTCAATCTTGAGCATAAAGAGATGCATGTGTTTTCACCTATAGTGCAGCCAGAGTTCTGGAAATCCTTTAAAATTCTCTTTCAGATAGTGTTGTACTCTGAATCTCTTAAAAATAAGCTAATTACTTCAGGTGGAGGATCTGAGAACACTGCCTTAGACAATTACAAACTCTGCCTCTTTGTTTCCTTAAGACCCCAGCACACTCTGTCTTCTGCATGTTTTCTCCTCCTCAATAAATTTAAGTTTCTTAATTTTTTAAACGTAGGTATTTCCAGCACCATTCCTTGCTTCCTTCTAGAATGAAAATAGTTCAGAGGTCTTCAATATTAAGAAGAGATTCTCCTAAAAAGTCAGTATCTGGCCAACACCAATGATTGTGCCAGATATTTTAATGTAAATGGCTTGAAAATAAGGGGAAAGATTTATCAGAGGAGATAGCTCTTAAAACAATTAGTTTTAGAATTAAATAAGGGTGACTGTTAGATGTTATGACTGAAAATTACTGACTAAAGTAAAGGTCTTTAGTAAGCAGACTGGAAGCTCAAATTCATGGGAAGGATGGTTCTAGTTGCACTGATTTAAATTTAAGTTGTTCTCACATCAGTTCAAGCACATTGCATATGTCTGTATTGTCTGCACAATGCAGAGAATTATATCCTGTTTTTATTCCTAAATAAATCTGTAGCAACAGCATGATTTTTCTCCTGTTATAAATGAATCAACTTAGAAGGAAATGTCCTTGTTTTTCCACCTTGTCTGGTCATTGACTGATGGCTCCTTGATGGAAGCATGTTCTGACCACTCACCTGTGATTTCATTACAGGAGGAAACCTTCTCTTACGTGAGAATAAACATATGAAACCAAACCTGCAGAATCAAGTACAGATGATCCAGTATTTGACCTCTTACTAGATTTATGGTGTGATAGTGTCCGAACTACCACAGAAATTCTGGATATTGGTCTCTTCGGTCTTCCACAAATCTTTGGGAAAGTATCCTTTTATGAATCAGTATTTTAAAAGGTGATTTATTTTTCTCCATTTGAGGAAAAAAATAAAATAAGATAGGAATGAGAAAAAAAAGAAAACTTTTAAATATTTATTTTAATTAAAAAAAAAAAAGTGAAAAGACTTTCCTTGTGAATTCTGGGTGGTGAAGGTACTTGCAGGGAAGGACACTGATTGCAGACATATGGAGTTTTTAATAAGAAACAGAAATTCCTATTCTAAGATTGGAGATTCAATTTTCTGGGTCTTAACCCTGAAAACAGAAAAATACTCCGATTTGTTTTGGTTTTTTGTTATTTGTTTGTGTTTTGTTGTGTTTTGTTTCCTCTATTTTGCACTGCCACAGACACTTTTTTTTGTGGACTCTGGGAGCTTTACCCTCGGTCACACCTCCTGCCAGCTGGTAAGAACCCAGTTGCTGTTGGAAAGATTTACTGCTTTAGCTCTCTGGTGGGTGGTTTTTACAAGTGCATTAGTGTGTTATCTACACAAAATAAAAGTCAGTGATTAAAGCAATTAGCATTAAGCCATTGATGTCATTAACACTTCCCATTTAGTGCACTCTGATTCTGCACTAAGTTTTCATGGACAGGGCTCTGGATGACTTTTTTCCTAAGACTGACGAGGGGTTTGGCCATTGATCACAAGTTTGGACTGAAGGTGATGAGCACCACCCGTGATGATCACTGTGGGAAGAGGGATCCAGTGTGTGACTTGTCTGTTGGCCAGTTACATCACTTACTTGTGCATCTTTTTACTCTGCTGCACAAAGAAGGTTTTTGGCACTCTCACATCTCAAAGAGGCAATGATGTGACAAATCATACATTCATGTAGAGCAGAGATGATATAAATGCTGGTTTGCTTATTCTTATCCTAATATACCATGGAAAAAAAGGAACATGGTTCTGTTTGCTAGTCTTCCTGGTCTCCCTCTCCAAGAGATGAAATAAACAGCTTATAACTGTAATGTCCTGAAACCTCTCAAAAAGAGAATAAAGTGTGGTTTATTAAAGCTTTAGCCTGTTTTTTGTATGCTTCATTTGGGAAAAAAAGTGCACGCAGTCTATCCTTGAGTGGACTTTGGAGACACCATCCCACATCACCTGACTGATAAGGTCCAACCTGTATCCCTGGGTCTCACTTTCCTGCCCAGGAAACATGCCTGACAGCTAAGAACTTCCATCATTGTGAAGGGATCAGAAACACCACCAAACAGAAGGGCTACTTTGTCCTTTCTTCTTGTCATATATATATGTATAAAATTTTTTTTCCCTGCAAATCTTTCATGAAAATATTTAGTTCTGAAATATGTAAGTTTAAGATGCAAGCTTAATTTATTTACATTTCCAAAATACAAAAAAGTTTTCAAATATTTATCCAAAAGAAATTCTGGTTTCTTCTTTCAAAGGGCTTCTGGTAGCTCATTTTAATTTCTAAAACCAGTGAGGAGAAGTCTGCAGTAACTTTTGCAAGAAATCCCAGGGTTCATACCACCAAGTCATACTGAGCCAAAAAGAAACCCACAGTCCTTTTAGTTTTGTATTTAAAAGTCTTCATTTTCAAGGAAGATGCTTCGATTCTTGTACGAGCACAAGTACCATTCAGAGATACTTTTTGCCATCTGAAAATGGTTCTTTGGGCTTCTGCTCAAAATCTCCTGTAGAATTGTCACCCAAGCGCTTCTAATATTGCAATGCTTATGAATATTGAAACAAAATTAAAAGGCATGACTAGTTTGTTCCATTAGGACCATGTTAAATGGCTTTTTAAAAGAGTCATTTCAAGGTCACTTCTGTTTCAAGGCATCTTTAAGCTGATAATTGCTGCAACTGGGGGTTATATGTCTAACTATGTGATATTTTCACTATGTGAAAACTTAGTGTGCTTGTGTGCTTTCCTGGGGTGTCTGATACCGATAACTGATGAGAGAAAAGCATCTAACCTAGGCTGACCAATAGTTTAAATTGTTGATAATTTAAATTGTCAATAATTTTGTTTACTATTTGGAATTTTTATATAATAAAAATTATAATCTTATAGGTTTTATAAATTCAAGTGATTATTACTTCCCCACACTCCTGCCATATGTTTCACAGCATCTTTCTTTCAGCATTTGTGTTTCAATTAAAATTTTTAAAAGTATTTCTCTTAGTTTTGAATGGGAATTATTCAAAGCTGCATCAAGAGAGGTTTAGACTTGATGTTAGGGAACAATTCTTTGCTGAGGGATCGGGTCAAACACTGGGACACTTCCCAGAGAGGTGATGGATGCCTCTGGCATGTCAGTCTTTAAGAGGCATTTGGACAAAGTGCTTAACGTGATTCATCTTTTGGTCAGCTCTGAATTGGTCAGACAGTTGGACTAAATGTTTGATTTAGGTTCCTTCACAAAGAACTATTCTATTCTATTCTATTCTATTCTATTCTATTCTATTCTATTCTATTCTATTCTATTCTATTCTATTCTATTTCTATTTCTATTTCTATTTCTATTTCTATTTCTATTTCTATTATTTGGGTTTTTTTTCCCCTTCCGCTTGATTGTTGAGATACACTTAAATACATAAGCAAAACATGTCAGGATAGTTTTTCTGAGGAGTATTAATTGCCATTTCAAGTGTTTTTTCAAACATTTTGAAAGAGAATATTGTGTTTCTGAAATGACACATTCTCAGGTAGAATATCTTCTGTCTTTTGTTCAGTCTGGGTTTATGTGTTGATGACTAGAATGTTAATGCAATAATTTACAGTTGCATTATCTTTATGCCTGTGTATTATAATAACTTAATGGAGCAGAAATGCATTGCAGATGGACAGATAAAGACTGCCTGTGAAAATTAGAGAGGGGGGAAGTGGAGTGTCTTTGAGTAGAGAGTGTACTGCACTGGAAGCTAGATTGGTCCTGAATATTAATATAAGTAGGAGGTGTTTTTAACCATATTTCTTTCTATTTTCCATATTTCACACATGACTTTGCAAAGATACGTGCTAGGTTATGTATGACACTTGTTAGTATAAATACAACGAGTAGTTTTAATTTATTAGTAGTTCACACAGACACAATTAGTGATTCTCTTTTTTTGTGTGTGTGTTCAGAAACGTTTTTTTCCCTTTTTCTTTGTTTGATTTTTTTTGTTTGTTTGTTAGGTTTTTTTTTTTTTTTTTTT
>PYHW01009979.1:21206707-21217130 GCA_013186435.1 Turdus rufiventris | reverse complement strand
AATTATAATAATTTGGAGGGAGGGGGTTTACATTCTCCATTTCAAAGAGAGGTTTCTGCCTTTCTTAGCAGACACCTGTCCTCCAAACCAGGACACATAGATAGGCCGTCTCTAACTCCTTAGCATATGTCCACATGATATGCCACAGTGCTTTGTAAGAAATTTCACTCAGCCTGCCCCCTCATGCCTCTTGGATACTCATTTTTCTGTTTTTCTGGCTTCTTTTGAGATTCCTTCAGAGGGTCTGGGATGAATCATTCAAAACCTCTCCAAGTGTGCTCTCAGGTGCATGGTGCAGTTTTTGGGGTGTTCTGTACAGGGTCAGGAGTCAGACATGGTGATCCTTGCGGGTCCCTTCCCACTCAGAATATTTCACAGTTTTAGGATTCTATGAAATGTCACGCAAGAGTAACCTTTGTGGAAGCAGACACAATATGCTCCTATCAGAGAACGTAATCATGCCATTAAAGTGTTTAGAAGCCTTTCCTGCAGACTTAGTTTGACACTATGTCCATTCATCCTCCTCTCCTTTAGTATCCCTGTATTATAATTGCCACAGCTAACAATGAGCAACTGGGAGACAAAACCCTTTGTCCGACATTGAAATTTCAAAGAAAGGAGAGAGTAGCAGTGAGCAGTAATTGCATGCTTTCCCTCTTTTCCCTGCATTTTATTTGCATTTTTACCTTGAAGTATCTTAATTGTCCATCTGCCCATTTCACAGCAGCTGACATCTTCTGTTTAAGTGAGACACACTCTCGATCTTTGCCGGGAAGAGTTTCTTGAAAGCACACCAAAAATAAAAAAGATCAGAGGATGGATTGCCATGCCAGCATACGTTTGTTTTCAGCTCTCATTTATGGCCCTTCTTGATCCAGCTTTAGTTTGGGGGAGGGAAAAGGGTGTAGCGCTGCTTTAAAAGCCATAACCTTTGGAATTAAAATGAGTTCTCAGCACAAACTGAGCAATAAAAAAGCAATCATATCACCAGGCTGCTGGCCCTTATTATTTTAGCATCAGTGTGATGGGCTTTAAAAGCTTTAGACATGCTGGGAAAGTTAAATACACGTGTTCCATTTAAAACTGACCAGCATTTAAATACGTAGACACCTGCTATGACAAGCAGTCAAGGGATTGCTCTTTCATTTTATAAATGGAATAAAACTGCTCAGTAGAATGGCATGACATCTGTGTGGATATTTGTTTAGTTGCTACTGGTGTACTTAATGTGAGGGATTTAGAGTATTAGTCTCAGACAGCATTCTGCAAGCTCCACTTCCCCACAGCGACTTCTCTATTCAGTGCAAGATTTAAGTAGTTGAACAAAGTGATCCTTTTGTCTAGAATAAAATAAAGAAGTGTGTAGGGGTGAGGTGGCTTGTCTTCTCATTTTCCCTTCCTGCACAAAAGCTGTTAGGTTTGCTCGCAGCAGGAGTCATGCAGTGCCTGCACTCTCAAGATGCTGGCACTAAGGGGGTGGGGGGAAAGAAGGAGATGGTTTTGTTCTCGAGGCAAATGGAACAAAAATTCTGTTTATCTGAGGGTTCAAACAGAAACACTTGTCTCTAATTAATATTGGGGTGGTTTAATCCTGTTAAATATTTATATTGGAGTTAATGCTGAACTGAAAACATGAATTTCATTCAAACAAGTAATTACTTTAAATATACCAGAACTAAGGATTCAAATTTCTGAGATATTTCCTTTCTTGAATTCATACACAATCACAATGTCCTCGCTGCCCTGTCCCTCAGGGTTTGAATTTCAACATATTTTCAGTTCTCCCATGTGTGCCTAGGAATGAAGAAATGTTGAACTTATTGCATGCTGAAAGTGTTTTGCTCCCAGATAGATTTTCCCCCGTGATGGAATGAAAACACAATCAGAATAATGTAGATTTCTGCCAGTTGCAAGAATTATTGCAGATATCAACTTCTGTCCTTTTCCATGTGGGTTTTTTTCCCCCTCTCCATTCTTTTCTCTTTACTAATGCAAAACAATCCCTGTGCATAACTTTTGGGACTGGTATTTGCTTTATTGTGCAACATTCCTTATTTCAGTATCTTGGTGTTAACTCTTCCTTCACACTTCATTTTTATTTACAGTTATGCTGGAGATGAAAAACTATAACATTGAAGATAGAGTAATTTACACTTGAGGACTGTAATCTGTTTTTAATTAACCCAAAAGAATAATTTGTCAGTGTCTCATTTCTGACCATCTGTGGAAGATGTTGCCTTTATCCCTTTTTAAAGTAATAAAACCATAAATGCAAATTTGAGTGATATTTTCCCCCATTGCTTTTCCTCCTGTTCCACTCTGATAAAAAAATCACCTGTATAAACACCATTTTCATATTGCTGTCACAATCCCAAAGTGAAAAAAACAAACAATCAACCGGTCCTCTTTTTGCTGTGTGCTACTGTTAGGGTAATTTAAAGAAGCAAAAACTACTGAGAGTGAATAAACCCTATATCTTTAAACCCACTTTTGTATTCTGGGAGTATCGTATTGTAGAAATGTGAAGATTGTGCTTGATTTTGATGCTTCTAGACAATATTTTTCATGTCATGAAAGAAAAACAGTGCTTCTTTAAACTCCATGGACCCTTTCTAAGAGTGTAACCCCCTGCATTGACTTTTATCTCTAGAAAAGGATATGTAGAATTTATATTAAAAATAAATTCCAGAACTGTCCGAGAAAGTCAAAGAACCAAAACTGTGAGAAATATTAAAAGAAAAAAAAAATCTCTATTATGTACTTACTTGTCCATTTGTTCAGTACCTGATCATCCCTCAAGATTAATGTTTTAACGCTACTTGAAGGAATATTTAAGAGACAGAGAATTAAGAACATAAAAGCTTGATTTCATCACAGAGTGAGTTAATTAGTTAGTTAGTTAGCTGTATCTGTGCTGGAATACCTGGCACCACACAGTCCCTAAAAACTCTGTTAGGACTTTGTGACAGTTTTCCATTCTTCCTTGAATAACCTGGGAGACCATAACAGAAATGAGAGATGAGATGACATCAGAGCTCCTGAGCTGCTGGTGCTGCCTTGGAGACCTTCTGAACATTTTAATCTGTTTCCTCAGTATGAAAACTTGAAAGGAAGCAAAAATCCTTCTCTAGCTCATAACTGTCAGTGAATCCAAGTTACAAGAATCATTGGGTCCTTGGCAGCTAGAGAAGAGTTAAGAGCATCCAGCAGGAGTGCAGGTAAGCCCTGAAGTGAAGTAGGCATCAGCTACATTTCTGAGGGCAAGGGAAGTCTGTGGAAGGGTGAAATGGTCAACAGGGTAGAGCAGGAATTTGCCTTAATCTGTATTATTCTGTCCTATTTTTTTTTCCCTCATCTGGGACTAAGATATTCTAGGAATAATAGAATATAAAGTTTTACTTCTTAAGTTTTCTGGCTAGGATCTAATGACAACACAAATCTAAATGAAAGCTTCAACGTCATATGTGGGGCGTCTTTAGGTGTGAACTTGCAAATACTGTGAAATTAATTTTTGCCTTTCTGAGGAAGCAGGGGAAAATTATAACAATATTCGTTATTGGAACACACATTTAACATTTTCTGGGACACATTTACATGTAGACAAGTGCCTTGATACTGGCTTGGATGCATCTATTCATATCTTAGCCAAAAAAAAGTGCAGTAATAATTACCTAATTAACTAACTGGTCAGTTACTGTACTGGCTCTGGCTGGGATGGAGTTCATTTTCCCAGGGCAGCCCTCCCAGTGCTGAGCTGGGCATTGCTGGCTACAGAAGTGCTGGTGGCACTGCAGAGTTTTGGCTCCTGCTGAGCAGAGCTGGAGCAGCACCAGTGTTGTCTCTCTGACTCCAGTCTCCAAACAAACGTCTACAGGCTGAGGGTGAGCAATCTGTTGAGAGGGGACAGAGCCAGGACAGCTGACCCAAACTGACTGCAGGATATCCCATCCCATGTGTTAATTTGCTCAGTAACAAAAGCCTAGAGAAAGGAGTACAAGGTGTTTGTATTCCAAAGGTAATCCTTGTGTACTGAGGCCTTACTTCCCAGGAGGCAGCTGGACATTGCCTGTGGAGGGGAAGGAGAGATAATTATTTTTATTTTCCTTTGTTTTCCTGCATGGTCTTTACTTTTCTTTATTAAATCTACAAGATTTTAATCTTATTTATTCCATGTCTCACTGAGGGAAGGGAGTTAAAGGGTCCCTTGGTGGGCACCTGACAGCCAACCATAATCAACCTACCACATAAATAAACATTTACAGGATAAAACAGGAACATTAAATTATCATTCTGTATCAGCCCCATTTTAGCCATTTAAGAAGCTGAAATAGGTGTAAAGAAACTCTTCATGTGCTAATATTTCATCTACAAGAGCCTTTTGAATTCTAGACATCCAGCAGACAATTGCACATACAGCCTTGTCAGTTCATGATATCCCATGACAAGCTATCATTAGGTGCTCAGGCAGCCTGCAATGTCACTACTTACACTGCTGTAGCACCAGCCGAATCTTTATTTAATCTGTGTACTGAAAAATGATAAACCAGATTATGACTCACAATTAAATGTCTCCTGCATGATCCCACATACAGAGTTTAGAAGAGCTGGTGAAGAAACTGGGATTTTCAACAATTTGGCTCTTATATATCCATGTTCACATGTGTCAGTTCTGTGTCAGGACAGAAAAGAGTCTCTTCAGTCTAGAGAACCATGCAAAAAGGTGTCACCCTCTACATTTATACCAGTAAAAACCATGGCAAAGCCTGAACACAGACCATGATTGTCTACGTAATTAGTATTCAAGTGTGTGTGTGCAAGTGTGGTGAAAAACAAACTCAGGAGGATAGGATGTCCTATATAAACAAAAAGGTATTCCAGAGTTCAAAAGGTTTTGGATCAAATTTTCTATTGAAATACTTCCTCTGAATTTACTCCTGAATATTTTGGTTCCAGTATCAGCTTCATATTTTAATGCTTTTTATTGCTCCTGATCACCCATCAATGAAAACTCCTTTTAAGTCTCCTGTATTTTTCTGTTCTATGTGCCTTTAGAAAATTTATTTGAATAAGACCTTATAACCTTTGGTCTTCCTTCTTTGAACGAGCTACGCATAAGTTAGCTTCCCCTCCTATCTCCATCCCTAATATTTGTTTATAAACAAAAGATTTTTCTCAGCATCTTTCCAGTACAATTTTTTTAATTATAGTTTATTTGTTTATCCAGTCTATAGTCATAGAGAGAGAGACTGAACTCTAAAGCAATGCAGTGAGCACTTTGTAATTTCTTCCTTGTGGAGAGCTGAGGGATTTTTCAACATGGTAACCCAGAACAGTGCAAGGTAAAGTTGCTCTTGTACTTGTGTGAATGTATACTCTGTGCTTACACTTCATAAAATGAGTTCAAAGCTGCTATCTGAGAACAGAAAGCACAACACTGTGGTTTAAAAAAAAAGAAAAAAAGAAAAAAAATAAAATAAAAAAAAAGGCAGAGGCACAGAGGCATAGTCCCCAGGACTGATCCAAAGCCACAGAGGTTAATGAAAAGACGTCTGTGTGCATTGGATAAGGGTGCAACCTCATGAATAGTTGTGGATATATTTAATGCTGCCAGCACAGCTGCAAGAAGACCACTCACAAAAAGTAAATGATGAAGGGAGACTATTTTAATCCTGGCATCTGGCTCTTTTGACTGCCATTTGGAACAGGAGGTGGGAGGAGCCTTGCAAAATAAGGTAATTGGATTCTTCCTGCCCCATTGAAGGCCATCTCAAGGCTTTGAAAGTAAATTTTTCCATCCTTTATTTATTTGTTTTATTCTTTTGCTTTCCAGCCAAATGAATACAAATGGCATCCACAACAGAACTTGGGACCTCTGTCTCTAGAAACAGAGTTTGTCTACTGAAGAGCAAAGCAACATCCTTTAGTTTAGCAAAAAACAGTTCATGCTGTTCTCATGAACACATCTTTTATATTACATCTTAAAGAATATGTCACATTAATAAAGATCACTATCAATTTGCATCCAGCTCACCTGTAGATCCAAATTTTTCAGCTCACATTCTCTTTCACTTTATAGAAAATAAACTCAAATATATTTAGTCTGTAGCAAGATTGTAGCAGAAACTCAGCCACAAAGGCACAATGTGATTGTTTGCCCACCAGTTGACAGCTTCTTCCAAGACCCATCATTTAAAACAATATAAAATAATTAGTCATAAATATCTGACAATACATTCCATACGTATACATCTCTTTTCCATCTACACACATCACAAAAAGGAACAATATAATTCAAGTAGCTTTCAAAAGTCTAAAATTTGATTCAATTCAGGATTTAGGTTTAGATTGAATTGGAAAATTTACTAATTGCTTTTCAAAATGTTAGAAGAAAATGACTTTCTGTCCAAGACACTGTAGGCAAGGAGTTCTCTAATGCATACATATATTTTAATTGGTTTACTGCTGGTTTAACTTAATGTGTTTTTCTAAGTGAAGGTGTGCTTTGGAATCTAATTTAGATGCATGTTTTTCTTCTTTCAAATGATTTTATAAAGAGTGCCTACCAGCATTATTTTTACTTGGTAGTTTCTTTAAAGCTTTGATGAAAACCTGAGTTCTTCAAGGAGGACATTAACTCATGTTACACATTTGTATTTTATCCCTACGAGAATTCCTTGCTGCTACAGTGATTAAGCAAGTATCCTTGCCATGGACAGGGTGTCTCAAAAACAAAGGTTCATTGTAAAAGTTATCTCCACTCCTATTTAGAGGTTTTTCCCAGGGATTAAAAATCACACTGCCAACTGGGTTGTTAAAAACATATGAAAACTAACACAAAATTCAGGCTATTTAAAAAAAAAATACTTAAAGTAAAATTAAATATTAAGAAGGGGAGATCAGACTAACTCTGTCAAACTAATTCTGTCAATGGTGTATTTTAGATATTGTTGTTTATTCTTTTTTTTTTTAAGACTGTAATAATTAATCGAATATACATATAAAGTATCAGCAAATAGTAGATATAGGCAAATGGTGAACGTTTTCTGCTTTCTTTCTGCTTCAGTATGTAAAAAACAGCCGAATAACTTAAATCAAACACTCTGCTGTATGACTGTATTCTTAGTTCTACTCTGTTATCATACAATTATAGAACATCTTGTGTTGGAAGGGATCTTCAAGATGACCTAGTTCAGCCCCCTGCCACATACAGGGACATTTTTCAATACACCCAGTTGCTCAGAGCTCTATCCTACCTGGCCTTGAAGACCTCCTGGGATGGGGTATCCACAGCTTCTCTGAGCAACCTGTTCAGAGCCTCATTACCCTCACAGAAAGTAATTTCTCCCTAATATACAATCTAAACCTCCTGTCTGTCTGTTTGAAGCACCTTGCACTTGGTCTTGTTAAACCTCATTAGATTCCCATAGACCACTTCTTGAGCTTGTCCAGGTCCCTCTGATGGCTTCCAGTCCTTCAGGTGTGGCCACCTCATCACTCAGCTTTCTGTTACCTGCAAACTTACTTGGGGTGCACTCAATGGCTTCATCCACATCATTAACGAAGACTCTAAATAGCACAGGTCTCAGCTGGACCCCTGAGGGACATCACTTGCCACTGATAGCCACTGGGGCTCTGAGCCATTGGCCACTATTCTCTGGATGTGGCCATTCAGCCACTTCCTTGTCCAGCTAATAATCCACTCATTGAATCCATCCCTCTCCAACTCAGAAAGAAGGATGTTATGGGGTGCTACATCAAAGGGTTACAGAAGTCCAGGTAATGACACCTGTAGCCCTTCCCTTGTCCACTGATGTGGTCACTCCATCACAGAAAGCCCCTTGGTTGGTCAGGCAGGACCTTCCCTTGGTGATGCCATGCTGGCTGTCCCAAATCTTCTCCCCGTTCTCTGTATACCTTAGCATGGCTTCGAGAAGGATCTGTTCCATGATCTTCCCAGGCACAGAGGGGAATCTGACAGGGTGGTAGTTCACCTTTCTATGGTCCTCCTTTCTATGGTTTTCCTCCTTTCTATGGTTTTCAAAAATTGATATAATATTTGCCCTTTTCCAGTCACCTGGGACTTCATCTGACTGCCATGACTTTTCAAATATCACGGAGAGCAGCTTGGCAACTACATCAGAAAATTCCCTCAGGACTCTGGGATGCTTCTCACTGAATCCCATAAGCTTGTCTAAGTTTAAGTTGTCATGAACCTGGCCTTTACATACAGGTGTTCAAAGTGGTTTTGATGCAATGTATGAAAAAGCAGTATGTTGCTGGAAAAGGGTAACACACTGAATATACCGACCTGGACTGCTTGCACATCTCATTTTTAGATCTCTTCAAAGCATTATTCAAAAAGTCAACATATGGACAGCAAACAAAACAAAACAAAACAAAACAAAACAAAACAAACAAACAAACAAACAAACAAACAAAACAAACAAACAAACAAAACCCAAAAAACAAAACAAAACAAAACAAAACAAAACAAACCCAAAACCCCAACCCTCAAAGGTCTATGTTCCTGCCCTGAATTTCTGCAAGTCACAGTGTAGAGCTCTCCCCAGAATGGTCTGCTACATGAGCAAAAACCCATCAGGGCTTCTCCTTGCCTAGTGAAAAATATTCCAAGCCTTACAGTACTTACATAGTGCTAATGGCTTTTGTGGTCCATCTGAGGGCATTTAGTTGGGCTTGAATAAATACGTTTCTGCCAGGGAGCACCAACCCAGTCATTTGGATTTGGGAGATTGGCTATGCTGAAAATGACTGTTCAGTAATGTGCTCTGCATAGTTTTCAAAAATAAAGATTAGACCTAAACATTTTGAGATACCTGTGGAACAAAATCAGTAATTTACTTTAAAAAAGGTGGAAGAGCTCAGGCAGGGTTTCTGAGCAGCTTCTTTTCCATAGGATCTTCTTCATTTATTGCTTCACATTTTCAATTAGGCCCTAATTCCCAAGCCCTGATTCACGGGGGCAGTCTCATTACAAGAAGAGACTGGAAGAGCAGAGGTTGTTTGGTCTTGCCAAACAAAGGCTGAGAAGAGACATGATTGCTGTCTATAAATATATCATGGGGGTAAACACAGGAGAAGGAGAAGCTAAAGGACAATGTTGTCATAAGAACAAATGGGAATTAACTGGCTATGAATAAATTTAGGCTGGGAATTAGAAAAAGGTTTCTAGTCATAGGATCAGTGATGTTTTGGAAAGAATGGGTAAGAAGAGAGTGAGTGAAGAGGGAAATAACCTATTTTAAAGAAAATACCATTTCAGGTAATGGAGAAAATTGGGATGGTGGTGGTGTGATAGCACACTCCGCATAGACTAGACCCTTTTCAATCTTATATTCTTAGATTTATTATTATTTTTGTAAGTGTTTTAAATATTATTAGTCAAAAATTATCTAATGTTTTAACTTTACCAAAAACCTCTGTCTGGGCAACATGTATTGGTGGAAAGGAAAACTATCTCACAAGTATCCAAAAGAGCATTCAGCTCCTATCAGTGCATTTTTTTTGCAAACTTCAGTGCAAAATAATCATGTGTGTTACGAGGCAACAGTGATTTACCTTTCAAGAGCAGAAGAAAATGGAGGTAACAATATAAAACAAGCAATGGAAAACTGCAGAGGGGCAGGTACGTTTACACATTCCATGGGCAAAGCAACTCACTCTGATGAATTGCACTGCACAAACCACAGCTGCAGCCATCGCTGTGTTGCAACTGAGATGATATGATGTGTCTTCCTTTTTTGTTTAACTTTGAATGTATGCTACCTCAGACACCTTTATGTCCAAACAGACAGTTTTCAGGTCAGAAAGAAGCACTTTTGTCTGCATATGCATCCCAGTTTGTGTACCTGCTTGAAAGATGTGTGACAGAACCTGGAGGCAGAAAAGTGCAGTGTTGTCTGTCTAAGAATCTTGGTTCATCTGGAGGTCTGGTGGGCAGTCATAGGTAACAACACTGCATCAGCCGCTTGAAAACTCTTAATAAACATCTGCCACATCAAATGGAAAGGTTTCCAAATACCACAGAGCTAGTGAAGCTAAATATTTAATTCACTGGTGTTTTTTTTACCATTACTGGTTGAAAAATAAAGCCACACCCGTAGATGTATTTAACATGGTCGCCCTCACATTTTCAGTGGCTACCCTGCTTGTAGCTCTGTTGATGCCTATGTCAGGCTTACCTAGAAACAGAGGCCAGACAAAGTTAAAAGGATAAAAGCAGTTATATTTAATGAAGGGCTTTCAGGTACTTTAAGGGCAGACAAGGCCTCCCCAAGGGGCTACATCCAAGGTGGATGATGGTCATGATTTTTTTAGACAGATATAAATTTGGTCTATTTGCACATCAGTGGTTAATCCTGCAGTTACAGCTTCAGGTGATGAAGTCACATGCCCCCAGTTT
>PYHW01009979.1:21191644-21206657 GCA_013186435.1 Turdus rufiventris | reverse complement strand
TAAAAGTTCCAGGATGGGGCTCGTGTTCTTATTCTGTTCTTCCACAGTTTCCTGCAGTTTCAAATCCTGGTACAAGTTTGGATCTCCTGTGCAAGAGCAAAACAAAAATGAAGTTACTGGGCTGGGGAGAATAGGGCCCCAGAGAATGTAGAAGAAGGAACAGCTTTTTTCTATTCACTGCATGTGAGGAGTAACTCAGTGTGAATACAGCTGTGTTGTTTAGGAGCAACCAGTGCATTAATGTGGATCAAAAAACTCTCCTCACTTAAAAAACGTATATACTAAAATCTGTTAGCTCAAAAAAAACCAAACATAAATTGAACTTTGTTTATATGTGATTGGAGATGTTAGACAAAATACTTAAATCTTAAACCAAATCTTCTTTATAATCAGACTGTAGGAAGATTACTTTAGCAAAGTATTTGAGCAGTTTAGGAAAGGAGTAAAAATATACATTTTATCTCAATGTGAATTATTTATTCAACAAGGCAGCATATGAAGACGATCTGAAATCTGACATCACTTACATAACTGGCACATTTAAAGATAGTATTTCTGGTTTTATTTGCAAATTATACTGTATAAATTATGTATTCATAAAAATCTCTACCCTTCAAAAGACAAATAGTTTGACAGATATTAACATTGAAAGTAACACTGTAAGCAAAAGAAATTCTTCTTAATATGTTCTGTCCATTTTTGAAAAAAACATAAATAAAAACTATATTGATGCTCATAGTAACACACAAAGAGAAAATAAAGACATGTAAAAAGAACAAAGTTTAAGGTCATGACAGGAATTTAAAATTGCTAACTGTGGAGCTTGCTTGCATCTCTGATGAAGGTTTGGGGGTTCAAACTCTAAAAATTCCACATTGGAATTCCTTTTTGGTTTCTCAGCTCTCAGTCTTACATGCTCCCTCAATGCATATATTCACATCATACCTGTTCTGCAGTGGGGTGATTAACTACTGGATAAATTACAAATGGAAATGGTAGATGCTCCTGCAGTAAAAATCAAGAATGGAATGTTTTTCTGGAATGTATCACATTACTTCTGTGTTGAATATGATATAAATAATCATTTAATTGTGTCATTTAATTACCCAGCATTAACATGAGATCATATTATAAGATCTACAACTTTAAAAAATACCATAGCTTTAAAAATCTGCCAGTCTCTAGCGAAAAACAGTTATGTAAGAGAAGGAAAAGAGATAAGAGCAAAATAAATTATTCACTACTTTATATGCAGCTGCAGTCTCAAATTTACATTTCTATAGCTGATGTAGTAGATATAGTTTTTAAAAAGGCAGTTTATTGGTCTAAGTAATTTCTTAAAGGAAAAAAGATTTTATCTAGTAATTTTTCAATTAAAAGAAAGAAGTGTTGCTAATTGTACAGATTAGCACTTGCAACTGTTCATCCTCTTTTCTCTGGGCATCTTCAAGTCATTTATACATCTTCAGGTGAATGAGTTGTACACTAAATACATCTTGTGGCGCAATTGCAGTAAGGAATGCTTTCAAAAGTGACTGTTACTTGCAAATAGAAGGGGGAAAGGAATCTTAAATTGTGCTGTTGACTTGTAGCTGCTTCCAAAATTTAATACGACAGCTCTTTAATGTTAGATAAAAATGATACAATAAGAAGTTCATGAAAAGTGAAGAAAAAGCATCCCTTCTTCAATAGAAACTAGCAGACAAATTCATATAAAGCAGAAGCTAAAATGTTTTTTCACAGTCTGGGATCCAAAGCTGGTCTGTGAGGTGAGACCCATAACACTAATGTGGGTTTTTCTCCTGGCACTCGATCTGACACCTTTTTCATTGGATAAACTATTTTTACTGTGTGAAAAAATAAACCAAGAGTCACAGGTAAATGCACTGAGAGTCCTAAGTTACCGTTTCCACTTCCAAAAAGCTATTCAATCTTGTCATGCTCTTTAGCAAACAATATTTCTCATCTTATCAAGGAGAAAGTGCAAAAGTCATCTGAAAAACAGCATTTCTACCTCATGAAAGTGACAGTTGTTTTCAGCTTCAAATCAGGACAATAGAAGGTTTGAACATGGGTCACCCATGACCTAGGAAATTGCTTGTAACATCAGACTATTTAGAAAATAGCTTCACTTCCAGATTTCTTCCAGACCATTGACATAGTCTTAAGAAATGCTTGTTAGAAGACTTGGCTACATTTCTGGGATTTTTGTTTTGTTTTGTTTTGTTTTGTTTTGTTTGTTTATTTGTGATGAACATGGTGATGGTGCTGTGTTGATGTTTGATCTTTGCAATCTCAGACATCTTTTCTAGCCTTTATGATTCTATGAATCTTACAAAGTCCTAGCTTGCCTGAAGCCATATTTTATCTACACCTGTTAACATTGCTATATTTTCAAAAGACATGAGTTAATATTGTCTGAGATGTAAATAACAATAATGAGCACACTTCCTCCCTAGAAAGATCTTCCTAATGGTGATCTGGAGTTTGGAGTGAAACTACATGAAGTGTAGGTAGTGTTTGCTTTCCAAATATCTAATTTTTTAAAAAATAAATTTAGTTTTTTTATATTCTATATTTTTCAGGATATTGTTTCAAACTTAATGCAGGGTTCTATGGACTGTTTACCAAACGAGGCAAAAATGAACACGCTTCTTTGAACTCAGACCAACCTTTCACCTCCCATGACTGTGGTGGCTTCATTTGTACTCCTTGTAAAATGGCTCCAAAAAAATAGAAATGGCACAGCTGGCAGTTTGAGGAGTTAGAGTCGATAATAAAAGTCGAAAGATCACATTCAAGGGCAGTGGCTGAGCTTTCTCATGAAACCTGTGTAATGACTGTTTACTCTGTTTTGTGCTTCTGTCAAAGGCATTAATCTCACATTTCCTGAGTGCTACATTTGATCAAAACCATTTCATTTAAAAAGTTAAAGAGCCTGAAATCATATTGTTGTTAAAAAAAATGTGTTGAATGGGGCAACAAATCCTCTATTTTCCCTTTTCATTCCCTGACACTTGAGGGTTTTTAAATTAAATCTTACCCCCAAGATGTATAGCTTATTCACTTATGCTCCTCTTATGTATATTTAATCTACTCAAGATATTTGTATTTTAATTCAGAATAATATTTTGCTTGAAAGTTTTACTCTTTATCTCCCAGAGAGTTCCTTAAAGATTTTGCTCCCAAACCAAATATACAAGCAAAACCCAAAACAAAACATAGTGTTTGTTGCAGGTTTTCAGGGAACAAGCATGTCCAAATCAGGTTCATTCCCAGAAATTAGACAGAATTACAGGCTATGACAAGCTTTTACAGCATTTGGCTGTTTTAATAATCTTGAACATAAACATTTCAAAAAGTCAGACTGAACAGAGGAACTTCTGTTATTTTGGAAAAAGACCTCACATTAACATTTTAAGGTGATAAAAATTAACTGATTGAACCAGGAATGATATGTGCATGTCTTCCACTTAAAAAATCATAGTGTGGTTTGGGCTGGAAGGGAACTCAAAGATCACCCAGTTCTGACGTCTTACCATAGGCAGGGACACCATAAAAAAGCACTGAATGCGCCAGTAGGTAGCAATGCCATTGTCATAGCTTAGTGTTTTAGCTTGGATAATATGTTTTATAGTTAAGTCCAGACCAGTAAGACAAACCTCAGATTTATAGACCATCAGCTTTCAAGATGACCCTTAAATATGACTGTGTAAACTGACTAAAATGCAGTTTATTTGAAGGTTTGGTAGAATTTGCGCTTCTTCATTGATGGCAATTCAATACATCATTACAGATTTACCATTTTCTTGTATCTGAATCTGTTTTCCCTTTCCAATGTGTCTCAATACAACTCATTTTTTGATCCTCAACATTTCTGAATAATAACAATAATAACAATAATAATAATAGGAATAATATGCTCTTACCCTCAGAACTAAAATATGAAAACTATGACCATACTTTATTAAAATACTGAAATTAGTGAACATTTTGTTCCCACTGCTAAACTGGTCACTGTTGTAAATGAGTACTTTGCCACACCAGCTGTCTATCACAGTCTTGTTACACAGTATTACATTATGGAAGTTCAACACTGCATTTAATGTCCTGATTTGTAAATGTTTCCCTGGCTTAACTTTTCTCTTTCACATGGCAATGTGTCATTGAAATGGATAGTTTAATTAAGTTCTTTAAATTATTGGTATTTATCATTCCTACGAATGTATCCCTAGAAGTCTCTTTCCACTAGAAAGCCAATTACAGTAGGATTAGTTCATATTTGGAATTTGAGTCAGCCCCTGTCCTGCAGGTTCTCATTCAGACATTCAAAGCTAGAAAAAAATATTGTAAAACTTAGGATAAATTAAATTAAATTAAATTATGCAGAAAATCTGAAATTTATATGACTGCATAGCTGTAGTCAGACACCTGGAACTGGTGGACAGAGGAATGAAGTGACTTTATGTAGGTCATGACATCATCCTTTGCCAGAACTAGGAAAGAGTTTTATCTATTCCAAGCTTTAATACCATACATTTACCCAAACATTATCCTATCTTTCAAATATTTCACAGGAGAAAAAATAGGGCTAGAAGAAATACTAGGAACCAATTAACAAAAAAGTTTTAATTTGGGAGAGTTAAAAAGATTATCAAAACAAGAATTCACAGGTTTGTTATGCATTGTTTCTGGGGTTTGATTTATTTATTTATTTGTTTGCTTGTTTGATTTTTAATAAATGAAGGCAGGATCAATTGATTGTCCATTTTAGAAACTACACTGCCAGATGTGTAACACACTTAGAGATTTTTATTGGCCCTGCACAGGATACTCTTTGCAGCAGTCTAATTTGGAAAAAAAAATTTGCTTGTAATAGAGGGTAAATATTGAATTTATAGCACACAATCCAGATGAATGTTACATGAGTGCATTTGTGGCAGAGTAGATTTACATAATGTGGAGAAGAAAAAAGAAAGACAAAATTAGGGGAGATAACATCACAAATTACACCTCAAATTATTAATGGTCCATCATATGACTTCCCCTCAACAGCATGTAGTCATTAAAGTAAGATGCAGAAGATTGAACCTTGTATTTTTGTATTTTTCCTCAAGAATCTAAAATATTATTTTTGTTTGTTTGTTTGTTTGTTTTTCTCCTAATAATGCCAGGAACAGATGCTGTAGAGAGCTATTTCTTCCAGAGAGAGGAGAATTTGCAGTACTGAGTACAAACAGAAACCCAGAGCTCTTTGCCATCTACAGGGCTCCTTCCAGATGTTGAAGAGTGGAGTAAAGTTGGTGTAGTGGTATTTGGCCTTACACAGTGGTCATTTTTTAGTGAACCCAGTCCAGTTACAGGTACATACCTAATCTCGATGACTGAAAAATTGATAAAGTGAATTAGTATATTTTCTAAAAAGCATAAATAATTTCATAAGGTTGTTGCCACTGTGGCATTCAGTAAATCTGAAAAAAAACAACAAAAAAACATTTACAATTGCTGAAAGATTATATCTTTCCTGCTCTTAATTTTCCTGTCATTTTGATTCAATTCATGTGCTTGGTGGGGGCAGAATATACTTTATTTTTATCTTAAATATATTCCTGCAGTCACTTCATGGGTTTCTTTCTATTGTTTTATGGGCATCAGTCATTCACATATCACTGTTTGAAATAAAGTGCAGGAGAAAATCAGTGTGATTAACACAGCAGTTAGGTTGGCTGTTCCAGCTCTGAAAGTGTCATTCCAAGGTGAAACTGGAATCCTATTGGCATTTTGTGTGAACTTTATGTAAAGCCCACAGTTTGTTTCAAATTAACATTGTCCATATATCTGATAATTCATTTTCCTATGAATTTATGTTCTTAGCTCAGAAACAGCTATAAGAGCAATGCTCCCAAGTATATGAAAATAGGTAGGAATTTTGCCAACCTTTCTGTACGTGGTACTGAGAATTTAAATGTATTTAAATTTCAAGCTCTTCAGGTTCATTTTTTTAGGGTGCACAGCACCCAAATCCTGTCTGGGGATAATGTAATATAATGTTATATAAAAATATATACATATAAAAATGTAAATATATAAATATGTATAAATATGTAAAAATATAATATTATATATAAAGTAATGTAACTCTTTCTGGAAAACACCTGGATAGGATCAGTTCTTATGCATCATAAAGACTGGAGCTACAGCCACCCTGGACACTAGGTATCAGGTCAGTCCTCTAAATATATTTAAAATACTCTGAATTAATCTTACAGGTGAGCCTTTACACAACCATAAGTGCTACCAATCATCCTGTATTCACAACAGACTTTTGTGCCATTCTGTTTCCACAGATTATTGTGTGAGGCTGCAACAATGCAGATCAGCCTTGCTTGTGCATTTTAGAACTCATGTCAGCCAAGAACTTCTCCTCACTTTTCTAGTTTGCTCTGAGAGAACTTCAGCTCATTCCATCTTGATCAGGTTTTCAGGAGATAAATAAATAAGCATTTGATTATGTTGAGATGTGGTACAATTTGTCTTTGTTGATATTCTTTGTGGCATACTTAAATGCTATTTAGATGAAGACACTTTCCAAGGAAATTACTCTCTGTAGGAGTCTGAAAGTGCAAATTCATTAAAAAAACCCCAAAAAAATAAATTGGAAGCTGTGCGGTGTTTCACACATGTGAATAGCTGGAAGCAGCTGGTTATGGAATTATAATGGCTAGATTATAACCCCTATTTCTATAAAGAGGCACAGTTATTACAGTCTGAAGTATGTTGTAATTTTTAAAAAGTAATTGTACGTGGATACTCCTAAACCAATAATACATCTCAGACTGATTTCCTGCATTTAATATACATTATGACACAAAAAGTGGTGTCTTCAGCATGAGTGTTAGGAGCTAGGGAAAAAAAGTTGCAGTTAAGTTATGTTTATTCAGACTATTTTTCCTTCTTTAAATCTGAAATGTAGATTTAATTATTTGTTTCTTGCTCTGATTAGGAGTCCAAGCAAAAAACGGGGAGCAAATAAAAAGAGAAAAAAAGGAGAGAACCAAATCCCCAAAATGAAAATGGGAGATAGGAGTTGTAGAAATAGAGGTGTTATTCTCAGTCAGTCCCTCACTAGATCTGGGACCTGGATAAATTGCTTTTCTTTGTGGTTTTGTCTTTTATTTATGGCATAATCACACAACTCTAAGGTTATCCTTTTGCCTGTCAGGTCTCATCATGATGGGACAAACTTCCAACTGTAGTGTGATATATCATCTATGCCTATATACTGATATACCAATATACATTTGGACTGATACACCTACATCTAGATATGTATCTATAACTATCTATATAAAGCTATTAATTTCAGTCCTCGTGCTATTTTTAGTCAGCATCACTGAAATACCTGTGATTTCTGTAACAGCTGGGACACAGAACTGAGGAGTTTGGAATGGGACAGTAAATGGTTTCAGATGGCCATTTCCTGGGCAGCAGGAATGAGAAGGACTCGTGTATTCTGTTACACGTGGCTGGGACCAGCCTTAACAGACCCTCTTGCTCTCAGAAAAGGGACTGATCAATACTATCAGGTGAAGAGCCAACAAGTAATTGGAATAGAACTCTCCCCCCCGCCCCCCAGCAACTCAAAATTCTACCTTATCTTAGCAGCTGTCAAGGTAAAATCATAAACATTAAGTAGAAAGTGACTCATCTGACTGAATAATTTCTCATGTCTCAAGAAGAGACTTGATTTTTGCTGAAGTCTCTTAAAAGTTCTCTTCAGCAACATAGAAACTTTGAAATATCAACATGTTCTTCTTCTCTCTTGATAATGAAGCTCATTGCTTGTTACTGTGTTTAAAAATCCATTATCACTGACTTCTACTATGTTCAAAGCAGTGATTTAGTTCAGAAAATCTTGCTTTGTTTGTCTGTTTGATTTTCATTTTTAATCCCGGTTATCTCCAGAACGAAAATGACAAATTCACACCACCTGTGAATAGATGGGCGTGGAAACAGCAGTACTTACCTGAGTGGACTGGAGGAGCAGCAGAAGAAATCCCAGAGACTCAGAAAGGGTTAGAAATCTCAGAATCTCAGCTGCTTGTGCCAAGTTTTGACACCACGCATGATATATCTGATCCAGCCAATCTGACAAAGTCATTGTCCCAGCTCCCTGTCTGAGAGATGCATAAAACTCAGCTCTTTCTTGCATAGGTAAGCAATGGACCCATCCTTTCCAGACATGGCAGCAACTCCTTTTGAATGTGCATGACTGCTTAACAGTCACTGCATTCAGTGCTAGTCAAATATCTCATTACACATTTGACAGAGGATTGATACATCACAAAGCATTTTTTACTCCTTCCCTCCTACTTTGAATTTATTTCAGAACCTCATTATTCAAACAGCCAGAAATTCCCATTATTTTTATTCTGAGCCAATGTTACGGTTTATTTCTATGCCAGCCATTTTCCTATTGCAGATTTTATTTCTTGTCAGTGATTTCTGTCCAATCCCAATGTCTACATTGTTGAGATGAGAATCTCTTCTGGCCTTATTTTTTAAAATGCTATTGAGTTATTTGTTTAAATATTAAACAATATAAACAATTTAAATGATTTTAAATGTTATTGAGCTTATTTGTTTAAATGCAAATTGCTGCTGTTATTATTTTTAATTTTATTTTTAGTTTTTCATGAGGCTTATGTTTATTTATTCCATTTCAAGATCATATTTTCTGAATTGTATCTACTACTTCTGTCAAAGTTTTACCAGAACTGCTTGATAAATATGATTTTTGTTCTCCACTGGCATTGTTTTTTCTGAGCCAACTTTAGATCCCATCAGCCTTTTGGATGATGGATGTGTAACCCTGCTGACTCACAGTCATCCTGTGATTTACAAGTACATCCAGATCCTTGTCCACTTATCTGTATGTTGAATTCCCAGCCACTACCAGAAGTTCTTATTAGCTCCTAATAACACATCTTTATACTTTGTACTATTTTTAAAATTTCTTCAATTCAGACATTTTAGGCTACAAGGTCATCTTTTTCTTTCTGAACCTTCCCTCAGACTGACAGAAGAGTGTCTGCTACACTGTGGCACTGTGGTAGCATCTTGTAAATGAACATTTAAAAGTGAACAGAAAAGTAGTTATAATTTTTTTAAAAGTTTTAACATTGTATAGCCTATACTTCCTTGATTTCCCCTTTCTTTAGGGCAAAAATTTATTGGAAAATATTTTCTTTGTTCTTTCAAACAGATAAGGATGTTAATTTTATGCAATATATTAGAGAAGAAAGAAAGCAAAATTGTGATTTTGTACTAAGTATCTGAAGTCTAAAATCTACCAGACAAGAAAATATCAAAGAAATGAGCAAGTCATCAGATGTGAGAATATATTTAAGAATTAAATCATGACAGGCAAGTTACTGAGATACCAAAAGTGGATCTTTTCAGTTCCAACTTTCTATCTGCATCCTCCAAATATTGTACATTTAGGAATGTTGTCAGTAACCGCTGCTCTGCTGCATCCAGCCCTTTGACATCTTCCAGGGCTGCCTCTGCCTCCTCTTCTACCTCTCATGGGCTTTGCACTCACTCTCAGATAAAAACCTGCCTGAGTCATGGTTAATTCAACACATTAAATGCTCCAACAGGAGTTTTCTAATTTCTAAGTGTTTCTAATTCTCCAGTTCAAACCCAGTAATTTCAGAGGGGTTTTCTACTATCCATCCTGTGCTCTTAGACACCAGTACACATCTGTTTTGGGGAGAACCTGGCTGAAATGACAGCCCAGTTATTCCTCTTCATGAGTGCAAATATGCAAATATACTTCCTGTTTTTTCTGGCTGCTATAGCAATCAATGGCAAAAAGGAGAGTGATTTTGGGCAGAGCAGGGCAAGAAAAAAAAAAAAGTAATAGATTGAAGGACGTAAATTTAGTTGGTATGAAGCAACACTAACAGGTTGGGCTTAAAGCACTTTTTTTATTTCTTCTGCAGAGATGGAATTTACAATGAGGAAGGTCAAGTACTTTTGCCAAAAAAGAGAGTGAATTGATGGGTAGACTTTAATTTTTGCATACACACGGGTCACTGGTCATGTTCCCAGATAGATTTAAGGAAACATCACAACATTTCACATTGTCTTCCCTAGTATATTAGATTGTATGGTGCATGAGGTGCAGTGAAATTGTGCATCCTGAGCTCTTGTGTGGGCACCTTCTTACCTCTGAGCACATGGGTGCAGACTGCTGTGATGAGTGTACGTTCAATGCCATGAATTCCAGCTCAGCAGAATTAAGCTGCTCATGGCTGCTCTCGTCCATACTCAGGCAGATAAGCAGGTTTGAAAGAACATTAATTAAAGTTGTCCATAATATTCAAAAACTTCTATATAGTTGAATAACTGCTACAAGTTCTAAAAACTCTGAAAATTGGACCTTCTTTGTACTTTGTTTCCAAATTTGTACTGCCTCTCAAAAATTGTAGATACTCCCTTCAGTCTACCTCAGTTTCCCTATCCATTAAAAGGGAGGGAGAGAGGGAAATCCTGTACTCTATATAAAAAGGGTTTTTGAAAATGGTTAAGGAATAGTTCACACAAAGCAAATTGCTTAAAAAAAATTGATAATAGATTTAATCGAAATATTTTGATGTTTTTCCTTTTAAATATGTTTGGTGAGAAAATATGTCAGTCCTGAGCAGTCAAACTCAGATCATTTTACCAGAGCAGTTAAGAAATAACAGAGGAAAATCTAGGATAGAGAAACACCCAAGCTGAGATAGCTTTTAAACTGAGAGCTGCAGCAAGAACACAGCCCATTAATTATGATGATTATTTATATTTCACATTTCTATAGCACTATTCATTTGCAGCAAGCTTTTATAACTATATATAGATACTGCAGAGTGGCTCCATAGTGAGAACCTTTTCTACAGCAACCCTTCCTGGAGCATGGTATTTGTTGATACGGGATACTTACCTCAGAAGTTGGGCAAAACAATTTTATCTAAAGACTCCAGTCAATCCCAGCTTACAGAGAAACAGAAGTTAGTTATTCCAAATGCACACGACAGGCAGTCCTTCAGGAGTTTAAAAACAAATTAAATTCTTGTTTTCTTAGTGCAGTTAAGGAGTTTCCGGCAACTTGAGAGAGTTTTCTGTTTAAGCTGCAGTCTTTGCATGGGACAAAGCTTAAAACTGGAACACGTTGCACTGAAATTTATAAAAGTTAATGTATTTTAATATAAGAATATCCTAAGATTGGCTGGATCAAAGGAAGCTAGAAATTTGTCTGAGAGGAAATCACTATCTACCATTAAACAGAAATCTTTTTACCCTTTTCTCACTATAAAAGCACTCTCCAAGTAAGATTAAATTACTTTCAGAAATAAAGAATAAAAACTTGTCCTATAATGAAAGTCAATGCTAAAATTTTATGTCCAAGGGATCTGTACTTACCTATCATATAGATTTTTAGCATTTTTTTCCTTTCTACACAGCACTAAAGGAAATTTTTGTTTCTCTGATTCAGTTGTGATGTGTCACCAGTTGCAGTAATTGACAAGTTGTCGGGGGTTTGTCCATAAATAAAATTCAAGACTCATTTGTACAGGGATGTAAAGGATATTTGCCAATGTTGACCTAAATTTTTAAGGCTTTAACTTATGTCATTGCAAGACTGTACTGAATCATATAGAGAAACAAAATATTAGTAATAATAACAAATATAAAAATAGCAATAACAACAACTACTACTGCAATAATATATTAATACAACAACAGCAATTCCAAAATGTGCTCACTCTCACTCTAAGCAATATACACGGCTGAATGGGCAAAACAAATTTGTAACAGGCATCAGTAAAATAGATTCTGCATTTGCAGCTGAGATTAGGACATGGGGTAACTCCAGCTAAAGTAGGAGAGAAATGGAGAAATGTTTTAACCATTAAGCTCTTGTTGGTTTAAAAAAAGAAAGAAAGGGAAAAAAAAAAAAAGATAATAACATTGAAGTCCTTTCTGCAGGACGGCATGGTTCCAACAGAGACAGCAAAGACTGGCAGAGCTCCAGGTCTCTACAGTTTCTGCCCTCCCTCTGTAGATAATGAAAAAATACAAAGGTTTCAAAGCTTAAACCTCAGTATCTTCAGGTTTTGGGAGCTGTTATAATGGGGGTGGCTGTCCCTCTACCCTTGCAAAGAGACAGACCCACCCTGACTCTCTGGCTGGTCTCTGAGCAGGGATATAACGAGCCCTGTCTCGTTTGGGCCACATCTGCCACTGCACAGATGTTCCCTCATTAGCAGAGGTGACAGGCAAAAGAGGAGTGAGCTATTGATGACCAATGGCACCAGTCTGAATGAAAAGATAAACAGGAAGGAACACAACACTGGGCAACTATTTCTCTACATTTCTCCAACAATAAATGGTTCTGTGTGTATCTATGACAACGCTACAAGGATGGAGATGATTCCAGCGCTTGCAGGATGTGTCTGAGTACAAACCTACAGACAGAACAAGAGCAGTGGAAGCAGGAAAAAATAATTAGCTGCAACTAAGCAAAGGAGGCTAGAAATATTCACAGGCAGAAGCAAAAATACTAGCAAAATAATTTGCAAGATTCAGTGTAGAAGATAAGGGAACAGCATCAAGTGTAAACTTAAGGAATAATAAAGAACGCAGGATTCTCTTTAAAAATAATTGTCTGAGAAGAAAGAGCTGCTTTAATTTTATTATATTTACACTAAACTAGTGATAAAAAAGACAAATAGTTTGGGATTTTTTTTTCCCCTAAAATTTTGCTGCTTTTTTAGCTAAAATGCAACTTTTTTTCAAACTGAAAACCTGTTTGAATGCAATGGAAATGCAAATGCAATGGAAACATAAAAAATAGACAATTAAAGGCACCTACAGTTGCCAAATACATCAATAATAACATCAGGAAACGTGATGGACTATCAATTATTTTCATAACATGTGGTTTCATAATAATATCTGCCTTGTGACTGATTGCTTTGCAGTTTTGGTATTTAATAAGCCTTTCTAATAGATCAGGAATGAAAAAAAAGAAAAAATCCCCTGTGCAGAAATCCCTTTTCAAACAAAGTCTAAGTTGTTAGTGAAATCTTTTACCCACTTTAAAACATATGAAAAACTCTTACTAAGCCTAGCTCTTTCCTCCAGGCTTTGTAGGAGCTTTGTTTTTTTTCTATATCGTAGAATAACTCTAATGTTGTAGATGTCCAAACTGGCAGATTTCTTCTATTTTTAAACCCTGTGTATATTTTGCCTACATATTTAACCTTAATGATTCTATATCCTATTTCTCCGTGAATTAGGACCCAAGGGTCAGGTGGGGCATTCCAGGGTTCTCAGAAGGCATGGGAAGCCTTACTACCGGATAGTTGTATCAACTTCCAAGCTAAAACTAAATTCTGAAGAAAACTGAAGCATTACATCTCCTCAGGTGCATACTTTTCCAGTCTCTACTGAACATAACAATTTGATTTTTGCTTACTGTCATGGAAACTTAGAAACTCTTGTCAAGTTTAGACATCAACATATAATTGATTATAGACTGGAGTTAAATTTCACACTTTGTTTCTATTGGAAGCAGAAGTAGGTATGACCAAATAAATGAAAAAAAATGGGGAATAAAAACCCTCTCAGATTTTGCCACCCTAGTGGAAAATAAATAAATAAAGCCCCAAGAACCTTATTAACTTCTGTTAGATTATACACCTATTTAAATTATCCTATGTGTTTAAATGTCTGGTAAAAACAGGGTCATAATGTGAAAGAAAAAAAAAATCCTACATGATTTCTACAAAGTGAATTCTTTAAAAAACAAAGATCTAAAGTACTTTAAAATTTTAGTCTCTGGGCACCTACATTCTCATAGTGTTGAATCTTATTGTCAAGGCTTCTTTTGCCTTTAACAATGTGTCTGTTTTTGTTAATTGTGCTGCTTTCAGAAATTAAAAACTTCCTAATTAATTAGCACTTCCGACAGATGTACTTAAATGCAGTTTTGTGTTTGGAGTTTTGATGTTTTAAAAAAGTCTCATTAAAATTAACATCCAAGTTGGATCTATTGAATTAATACAAAGAAAAGGTGTTTTAGCTTTTAGGTGTTTTACAGGTATAATTTTCCAAGTCACAGAATTCTACATGTCTTTTAAGAGAATAGATAGTTTACTTAAAAGAGATGGTCCCATTCATGGCTTATCAGGGATCAGCTGATAAGTCATATTTATCTGCCAAAGATGAATATTTCATTTATCCTGCAAAACAGGCTTCACCTCTAGCACCATGACTTAAGCTGTTATTTGGGCTAGTTGCAATGCAGTTAAACCAGTAACTAATTATTGTAAGATGAATGGCAATTTGGAAGAGTTTGTAATCCAAATGGCATCATGGTATGAAATCACAGTAATTTCACAACCATAAGGAGCACCGGACTATAAGGCACACCCCCGAGAGGCGGCAACTTTCGCAACTTTGTAGCTCAGATAAGGCACACCAGACTATAAGGCGCACTATTTTTTTGAAGCGAGGAGCTGTGCGGCATGCAACAAAGTAGCGAATTACTGGCAGGTTCTCAATTTGCAAACATTTTGTGCAGTGCTTTTTCACTGCTTTTTCACTGCTTTTCGCGGTGATTTTTCGCTGCTTTTTGGCCGCTTTTTGCAGCGATTTTTCGCCGCTTTTTGCCGTGATTTTTCAACACTTTTTGGTCGCTTTTTCGCGGCAATTTTTCGCCGCTTCTCGGCGCTTTCCCACAGCGCTTCTTGGCGCTTCCCCACGGCCGTGCCGCTTCCCCCCGCTTCTCTCTGCCCGGCAGCCACGCTAGTTCCCGGTTTCCCCAACTGGTGGCTGCGGCTCCCGCGGTTCCCGACTCCCCCCGCACAGCCACAGCTCCCGCGGGTCCTGGCTCAGTTTGCAGACTGCACTTCCGGGTTCACAATTTTCTGAACTTTGTAGATCAGATAAGGTGCACCGG